>WBMZ01000208.1:97744-132146 GCA_013400975.1 Atrichornis clamosus
ATTTGAGATGTAAGCTCTTGTCCCATACTGCTGTTCAAAGAAAACAACACCATGATTTTTTCACATGGATGAGATTATGTATTATTTCCCCCAACTTTAGCCTTAGTGCAGGCTGAACTATTTTTCAAAAAGAGAAAAGGTCAAGATCCATTATTTATAATGAAAAGAAGGACTTACCGTGAAAGATGTCAACCAAACTGGATAGAGGAAAATGTAAAGCACAGCCAGAGTATGAGAACTGTAATTCATAACTTGAACTGAAAAAAAAATTTACAAACCCAAGTAAAAAACTTTTACATTTTCAGAGAAACATTTATTGAATGCAAATATTCAAATTCAATGAAAATATTCAGTTAGTCTCCATGAAGCACTTTAACATGCCTTGAATTAAACTGAGAGATTTAAAGACTGCCTTTTGATATTTGTTTGTTGAAATCAATAAGTTCCTGAGGCAAGTTTAGGTTCTGAAGGAGCTCACTCTTCCAGTGGAAAAATAGTCCATTAAAACCAGAACAAAATGACAACCACCTCTTCTAGTCTTCATTTTTTCTTATGATAAAATCTGGCAATAAACCAACTCCTTGTTCCAAACTTTGTGCTACTGTCCAAGTTGATAATAAGCCTTTGTGCAAGGATAGGCTGTTTAAAAAGCTTCAGTTTTTACATAGCAATCAATGTAGATAGTTCCCCTGTAGTTGTATCATTAATGTATTTGGGGAACAGCAAACTTATGTAGGCAGAATGAGTTGTGAGAAGAAACAGTATGTCTTCAGTGCAATTCTGTTCCTCAGAGACAGTGTACTTTTGCTGTAACATAAAAGGTTGATGTTTTTTAGGTGAAGGAATGAATAATAAAATTCTGATTTGCAAGAAACAGCTTGTCTTCTTAGATCGCTTGGCCCTTTCCATATGCAATGCTATGGTAATATTTTATATTCAGGACTCATATTGCTCTGCACAGAGTGGTTCAGTAAATATCCATTGGGTGTTTTTAAGTAAGAGGTTGGAAAGGAGCTTTCTCAAGTTGAATTTTACTATCAATTTCACCTTGTTTTAGATATCTCTACTTTAGAGGTTTGTATGTGAGCTAATCCTCCTAGGACACCTTTATAATGAGTGCTCGGACTATTTTAGTAGTCTATTGTAGAAGTGCCTGTTTCTTTCTTTAATACTTTGAGTGTTCAGTGACTGCAAGCTCAGATAAAGACATTCATCTGTAGTCAAATGAATGTTCCCTTGCTATTCTTCATCTTTAGATGCCCTAGTGTCCCATAATTTCATATCTAGACTTGAAATTTGTGTTGAATGAGTCTGGTCTCCAAACCAGATGTGTCATTTGTCATTTTTGAAAACTTGCCCAGTTACAAACCTTTTGGGAAAAAAATACAATTTACACACACTGAGACTCGCTATAGCTTCACAATTAACTCTTCTGAAAAGTCCTGTCTCTGTGTCTTCCTATACTGAGTGTTGTTTGGGCAGAACTTTTTTTCTCCAGTTTTTGTTATAGTTCTAGTCCTTCTCCAGTCCCTATGCCAAGAGTCTCTTGAAGCTCTCCAAACCAATCCCTGGTAAAAAGAAGAAAGGAGAAGTTATTTCATCAGATTTAGAAGAGAATGAAGTGTGATTAAGAAGAGCGTTCCAGTGCAAGCAGCCTGTGCTTTGTCTGAGGGATGAAGAAAGGAAGGGAGGTCTGGACTGACAAAGTGAAGCCATAGAGTAGAAGCAGGTAGGTTGGTAAAAGGAGCTTTCCAAGGAGCCATCATATTAGATTAGGAAAATTAGAGGCAATGAAGCAGGTTGGGGTACTAGGACAAGAAGTGTGAGAATGGGAGAACACTGGAAAGGGAGCATCAATTCTGGTTCCTCCAGAGCAGAGACAAAGGACAGAGACAGGCCTGGGACAAAACAGAGAAGGACCAAGCTGCAGGCTTGTCACTTCCTGGCAGGGAGAGAAATAATCCCCAGGAATAGCACCAAGCACCCCAACCTCCTGTGTTGTCATCAAGTATCTGTGAAGCTCCTTGGCAAAGTGTGTGCCTTGTTCTCCTCCAGCAGCCAGCAGCTGGAGCCATGGGCTGTTGCTGACCTCAGTCACCTCAGGTCCCCAGGTGGGCAAGGCTGCTGTTTTAGCACTGCAGTCCTGCTGGCCCCTGGCAGCACAGGTGGGACATACCTCCTGAGTTCCTTTTCTTCCCATTATAATGCTTTCCAAGGAGAGAAGGCTTTTCTTTCCCCCTCCCCTTTGAGAAATGAAGAACAGCTGCACAGAAATAAGAAAATTACATCATTAACTTGTATCAATAAACATATGGCCTTTAAACTTATGATCACAGTCTAGTTTTCCTATTTCATTAATTCTCTCATATGAATTTATACCATTATTATTACCTGGATTATTGCAGCTTAATACACTATTTCTTTAAATCACAGACTTATTATCTAATGTCCAGAGTAATTTTTTACTGGCAAAAAAAAAAAATCATAAAAAATTGAGCAAAGATGATGATGTTTTTCCCCCATGTGTATGGAGGTAGATATCTTTGCCCTTGGATCTTCCATAACTTCTTGGAAATATTATTTATCTTTTTTTTTTTGTAATTTTAAGAAGTCACCTTATTGAAGATGAAGATCTGCATTATGGAAAGAACCACAAAATGTGGTACATATGACAGGCTCATACCTTGCACCAGGATTGTTGTGAACCATGCTGCTGAATCTGCAGAGCTGAGTGCCTAAGAGCGGGAGTCCTGGCCTCTTCTCTTTACAAATATGTGCTCCTTGGAGAACTTGGGCCTGTGTGGACCTCTGAAGCCCGAGGGGCTGCACCTCTGCACCCCTTCCTGCTAGCATGTAATAAAAGGTTTTACGGAACTGCTATGGCTACATTTGCCATGCTCTCTTATTGCCATAATGTTTAGGCTTTGTTTCTTTTTTACTTCCTGTAAACTCTTCACTCATGTGGGAAAAAACAACCAAACCACCCAAGACTCAAAAAGGCCTGGAACAATGGAGAAGCCCCTGAGGTGACCAGAGCCTGACAAAAGCAGCAGACTGATGAAAGGCTCAAGGACTCTGCTTTGCATTCTGCTGTCATCCTGAGTATCCCAAGGAGACTAGCTGTGAAGGATCCTGGGAAGATGCACCCTGTTTGTGAATGAAGAGCAGTTCTTTCCATTTACAGCCGCTTCGGTTCGTTTCCCTACATAAGCACAAAAATAACCACTTTGGAGCTTTAGTGAAGGGAGGGGGAGCAAAAAAAAAAAAAAAAAAAAACTCTCAGAATTAACTCAGTCAAAGAAAGCCAGGTGCCATCTTTGCATTATATCCAAATGAGATGCAGCTGTTTAAATGTAAATGTTAAACAAGAGAGAAGAATGCCTTAATTAGCCCTCAAAAGGAGACAGGAAAGCTGTAAGAATGCACCTGACACTAAGCAGTATGAGATAAACTCATTCCAGCTGTCACTGAACTGACTGTTTGAAGGCAGAGCAATGCTATTTTGTGCAAACAATGTAAAATGCTTAGGGAACTGCAATTAGTATCAACATGCATAGTGTAAGTGAATGCAGCCTGCTGGTGTTTACTTGGCTTTGAATTGCTAGGGTTTGGAGTAAAAAAATAAAATTAGTTATGCATTACACACTGGAGATTTTATTCCAGGCTTTTATGCATTACTGAGAAAAAGGCACAGGAGAGTGAAAAGAAAGGAAGCCATCAATCTGACTTGAAAAGAAGATATGATACTCAAAGGTCATTCTGAGTTTTCTCCTTCCTACTTGAGCAATAAAATGTTCAGATTGAATCTATAAGAGAAATTCTCATACAAGCTGTCCATCACATAAATAAGCTGAATTGTCCCATGCAGTGTCAATGTTACATATCTTGCCAGGTGGAAAAAATAAAGATCTGATTTTTTTCTTTATTGAAACATTCACAAAAAACAGAATCAAGATTGTTTAGTATAACCAAAATCTCTAGTTTATTTTATGTCTTTATATGTAAAGTAATACATATAAATAAACAGTATATATACGACAGTGATTGTATACCAGTGCATACAAGGAACTGAGATTTATAGAAATGCAGCTCTACCAAATATATTCTTGAATAGGACATTGTTTCCTCTCAATAACCTTGACTATAAGTCAATTTTTTTTGTGTTTTTTATTCTCATGGGAGTTCACCTCAATACTCAAGGTTTCCTTAATCTAATCTTTCACCAGACTTGCCTTAGTAAAGCCATGGGGTGAAGCTGTGCATAAAAAGCCTTCATTAATTTTTGCCAAATCTTCTGTAAATAAATACCACTTATAGAAAATTAAAGCCCCTAAGGGACTGAGTCTACAAGTTAGAGATTTACCTAATGACGAAAATAAAAATCCAAATCTGAAGACATTTTGAAAGTAAAAAGCAAGCATGTAAATAGCCTTTTTAAAGTATGCTTTAAATCACTCATATCACCTATTTTGATTCAAAGAAAATATTTTGATCCATTAGGCAAAACTGAAGCCAGATCTTTTGAAATTGCAGAAGAGGAACCATCTAAGTAACTTCAAGGTGCATGAGTCCATGGTACATGACGAGATGTACCTGTGAGTCCTGTGGGGACTGGCAGATGAAGTGCCTAAGCTACTATCCATCATATCTGAGAAGCTGTGGCAATGAAGTTTCCACAAACTGGAAATATGGAAACATAACCCTCATTTTTAAAAAGGGAAAAGGTCATGGAGCACATACTTCTGGAAACTATTCGAAGGCACATGGAAAATAAGGAGGTGATGGTGAAACCTAACATGACTTTACTAGGGGAAAATTGTACCTGACAAATTTTATGTTCTCTGATGGGGCTGCAGCATTGGTGGGTGAGGGGAGAGCAACTGACATCATCTACGTGGACTTGTGCAAGTAATTGGACATTTTCCTGCATCACATCCTTGTCTCTAAACTGGACAGACAAGGATTTAAAAGATGGGCCCCTTGATGTATAAGGAATTGTCTGGATGGTCACACTCAAAGAGTTGTGGTCATTGGCTTAATGTCCAAGCGAGGGTAAGTGATGAGCGGTGTTGCTCAGGGGTCAGTGTGGTGACCGTGCTGTGTAGCGTGTGTGTAGTGACATGGGCAGCGGGACTGATGCACTCTCAGCAAGTTTGACACCAAGCTGTGTGATGCAGTTGACAGGAGGGAAGGAATGCCATCCAGAGGGATCTTGACAGACTTGAGAGGTGGGCCTGTGCAAACCTCATGGCATTCAAACAGTGAAGAGCACGGTCCTGCGTCTGAGTCTGGGCAATCCCAAGTACAGGCTTGGCAGAGAATGGATTGAGAGCTGACCTGGGGAGAAGAACTTGGAGGAGCTGGTGGATGAGAAGCTCAACAGGACTCGGCAGTGTGTGCTTGCAGCCTTGAAATCCAAATGTACCCTGGGCTGCATCAAAGGAATAGTGGCCAACAGGTGACATGATAGGAAAAATTCTTCACTGTGAGGTGGTGGGGCACTGGAACAAGTTGCCCAGAGAAACTGTGGATCCTCCATTCTTGGAAGTGCTTAAGGCCAGGCTGGATGGAGCTCAGAGCAACCTGGTCTAGTGAAAGGTGTCTCTGCCCATGGCAGGGAGATGGAACTAGATGATCTTTAAGGTCCCTTCCAGCCCAGGCCATTCTATGATTCTGTGATGTTGTGATTCTCCCTCTCTAATCTACTCTGGTGAGAATGCCCCTGGAGTGCTGCATCTAGCTCTGGGGGCCCCAGCATAAGAAGGAAATGGACCTGTTGGAGTTCGTTTGGCTACAAAAATTATCAGAGGGCTGGAACACCTCTCTCATGAAGACATGCTGAGAGATTTGGGGTTGTTCAGCCTGGAGAAGAGAAGGCTCCAGGAAAAGACCTTATAACAGTCTTCCAGTACCTAGAAGGGACTTACAAGAGAGCTGGAGAGGGACTTTTTACAAGAGCATGTAGTAATAGAACATTTCAGAATGGCTTTAAACTGAAAAAAGGTAGATTTAAGTTAGATATGGAAAAATTCCCTGCTGTGAGAGTGGTATAGCACTGGAACGGGTTGTTCAGAGAAGTTGTGGATACCCCATTCCTGAATGTGTTCAAGGACAGGTTGGGTGGGGCTTTGAGCAACTTGGTTGAGTGAGTGACATCCTTGTCCATGTCAGGGGGGGCTGGAACTAGATGATCTTTAAGGTCCCTCCTAACCCAAACCATTCTCTGATTCTCTTGTATGATAAACCTGAGACAATCACATTGGAAGAATTAGCCCATTTTTGCATGTTCAGAATACAGGAGTACAACACAGGGTGGGTCTATGCTAGTAATCAGAGGTGACTCTGGGAGGAGTTGATCTGGTGGGCGCAGAGCAACACTGATCAGGTATAATGTTTAAATTATACTCGTTATCTGGCCTGTTACACCAGCTATGTGTTTTATCCTACCTGCTCACAAGACGTGCTGTTATAGCTTGCAGCAAGTTTTACAGTCACGGCATTTTTTTTTCCTTTGAAGTTCAACAATCTCTCTCATATATACAGAGATAACAAGCCTGTAATACAAAAAGCCATGCTAGCTATTGTTCATTATCATATATGTGCACGGGATGGGAATGTTGATGGCAGGAAAACTTTTACTGCAGCACCCATAATTCGGTGCCAGGATCTACAGGAAACATCCATTTGTAAACACAGCAGGAGTAGCCGCACTGTGATCCCAAATACACTATGTAGTGACACCAACATTTTGGTTACTGCTTGATGTGCAGACTTCCCATACTGATAAGTACTGCAAAGCATCTCTTCTGCTGTGGAACAGGGTGGCTCACTTGAGGGGAATGAGCAATAATATTTATGAGACCCAATTATTCACATATTTGCATGCAAAATGGATCCTCAGCTAGTAAGCTCTTGATTTTGCGTGGTATGTAAAAAAAGGTTTATATGAACTATTCATAATATTAACAGATCCCCACATGAGGGAGCAATTGATAAGAGATAGGTATTGTCAATAGGCCTATACTGAGACTCTCACAGAAGGAATCACACACAGAAAACTAGAGGATTTTCATGTACATGATGTATCTTGTTTGACATGGAGAAAATGAGGATGCTGAGAGCAGGCAACCTTTAACCCTATCCCAAATTCTATTATGTTAGTAGTATGCAAAATACTTGCAAATACTATAGAGAGGAAAACACTATGTCTAACATTGTAAACTTTCCCTTAAGGACTGAATGTGTGAGAGAATTTGGGAACTGGTCTTTTGGGTCATATAGCTATTTACTGGCAGAAGTAGGAATGGAAATGAGGTCTCCTAAATTCCTGCTAATACACCATACACTGCTGCCTTACACTACATGGACTTAAGCACAGACAGATATTTCAGTGCAGTAAAAATGGGTTTGAATTAGAGCAAAAGGCACCATTAGCAAGAAACAACTGAAGGTACCAAAAAGGTACTTAGGTGAAATAGCCAATGAGATCTTTGCAAAACAGTCACAGTGAAAGATATCATAATATCTCTTCAGGCTGATAGATCTCCAACAAACCCAACATTTTCCTAATGATGCACCAGAAAGAGAGAATCTTCCTTCTTTACCAAATAAGCCCTAAGAAAGTTTGCTTCTGTTTGAGAATGGAAGCAATAAGGTTGGTTTTTCTGAAAAGTGTGTTATTCTTTTCCTTATTACCACAGATGAGTCACATTGCAACGACTACATTGTCTTTCTCTATCTTCTGTCTCCATAAGCTAAGAGATCTATGCTTACCTACTTTTAGTCATTAAAAATGGCACTGCTGCCCTTCATTAGTTGTTTGTAATACCACCTCCAAAAGGAAAACATTCACATTGCTTTGTAAAAACAACCTCAATTTTGCCAGCTGCTCATGCTGGTCAGCCACAGGAGTACCCTCCAAACTTCCGTTCCTATGCTCAGCTGTCATGTTCACCCTGAGTGTCCCTGGCCTGGCTTTCTGACAAGGAGCTCTCAGACAGATGCTCATGGATTTTGCAGATCACCTAACCAGGACATGATGCCAAATTATATTTTGTGGCTCTTCAGAAGCTGCAGGTTTTTTATCATTCATATATCGAGTCCCAGCAGTCAGGAAAGATGCCAGCTGTGCCCCTGAAGACCTGACCACTCTGGATGGATGACATAGTGGTTGTGGCCTACCCATCCATGGCTGTAAAAATGATGCACTGATTTGCACTGTGACGAGCCTACAAGAGTGTAATCATACTGTCAGAAAGTATCCAAATGCTCCTTATGGCCAGCCAGTCCTATTTGGACATCCATCTTCTGGAAACCCTGTACAGGGGTGAGAGGGGCAGCTCTCAAGAGTGATATAGAGAGTAGTGTAGATGTAGCTCTCTTCCAAAATATTCAGTGGGATCATATCCCAAATTACTACAGCTTCCTGCAACATAATACCTCTACCATTAGATTGCAGTCTGGCAGCCGGGTTTATAAATCAGTTTTCCTCAACTGCTGTTTAATACACTTAGTGGTGATTACTCCTGGCTCCATGGAGTAGATCTGCTATTATTAAGTAACATTGGACAGACTAATTGTTATTATTTACTTCTTTCTGTGATGAACTTGTGTCCTTTGCTGGCTGATGAATGATGCAGGGGATTATTACAAATGAAACATGAAATGAAAACTGTTATATTCACAATTTCTAATCCTTTAAAGAAAAAATACTGATCAGTATTTAATAACAAGATGAATACTGGAAGGTTCCTACTCACTCCCTGTCCCTGTCCAAAAAGTGGTGGTTGTTCTAAAAAGAGGCCCCAAACCTGCTTCCATTCTTTGCTCCAGTGAAGCAAGTCATTGTGCTTACAACATTTTGTATGCCACAGTGGAAGACAAAAAGGGGCCAAAATTAGTCACATTTCATGAAGAAAGAAGGGATTCTTATCCCAGCTGGCAGTAACAGAGCAAGTGCCACTGGCATCCTTTTCTAAATAAGGTCTACCAAAAACGTAATATCTTAGTACAAAGGGAACAGTCAGAAATGCCCTTGGGATCGCTGTTGCTGTTACCTTTGGATAAAAAGTGTTTGTAAGCATTACATACAGTGATGGATAGCATGATACAGCTGTGAGTACACTTCCATGCTGTAGAGATACAGTGGGCTTTAGGCTTTTCTAACTAAACTGGTCTTACAGAGTAAAAATTCTGGTTTAGTCATGTTTCTGCAGGAGAATGGGTTTGGGAGGTAATGAGGATATTTGCATCGTGAAGAAGACTTCATATTAATGTTGAGTAGGTCAATACACCCACACATGGCAGGTAATACCAGAATAGGCTCTGAAGGTCACATAACTGTGTTATTGACAAGCTTTTGTACAAATGTCATGAAAATTAAGCTTTATTTTATGTAACCAGAGGATATAGCTTGGGTGTTGATAGTACTACTTTCTTTACCTTCTGCACAGCATTTGGAGTCTTTTTTTTGAGCTTTTCTTTTTTTGACAATGAGCAAAAAAGAAACCCAACCCAGTTGTCCTTTCATTGACTTCCTCTATCTTGGATAAACCCCATAATCCTCTCTGAGATACATCTACCATCTTTCAAAATTATAGGCAGTATAATCAATTGTGATAATTCCCTAAAACTGAAATTTGAATTATTATTTAAAATTTTAAAATGTGAGGGGTTTTTTTGCCACCTTTCTATTCCTGATGTCATCACCACCTACATACATGACTCTGCTGGTTCCATTTCCAGTGCTCTCTCATGCAGGCTGCAGGCTGAAAGAGAATGAATATAACATCCGCTTTTATATATTCTTTGGCATACCATTTCAAACAGTCTGTTTATAAAAGCAATTAATTTGTTTAAATTTTGGAGGCATAAATATTTATTCCATAAGGCCTCAATCATACAACTTAGACAACCCAAAATGCTTATTTGACTTGAAATTGTGCACACAGGCAATGAAGAGTCTGGTCTTGAGATGATCGAAAATTTTGATAGATGAGAAAGAGAAAATGAAAACATTTCAGAATGTAAATGAAATTTTTCACTAGAACATTGACTACTGAATATTTTTTGAATGACTGAGTTTTGTCTTTGGTAAACTAGAGAGTTTAGGATTAGGACTTGGCTACATTTCAAGAAATAAGTATATGAGGCAAAATAAGATTCCTCTTTTCCCCTGTTTTGTTTTTCTCTCTGTGTCTAAACTGCAACATAAACTCTCTTTTCTGTACTCCATTACAAGATTTTTAAATAGATGAGAAACAAACTCATCTTCTATGACATTTCCCCTTATGTGTGAATACAATTGTAATGTGTAGAAAAAGATGCTAATGATGAGCCCACATCTTACTTTTCAGTGCTTTTCAGCTATTCTCAGAATGTTTTACAGTTGAAGTGAGCACTGCTATTCTTATTGTACTCTCTAAGGAAACTGAGGCAAAAATCAGTCTTAATATATTCAAGATTGTTCAATAAGACATTATACAAACTAAGATTGGAAATAGGTCCTCTTTGAGTAAAGAAAAACCTCAAATTAACTGCTAATGAAAATTATTACTATAGGGCATTTTAAAGGAATACTCAGAGATACTGTTGAAGATGCTCTGCATAGAACAGCCTTATATCTCAATCATTATATAAACAAGTGTGGGTATATTAATATATTTCAATGTGCTTCTGTTGGATTGAACTGTTGTTCATGTGGTACAGAACTTACATGTAGGCACTTCAAAGGAAAGATTAACACTATCCAATTTTTATCTTAATGAGCCAGATAATCCCCTAGTATAAATATGCACAAATCTACTGAAGTAAAAATCTCAGTCCCTTTCCCACGTCTGACAGGGAGAGTAGTCAAAGCCTATATCTCAAAAATGGCTAAACTCACATTAATTTGTCTTTATCCCACATGTCTTTTACTACTGTCTTCTTTGTCAGTGTGGAAAACATCAACCTGCCCATCACATGGACTCACAGCTGAGGCACTGTCACAGACTGACTTATCTGCAGATCTTCAGTATTCATGCTCAGTTATTTAACATGATTGAATCATAGCATGATTTTATGACTCAGTTCTCACAATATCCTTTTCTCTTGCCCTAAATAAATGAATTTTATCCTCCTGCTATTTATGCAGAATGCCATTGCAGTGATAACCTGATATTTGGCTTATAGCCTTTCCAATAGCTTATAACTACTGCATTAAGCATAGGTAGCTTATCCTCACATTCTTTCACAGACTATATTCTCCCTAATCATAGGGCTTTTGGGAGGCCACATTGTCATTGTCAGTCAGTTTATGCTACCAGTCTCCCTTATGCACGGCTTAAGTTTCCAAACATTTTACTCCAAATTTGCTTTTCATACTTGTAAGCAGCTTCTTTTAAACAAAGCTGCCTCATTATCTTTCTTTCAGCCCCTCCCCAAAACCCTGCAGAGATGCTTACAAAACCCACATAAATGACTAGATTGCAAGCACGTTATGATGACATCCTGCCCTGCTCACCGGCACTGTCCCACTGTTATTCTGTACTCCCTTTGTGCCTTCCTGTTGCAGGCCTTGTGTGTAAACCCTTGCAGTCAGTCACCTTGCTCTGTTTTCTCTCCACACTGAGGTCCTGGTTTATAAGCACAGTTGAGGCACGGCATCGTTGTCTTGGGTTTGTCAGTTCTAAGACAAGAGCCTGCAGAATCCAAACACAGGTGGCATATCTAGCTGCCATGTCACCCTCCCCATCCTCAAAACTTATTAAAGGAGGTAAAACCCTTTGATCTGTAAGGTTTAGTGTCACCTGGGAAATCTGCTCTAAGATGCTAAGGCCTCATCCATGTTCTACTAATTTGCAGGTGCTAAAGCCATACCAAGAGAACATGAACTGCGTAGACCTTTAACAAATGTTTTGTGGGTGCAAGGAATGCAAGTCTGAACCTTTGCCAAAATCCAGTTAGTAAGTACAGTGCCATAAAAAGCAGCTTAGAGATTGGGCCATAGGTAATTAGTCTCATTATTTTTGATTCATAGAAACATTTGAACTTATTTTTCTAACAAGGCTTCATACCTTATTCTTGTCTGTATTAGTAGCACCATGACTTTGGTGCCAGAATGAGAGACTTGTAACAAAGGCTTACCTTTGTTGCAAGCATCCTCCAGCAGATGTGACTTCTGTTATCTGCTTTAGGCTGTTGTATATATTTTCCAAACAAGAACAAGTATATGACTCCCATTAATTTATAGATAACTGTCAGAGCTGGGAACTCTTCCAACAGACCTTATTATAGATGTGTTTTATCAGTGGAGTTTAAATTAAAACATCTGTAAAAGCACTAGGATTATTCTCTCTCTCACACAAAGATACAAGCATGTTCTGAACTGAAATCAATAAAGACCCTGACTCAGAGGATATGTTGCGATTTACGTTAACGTGTATTATGGGAAAATGATAGTCCGGCTTCTGCCTGGTGCAGGATATGCAAGAATAAGTTCTATGCATCCTTTCAAGGATAAAAAATGCTACAAAGATACAACATTTATTTGGCAGTTCATATCACTATTTCACAGAACTTTTTCTCCAGATTAAATTGCAAGAATTGGTAACTGAGTAATGTGAATTCTGTTGAAATAGTCTAGGTTGTTGCACCTGCACTGTAATTTCAACAGCTAACAAGAAAATTGTATTGTCATGCAAAATCTATCTCATAACAATTTAATCCAAAAGGTCATCTGAATCAGGAATGCCAGTGCTCTGCTTCAAAGCAGAAAAAATAAAAAAGGAAAACAGAAAATGAAAGACACAAAGAGACTTTGTAAAATGTTTCTTGAACAAAATTTGTGAATTCTATCCTCTGTCAGCAAGGAAAGACTAAAAGCTTCTGGAAGGTTCCTAAACTCTCAGCCAAGTTCTTGATACAGTTTTGTGCCCTGAAGAAAATTGTAGCCATTTGTTTAAGCAATGAAGTTTCCATCTGTTCTATCTTAGTTTAAAGTAGCAGTATATTTTCAAGAACCTCTAGGCAATGTTTACTGAAAGCATAAAATGTCCCTGAAGTGACATCACAGAAACAAAATATAGATGGCAGAAATTTAAAGCTCACAATCACAGGAAAATGCAGTTACAGCTTCATCCAGACACACACACATAATTATATCTGTATATATAAATAAAGAATAAACAGGGACAGAAGGAGCTCTGGGTTTGCTTTAAAAATACATGACGGATTTCAGCTGACTTAGCTGGTTAGCAGGGAATCACTCTAAATAAAATAAATGCATTTTTACTTTGTGTGACAAACAGAAACTAAATTAAACATCAACTTAGATGTAATTTATGAAATATTCAAGTTATGTATTCCACTACAACTTTACTCAACATATATGTAATATGTGTTCAGACAATTTTGGAACAATACAGAATGTCGAAAGAAAAAATCTAAAGCCAGCAAATTCCGACTAATTTTATTTGTCGTGTGTGCCACCTACAGAAATGTTAGTAAAAAGAACCTAAGTGCAGCCCACCAGTGCAAGGCTTCAGATAACTGATAGCAAATATATTGTTAGTGTCCTGAGTTTTTGGAATAAGTTGACTGGGTGGCTGGGCCCAGAGAGTGGTGGTGATCACCAGAGGTCTTCCCCAGGGCTCAGTATTGTGGCCAGCCCTTTTTAATATCTTTATCAATGACCAAGATGAGAGGTTCAAGTGCACCCCCAGCAAGTTTGCAGATGACACCAAGTTGTGTGGGAGTGTTGATGTGCTGGACGGCAGGAAGGCTTTGCAGAGGGATATGGACAGGCTGGATCAATGAGTCAAGGCCAGTTGTATGAGGGTCAACAAGGCCAAGTGCAAAGTGCTGCCCTTGGGTCACAACAACTCCATGCATCACTGTAGCATGGGGGAAGAGTAGGTGGAAAGCTGCCTGACAGAAAAGGACCTGGGGGTACTGGCCAACAGTGGCTGAACATGTTCCAAGGTGTGCTCAGGTGGCCAAGAAGGCCAGTGCCATCCTGGCCTGGATCAGCAACAGTGTGGCCAGCAGGACCAGGGCAGTGACCGTCCCCCTGTACTCGGCACTGGTGAGGCCACACCTCAAATCCTGTGTCCAGTTCTGAGCCCCTCACTGCAAGAAGGACATTGAGGGGCTGGAGCGTGTCCAGAGCAGGGCAACGGAGCTGGGGAAGGGTCTGGAGCACAAGTCCTGTGAGGAGCAGCTGAGGGAGCTGGAGGTGTTTAGCCTGGAGAAGAGGAGGCTCAGGGGAGATCCTATTGCTCTCTACAACTGCCTGACAGGAGGGTGTAGCCAGGTGGGGGTCAGTCTCTGCTCCTAGGTAAAAAGTGAAAGGATGAGAAGTGGCTCCAGAGGAGATTTAGATTAGATATTAGGAAAAATTTTTTCACCGAGAAGGTGTCAAAGCATTGGAACAGGCTTCCCAGGGAAGTGGTGGAGTCATCATCCCTGGGAGTGTTCGAAAAACATGCGGATAAGGCATTTGAAGACATGGTTTGATGGTGAACATGGTGGTGCAGAGTTGATAGTTGGACTCAATGGTTTTAAAGGTCTTTTCCAGTCTTAAAGTTTTTAAGATTCTATTATTCTCTTAGTGAAGTCTGTCTCAAGCTAACCTTGCTTACATTATATTAAGAATAATATAAATTCTAGTGCTCTGGAACAAAAGAAATATAAGAACATCCAGTATTTTCCAAAGTTCCAAGCATTTGGGGGATCCATTAGGAGCAGTAGTTGAGGTATGCATTTCAGTATTTCTTTCATCCTTCTGAGAGGCTTTTCATCAAGCTTCCTCATTTACCAGTAGAACACAATAGTCCTCTGTATTCTGAATGCATAGACAGACTTTCTGCTTGTTCACAGGTATGCAATTTTCACTACTCAGGGCATAATTCAATCCATCATATTATTATTGAGATTCCTGAATAGTAAGTTCCTGATTCCCTTCTTGCATAAATATGGTGAGGACTACCAGTATTTAACCATGACTGTGATGACTGAGTCATAAATAAGAGCCGTAATGTAAAATATAACAGTAATAAAAATCACTAAGACAGAAAATCAGATTAAGTGGAACGTTGCACAGGAACCAGAGGAAAAGCTGAAGAGACTGAATATAAAACTTAAACTTGCACACACATTTGGAAGGAGAAGTTATTCAGCTGCCTTGATAACAACCTATTTGCCACAGCTCCTAATGGAAGTATCTATTTAGAGATTTAGTGAAAAAACTGAAGGAGGGAGGAGCGGGGTAGGGAGACTGGATGTATGTTTACAGGAGGTACCTCGGTGTTTGAAGTAGCCTGATGAATGTGTATAAGGACCATCACTGCATTTAAATAGCTTGCCAGCATGCAACTATATCTTTCTCCATGTCCAACCCAATCTGCTCCCTTCACCCAGTTCTTCAGCACCAACTGAGGTCCTGGCTCCTTCTCCTGCGTCTTTCTCTGTGGTCCCCATCCTTCTTTGCTCGGTGCTGCTAGGAAGGAGTTAAGTTGTTTTGCTAGATGCTTTCTGTTTCCTTTCTATCCTCTTTTTTTTCCTAAGGAATACGCTCATGGGAGCAGGGGTTGAAGCTCTTTCCACCTTTTGCAATAGCCCTCCTGTCTCTTTTGCTCCTGGGCAGGCAGCAGCGGGGCAGCCAGCCAGGCAGATGGAAATTCTCTAGAGGGGGAGCTGGAAATATGCAGTGACCCACTTGCTGTTTCCAGGCTATGTTGCCCAGTTCTGTGTTCTGCCACAATCTGGACCATTTTAAACACTGCTAAGTATAGTTAGCATATACTATGTACACACTAAGGGGGACATCCAGCACAGTTATAAAGCTGGCATGCAGTTTTAAGTTTAGTCACTACATCAGCAAGACTGAAAAATTACATTTGTTCCCTAAACCTTACATCTCTTTATTGCTGATTTTATGTATCCTATTGAGCTAGATCAGCCTAAGTCCCTAGCCTTACATATTTATATGTTTTGTGGCTGTGCCATGCTGTACCGTTACCTGGTTCCTCAATAACTTCCATTAGATTTGTGCTGTACAGCAAAAGTAGTAGATAAAGGCTAAAGAAATAGTACTTGATTCAGTACTTTAAAACAAATTAAAAATATTGAATCAAGACATTGCAATTTCAGGTCTTTGAGCCCAAATAACATTGAAAGAATTTATAGAAAAAAAGGTAACAATGGAATTATATCCACGTTTAAACTTACTAGCAACTGCTCTGTTTCTGCAATTGCTCTGTATTATATTTTCTGCCATAAAAGTTATATGTTAGCCTATTTGGGTCTGTTTTGTATGAAGCCTGGGTATGATTTGTTAAGTGGCAGTAATGCTACAAAGACTATTGATTTTGCAATGTTTTCCATGCAATGCTTGGCAACACTTTTTCAGAACAATTTAATTTTACTAGTGCAGAGGTCATAGCTCATGTTGTGTTACAGCATCATAAATGGAAGGCTTCAGTGAAGTTGCATTATATTTAACCCAGAGCAATCAAGAATGACTTTACATCTGTGTCTGCTCAGACAACTAAATATACTTCAAATACTTAGGAGCTGAGGAAGTCTGACACCATTTGCAACCTATCCCCTGTGCCAGTCACTGCATTTTGTACAGCCTTTCAGGCACTAAGAGCAGTGAGATGTCAAAGATGAAGCCATTGCAATGTGAGATAACCCATCAATCACATACAAAATATTATTGATAAACAGGATACTGAAGATTTTTTTTTCTGTAACAGGAGAAATTAAGTTAAGAATAAGCACTTATGGTTCTATTCTACACAAAGAGCTTTGGCCAAGACCTCACTGTCTACATGAGCAGCGACAAGTGGTGTCCCTCAGTGGTTGATTCCTACTGAGGCTGATATTGTTCAATATCACATCTTTGCTGGTGACATGGACAGTGGGATCAAATGCACCCTCAGCAAATTTGCCAAGGGACACCAAGCTGTGTGGTGAAGCTGACATGCTGGAGTGAAGGAATGCCATCCAGAGGGACCTGGACAGACTTCAGAAATGGGTCCGTGTGTACCTCATGGAGTTCAACAAAGTGAAGTGCAAAGTCCTGCACCTGGGTTGTGGCAATCCCAGACATGCCTACAGGTTGGGCAGAGAAGTGATTGAGAGCAGCCCTGCGGCAAAAGGTTTGGGGGTGATGGCTGATGAAAAGCTCAACAGGACCTGGCAGCGTGCACTTGCATGGCAGAAAGTAAACGAAATCCTGGGCTGCACCAAAAGCAGTGTGGCCAGCAAGTCAAAGGGGGTGATCTCACTCATCTCTGCTCTTGTGAGACCCTCAGGAACTGTAGTGATAGGACAAGGAGTAATGGGTACTGAAAGGGGAAATTCAGTTTAACTACTAGAAAGAAATTATTTACTGTGAGGATCGTGAGATATTGGAACTGGTTGCCCAGCGAGGTTGTGGATGTCCCATCCCTGACAGTGTTCAAGGCCAGGTTGGACGAGGCTAGTCTAGTAGAAGGTGTGCTTGCCCATGACAGGGGAGGTTGGGACTCAGGAACCTCCCAGGATCACTGCGGCCTTTCAAAGACAATCTATAGTGGCCTTGCAATGACATAGTTCAGCAGCATCAGCACTGCAGGGTGTATCCCAATAAATCACATGGACTTGTGCATTTTCAGTTTGTTTGAGTGTTCCTTAACCTGATTCTTCTTCACTGAGAAGGAATATTCCTTGCTACAGACTTCCCTTCTGGCCTCAGGGATCTTCAGTTGTTGATGGCCAGTCGAATCAGTAAAGACAGAGGTGAAGTAGGCATTGAGTACCTCAGCCTTTTCTGGGTCCTTTGCCACCAGATACCCATTCTCACTCAGTGACAGACCGACAATCTCCCTTGTCTTCTTCTTTTGCTGCTGATGTATCTGTAGAAAACTTTCTTACTGCCCTTCATTCCCTTGGCAGATTAAACTGGCAGATATAGACTTTGGTTTTCCAGCATTGCTAAGTTTTTAATAAATGCTACCTGTTAAATAAGCAATTTTATTCCTCCTTTTGAAAGTAGGGGTTAGAAATTACTCTGCCAGAAGTGGACAGGAAGGGTATTAATGTCTTGACTCTCTGAGGGAACAGTCTTGGTAAACACCACTGCAAAATTTTAACTGTGTGAGAGATGATTTAAGTGTTAACAAAAATATGAAAATAATGGAGTTAGATTTCTTCTTAAGATAACACTGAAAATTTAATCCTAATTTTTTTTGCTGTTTTTACTTCAGTCACTTCAGCAGGAATTCTGAAAAATTTAATTTGTCTACATTTCAAAGCTAGTAATTCTTATGCAGTTGCTGTGTTGTTCAGTGCAAATCTATCCTGCATAATAAAATATGGTGCAGAGGCAACTCACTTAGGTAGTTAAATATATTCAGGCAGCTGAACAATTCTCCAAAAGGGTGATGAAAAATATCCATAGCTACATGTGCCATTCAAGCTACTATCTCTGAATGATACTGTGATGACTAAACACTCATCTGGAATTAGGTTGAGTATCTTTATTAAAGAGATTATAAGTAAAGTACTTGTAGAGAGCTGGCTGCTTGATCCAAGGTATTACTTTGCATCTAGGCAGTGAATAAATAGGTTTTTCTATTTATTTGTCTAATATATCAAGTGTCTAGACTTTTTCTTTGTAAACACTTCAACTTCTCAGGCAACTATATTTTGCCCTCTTGACTTGACCATTGCACATTCTTTTCTAATTCTGAACTTGATTTACTTTGCTGCTGAAAAGATAATTTTCTCCATATGCCACCGCTGAAAAATAAATCCAAAGCCCAAAATGGTGCGTCCCTCTCCACATACACTTCCCACTGTAAAATAAAAGCTATTTATCGTTAAAACCTTCTCCAGCCTGGTGCTGCTCCAGCTATTGTCTTTTGTAGATGCAGTTGAATCATTGCTCTCATCCTTCCTGCATCTGTGATGCTACTTCTTATTGATCTCTAATTCAATGTACTGTTATCAGTGGCTTATTTTCCTGGGAAGTTCTGATGTCTTCGGGAAGAATCTGTCCTAGGACTACTCCCACTCACTACCTCAAGGAATTACTTATTCAGTGATTTGCATTAATGTTTTTATGATACCAATCTGAAAGATCAGTGAACTTTTGAAGCACAGCGTCAAAAACTAAATAATATAATCTGGAGAATGTATAAAATCAACAAAATGACATCTGCTAAGTGTGAATAGAAAGCACTGGCCTTAAGTTAGAGGAAAATCAAATACATCTCTAATGCAGGGAATAACTGCTTCTGTAAGACTTCAAGGAGTGTAGGAATACGAGTCATCAGCATGAGGTGTCACTGTGTGCATTGTGCAAATGTCACCAGGGCTGTATTAACAGAACAGTTTTATTGAACATGCCAGCTTGTTTCTCTCTTCAGAAGGTGTTCGCTTGCTCACTCAGCTGGTATTTTTCATCTCTTATACTGCATAAATTGCCCAGAAGACATTTATGAACTGAGTACTGAAGCTTTTAGCCATTGCAATGGCAAAGGCAATGGCAAAGATGGATGCAGACTACATAGGTCACTGTCTTTTTGTCCCAGGATCCCATACAACATGCCTTCTGACACCGCACTTCTAGAAGACCTCTTATTCCAGGACTAAGCTTTTTAAGGATTCTCAGCTCCCAGATCTGGCTGTGTGCTGTGTCTGTGTACCCAGAACAGACCAGGACAGAACTGGTTGTTTACATGATCTTCCCCAGCATCTTGGCTTCCTTGAAAAGGCCTAGTGGGGTATGCAGTGGGGGGAGCCGTGGCACACCCCAGTGTCGGACTGCAGTGCACACTGCACAAGACACCAACAGTCACATTGTCTTTCCTCAAAATATCTTGTGAATGGGCCTTAATAAAATGAAGTTCTGGGATGAAATAAAAGTATGTAGGGAAAGCTGTAAGGTGTCAGACTTGAGGTCTCTACCCAATGACTAGGGAAGAGCATATGGAACAAGTCCTGAAGAACAGTTACAACCCAGTAACAAATTTCAAAGCATATCACTCAGGAGGATGAAAAGTAGAAAAATTATATGAGTTTTGTAGTAATAAGAAGATCTTCAACAAGCACAAAAAAAGAAAAAAGATCTCCTTTAAAGATCTCACCTGCTGGATTTTAGGGTACCCATTTCTGTCTGTAAATAGACTAATACTTTGCAGTAGTTCCACACATTTATCGTCCATTTGCTTTAGTAGAACTAAGCATTCTACTGAAAAAAGTGTACCCTCTAGATGAGGATTGTTTTTTTTCCCTTTCATCTCTTCACTCTGTATTCTTCAGTTCAGAATTCCCCAGGGAGATGAGCCAGCAATATTTATCCTTCAGCAGGTTCCTCACATGAATCTATGAGTTTCTGCACAAGGTTTTTCCAGAGTCTAGAATAAGCACTTTCCTTAAAGTTCTAAAATAGATATAACCTAGTCTTTCCTTTAGAGCTCCCAGATTTCTCAAGAAATGTACTGATCATAGAGGTGAAAAAGCATTAAATATAGAAAAGAATATACTGAATTTATTGCCTCTCTCATAGTGACAGAAACTTATTACGTAAACTCAGAGTAAATTCAGTGGACACTAGCAAAGAAACACTGTATTTACCAAAAAAGGATATTGTTTAAAATATTTAAATATATATAAATAAGAAGCTAGACAAAACATAAAGCACATTATTTTTTCTCACCATCTCAGTATCTGGAACTCTGTGGAAAACTTACTGCAATTCTCTAGCTTGAACTCCAGAAGAGATTAAAGTGCAACTCTGTATAAAGAATACACACTCTAATCCTAAATTTTAAGTTTCTTTGCCTCTGTAGGGATTGTATTAGAGCCAAACCACCAGCCTTATTGTTACGAACAGTCTGTGCATGTAGAAGACATTCTAAGACAATTAGCAAAAGAGAGTTTTACAACATGAATGTTTAATGCTCCTGATGAAACTGATAACTGATCTCTGGTGCCACTACTGTAGGCTGTGTTTCCCCGCTGTTGTTGATCTTTCAGGATTTTTAGCTCTAGAAGTTTTGAAGTTCTAGAATTCTCACTATCAGACATACTGTCACAGGCCAGGTCATAGTCTAAGCACAAATACCAAATTATACCTATAAATGAAGCTATTTCCTTCATCATCACCTAAAATGTAAATGATTAAGTCCATTCCTGGTGTAACCTTGGTGAAGGATGCACTGGTGCTGCAGTGCAGCAGTAGATACTTGATGCTTTTTTGCAATGCAGTATAGTCAGCAAAACGGGCAGAAATATGTCCAAACTCCTGGACAGTGTTTGTTTGAACTGGACCAGGGAAGCCCTCGGTATCTTATTAATATGGTAGCTCATTGCTGTCTTTCAAAGCACATAAAAACACTGGTATAGAGGAAGGGAGAGGGTATCCTTCAGCACAATGAAGAGAGGAAATCAGAGACTGTACATACAATGATTATTTTAAGTGTCCCACCCAGACTGACTAAAGAAAGGAGCTTCTTTGTCCCCCATATTACTCTGTGCTCTCAAGAGAATTTGTAGAATCCTAGAATAGTTTGGGTAGGAAGGGATCTTTAAGGGTCACCTAGTCCACCCGCCCTGCAATGAACAGGGACACCTCCAGCTAGATCAGGTTTCTTAGAGACCTGACCAACCTGACCTAGAGTGTTCCCTGGGATGGGGCATTCACCACCTCTCTGGATAACCTGTTCCACTGTTTTACGACCATAGCTGTAAAAGACTTCTTTCTTATATCTAACAATATTGTGTCTGATATCATGATGACTGAATCTCTGTGGAGACCATATCTGCCATCAAAGAGGACAAAGAGGATGCTTTTTTGGAGTCATGCCAGCTAGAGCAAAAGCTGCCTCAGTCTTTCTCAGAGAGGAAAGAGATATTATTAAACTTTACACATTGAAATAAATGGTCAATAAAAATTCATTGAAGTACTGTTTTTACTAACTATTTACAATGTAAAAGGCTTGGTGTTAAATCATACATTAAAATAAAGCTTGCACAGAGTTCTCATTTGTTATGGCAAATTTTGTGACAGATGGAAAAACATTTCATCAGAGATTGCATTAATGCAATGTGTATTTTTCCAGCGACACTTTGCTTGTATGCTTACTTGATGGATGGAAGACATTTATTTACAGATGATGCATAAATACCCAGCTATCAACATATCTAACTGCCTTTAACATGTCAAAATACAATTATATTTTTTCATATGTATTTCCACTGCAATACAAGCAGAATTTTCCACAGACCCCACAGACATAGTAAAAGGCCTATAATAAACACATAACCCCTCGTTTTACTATTCTTTGGTGCTGTGGTGGTGCAAAAAAAAAAAAATAGTGGCATTAGGAGCAAGAAGACAGTACTTTCAATGCCTTCGTCAAACACCTCTCACAACTGATATCCACAGGGTATTAATTACTTAAATCCATGATCCGCATGACTTCAAAGTTCATAACCAGACACTCAAACTGCACCTAGGAAAAAGAAAAAGGACTTTGTCTGCCAAGCACACAGTACCAGCTCACACAGTAATGGTGAGGAATGCCACAGGATTGCTGCATCACCCCCACCTGGCCAATGCACACTTCTGGGCAGCTCTGAGGGTTGCTGTAGACAAAAATTACTGTACTGGCTTAATGTAATATAGATCCGTAGACCAAACCAATATAATTCTTCCCTTGACCTGGTAACTTGTGCATTGAATTTAAGGAAAGAAAGATCTTGGTAGGAAATAGGAAAGTGTTCTCCTAATCAATTAAGATGTGTGTTCATCAAAAACACCAGGGAACTCAGCTGTATCCTTGGGGAGGGAATTCAAGTATTGAATTTTGGGTGACATTTTTAAATGACAGGCACAACAACTTACAGATCCTGTAGTCTCTTATTTACATAAATAATTGGTATTTAATTAATAATTTACTGAGAACACTGATCTTGCCTGAATACAGTCACATGTATGCCTCCAATATTTTTAAACAGCTGGAAAACAAGGAGAAGCACTGCTCCTGGCTGAAAAATATGAGCTATTTCTGTCTGAGGTTTGAGGTATCACAGCTATCAACATGAACTGTGGTGAATCTGTGGACAGTGTAGCCCCATCTATTCCCCTTTCCTGGACCTCTGTTGTCTTGCAGGGGACATGAAAGGAAAATTGATAAGGCATGCCGTATCCAAGTACGCAGAGAGGGTGGCAAGGGGCAGCTGAGGAGTGGCATCAGGTATGGATGCATGTCTGTGAAACAGGCTGGGGTTACACTCAAAGGTGGCACATGTGTCCATGTGCATCACTTACTGTGCACACCCTCATCAGCTGTCATGGCAGATGACATGGGGCACCAGCTGATGACTGATTTTTCCAGTTCAGACCACGACTCCCTCCTCCTCTTGACCAATAGAAAGATAGATTTAAGTCAAAGTGGACGTCCTTCTGAAACGTCAATTATGTCTTCCCTATTATTATGTGAATACAAGATTTTTCTGAGCTACCTCTGAAAAAAAAATTATGTTATTTCATATGGAAAAAGAAGTAATAGAAAATCACTGATTAGAGAAGCTGAAACATGTACAACCACAGCATCTTCTTAGTTTTCCAGGAGTGTTCTCTAATGTCCAGGTTTCTATGTTTCGTGCCATGTTGCTTATACATCTGAAGCCTTGAGGTTTCTTCTTTTCCACAAAGAGGCAAATATTATAACTCCCACAAGGGAGTATAATTTGTCTTTGTTAGATTTGTACCTTCCTTCTTCATACCAAGTATTTCTTCTATTGCCCAAATTTCAAGACTCTTCTCATCTACCTTTTCTCTTGAGTCAACTCGTTGTTAAGTTATATACACTTGTTGCTTTTAATCTTTCTTTTGGTTTAATTCTCTTGGCGTTTGGTGAGAGTAAGTGTTTGGACAAATGGGCTAGAAGACATTTTTCACTGAGCTCTGGTTTGGTTGTCTTCTGTTTTTAATGTTCAGGGGAGGTGATTACCTACTGCAAACTAACTTGGCTTCTGAAATGAATGCCATTACCTAGTTATAAAGCCAAATAGTCAGCACAATATATGTTTTAGAAGAGTAACACAGGAAACACAAATAAATATGGTAAGGTACCCCAGGTCTGTAGTACTTATTCCTGGATTTTGCCCACCAGCCATCCTTCCTGTTGGTTTCACGAAATTATGTAAGAAATTATTTATTAATTGCTGAAAGGTACAGGCAGGTATGGGCCCTCTAACATTCCCGCACTAGTGGATTATAGGAAAAAGTGCTCATGTGCTTTCCCTAAACTTTCTCTCCCACTGCCACTGACCACGGCAGTGTCCCAATGGTAGATGTGCCACTGCAGTGAGTTGAGAGGGGATTTCTTATGTTCTTAAATGTGAGACACCTGTTCCTGTCAAATGTGGTTGAAGTTGCCTGACAGCCTTAGAAGTTCTGGCGACTGTGGGAGAACTAATAGGAAGAGGGAATGTAAGAGCTTCTTTTCCTTAGAAACCAGGCAAAAATATTCCAGCCCATATCTCTTTATGAATTATTTCTGTAAAGATTGCCCTCTACATGCTTTAAATATCTGAGCTACAATAGTAGCAAACTAGCAGTGTATAGGCTTTTCATAAGCATTCTGATATTATGTCTTGATTTGCTTGATAAACACAAGAAAGCAAGAAGGTACAGATAAATATTTCAACTATTTTTTACCTGTCTAAATCTAAACAGTGCATTTCTCTATGCAGCAAGCCAGCTGTGGCTGCCATGAAGGCAGAGCACAATTCGCAGCTGCTCGGCTCTCCCTCCAGGTCACCACGTCTTTACAAGAAAAGCAACATTGAAAGGGGTCACCTGTGAGGCTGCATCTCCCAGCAGACCTTTCATGCACACCATCACTTGTGGCCAGAAATTGTTACAGTCCTCACAGTGCATCAATCCTGTAGTGCATAGATTCTCCCCATGAGGCAATACCAGAGCATTTATTACTTTAATCCTGAAAGGAATATCGCTGCTGCAAGAAGACCATGGGAAGTAATTGGCTTTTAACCAGAAAGCATGTGCAACCTCCTTCTACAGCTTGTGATGTCTCTGTGGAGGTATGCTATGCTTCTAATTAAACCTCAGGATTCCTTTGTTTTTATTTTCTTTTGCTGACATGACATGAACAAGCTTTGTGGTTTACGGTAGGGACTGGAATTTTCATAATATCTTCTTCCAGACTCTTGAGAGACTTAGCTCAGATCAGTCAGAGAATCTGTCCAATACAACGAGGTTATCACTGAAAAATCCAGACCCTTATTAATTAACTAGCTTTAGTGGAGTTTCTTCTTTTTACTCTTATGACTTTAGGACTTCATATGAAATGCAGTAGTAGAAATATAACCAGATCAGAATTCTATTGGTCTAGTTTAGGTCTGTATCCTCTTTCTTATTTTAAAAAATGCTGAACATTCAATATTACAACAATGCTTGGAGACTGAGTGATTCTACAAGCTAAAAGCTGGCAAGTAGGTAATACTAATTTTGAAAGAGAAAACAGCTGTATGGAGTGGTGAAAGGGAGACCCTGGGTAAAACTGATAAAAAAACCAACACTGAAAAGTGATTAGTCTCTGCTGAAAATTTATAATGATCATCCTTGTATTTTTTTTGAGTCCAAAGTTATCACTGGTTTAAGAAATAGCTCTTTGGAATGTGTTTCAGAAGCATTCGTAGTCAGTGTAATATCAAGCCCTCAGAGCAGAGGAAGGACAGCCAGTAGCTCAACCCATAATTAGTGCTGGCTGGTGCCCTTATGAGCTGAGTAGCTCAGATTCTCATGTGCTATCCTTTGACTTTTCACTACATTCAAATGCCACTTCATTAACAGCAGAGATTTGTCCTTGTTTACAGGGCCATTGAAGCTTATGCTTTCCAGGAATATTCATGTTTACAAAGTCCAAATTTATTTGGTACAAAACATAGCAATAATAGAAATTAAGAGGTTTCATTGGTCAGAATAATCAGGGACAGCCCTCTGCTTTCAAATATCTGTAGATTAAGATTAGATCTCTGTTTTAGAAGATATGTTGTATCTTAAATTGAATGCAAAGATCTGAGAGAATATATTAGCGTGTGAGGTTCTGCAGTTTGAGCTTTATACCTGGGCAGACTAGTCGTCCCTAATAACATTTCTGGATTGATGCAAAATTCTGGTTTAATTTAAACAAATGCTTTCTTGTAAATCCATATGGAATCATAGAATATCCTGAGCTGGAAGGGACCTACAGGGATCATGAAGTCCAGCTCCTATTTTGGTCCAGCTAGATATAAATGCATGCAGTAGGCAGTTTGCCTGAGGGACTGGGGTTTCAAATGAGTATATGAAGTTTTTTTCTTCTTCATCTTTGTGTTTCAATGTACAGCCTGTCACTGTAAAATTAGCATTAAATTTTATATTTTAAATGCGAGTATTCCACACTAATCTGGTCACTGAAATAGTTTAACAATCACAAAAGGAATTTTAGGCATTAAGATTTAAATATATAACATGCATATTAAATCTTTATGATTTCTGTCTAAATTTTAAACTGGTCTTAAACCAGGATGAAGAGCATTTATTTATTTATTTAAAATAGGTTTTTTTAAATGGTGTAATTATCACATTAAAGGCACTTGTATTTAATATTTAAAGAAAATCATTAATATTTAAATACAGAAATGTATTTCCTGACATAAGGAAAAAAGATCGAATTACACTAAAACAAACTAAAATTAAAAAGAGACCACATAAATCAATGAGTAACCTCTATTACAAATAGCCCACCATTGCTAAAAAAATATTTAAAGATTAAACCCATTAAAATTATGTTATATGCAAATTAACTTGTTAATTATGAAATTCTTACTAATAATTGTTGAACGTTGAATATTTTGTAACTCTCAACTTTGTATTGGCTGTGGTTACTCCTTCCCAGATTGAAAACCTACAGAACATATCACTTGGAAAGCAAGTGATTTGGCAGCAGCAGTAACACACAGAAATGCTTTCTTAAATTTCTCATTTTATTTTGATTTTCAAAGAAAAAGTTCTTCGAAAAGAAAAGTTGGCTTTCTGGCATGCATACTTTGATTTGATCCCTTTTCTACTGTTGTTTCTGTTTCTAGTTGTTAGGAGAGCCAAATTCTTTTCAATCTGCAGAACTCGAGCTAGAAACTGTAAGGAGAATATTTGTCATGAGAAAGCCAACATGCTGTCCTTTCTTTCATTCCCTCATTGGTAGATATTTTCTGAAGAATAGGACCATCTTTTTTATGTCTTACAGATGCTGAGCAGACCAGCCAAAACACACAGGACAGAAAAAAATCTAACTAATAGACTTTAAAAAAATTCATATATATGAATGAAGTCACAATATTCTGGAAGTTTTTTGTTGACTTCAAACAAATTTGACAAACCTTGCCAATGGCTGGGTATGAATTACGGCACCTTTATTACACAATTTGTCCTTATTTGTTCTCAAATTTCTTGGAACATTTCAGTACAATTATGTTTCAGTTCACAGCACAATGCACAGGGTTTGGACATTCGTAAATTCTCCTTTTCTCATGTCGCTCCTATTGTGGCACCAAAGCTTGGAATTATTCCTACTGAAATTAGGGAAAAATCCCCATGGCTGAAGACTGCGGAGAGCACAGCATTATAGAAGCAAAGTCCTGCTTTTGGAATCATCGTGCTGCTCTGGTGGAACCCAGAAGAGTGTCCTGGGCTCTGGCAGGTGCAGGTATTGGTGGAGAGGGCTGGAGCTGTTTCAGGCTGGCTCCCAGCAGTCCCTCTCTCCTCTACAGGCCCGGGCTCTCACGCCAGACCCCAGCCTGGCCACCCTGGCAGGGCTACGTGGCTGTGCATGGGGTTCAGCTCACCTCTGATAGTGCAAAGCTGCTGGAGATGTAGGGTGTGGGGTCTCTTTCTCACCACCTTCAGGTCAATGAGTAAAGATCCTGCCAACATAAAACTTCCTCAATTTTATTTATGAATGGTGTCCCCTGGACCATAGTGCAATATTCTCTAATGTGTAAGGAAACAACTTCTCATTGCTTACTGATCAGGAGAATGCAGTGTACTCAACCACTGTATGTGAGCTGATATCTATTCCAAATCATCAGCCATGAAGAAGAGGATGGGAAATAAAACATATTTTTCTCCCAAGGAGAGAGGAAATATGATTTCAGGATGAAAAGAAAATAGCAACACATATATTATTAATAAGAACAACAGAGTTAACATAAAATGTGATAAAATAAATGTAACCCTTTGATCTTTTAACAGACAGAAATTTTATTCAGTGAAATTTTAGTATTTAAAAGATAATATTTCCTAATTAGCTCTTTCTTTAGCTCTTGGTATGCATATCTAACATTTTCATACTGGGGAGTATAATCCAGAGAGATTCACGTGGCTGACAGCCCTCGATGTGTTCCCAAGTGCCTTCAACTATGTGTGGTGTTCGGGTGAAGTTTGTGCAGTCTGACCCCACCTGGAAACCAGGTGTAGCAGATGCCAGAGAAAACCTTCCATGGTGTTTTGTAACTGGGTATTTTGCCTCAGCAGGCAAAGAATTAAGAAGATATAAGGCAAAGGCTGTCGTGTACAAATCCTATCAATGATAACAGTAGAATAGCTCTGCCTGTGCTAAAAAGGGAGTGTGCCACATCCCGTCACTGAGCCTGGGGTGTCCTGACAGAAATGGTCTGTAGAGAGAGAAGAGGACCCAGGGACTCTGAGGAAGACTTTTAAAACATTTATGTCTTATAATTTCTTCCCCTAGACAAGCAAACTGCTGCTCCATGGTGGTTATGAAAACATATGAAAAATCGCAACATATATTGTGTGGAGATTTTTCTGCCACCATTTCCTGTAACAAGTAAATGTTATTTTCACATCAAATTATTACTGGAGAGAAAGACAGTTTTCTTATCTGTAAAATACTTTGGAAAACAACGTTGTATGGGCTCCTTTACTGCAGGCACAGTGTCTGAGCTAGATGCTTAGGCTACTTCTGTGACTGAGAGTGGTAGACCTTTCCAGAAAGAAACTCCTCTCCATCCCACCCACCACCAGAAGACCTCTCACTCTTCATTGAATACAAGGGGAACTCAGCCTGCCAGATCAGACCAGATGCTGAACTTCTTGACAGTCAAAGGAAGCAAGATAATCCCACAGATAGTAGGTGGAATAAAAATGCCTGTGACAAAGATACCAAGGTTTTACGAGGAGATAGAAGCAAGCAGAGTGGGCTTGTGTAGGCAAGTGTATAGTTTATTCCAGATGGTGTTTTGCTTCAGTAAAAGCTGCAAATTCTCTTAAAGACACTTCTGTGCCCTTCAATGTAGCATTTGAACAATTTGCCACTGATGTATTAATAAAATTTCTAAAAGACATTGCTAACACAAGAATGTCATGAAGCACTGGCCTTGGCAGGACAGGAGGAGAATTGGTATAGCTGCATTAACCGCGAGAGGTCTTGGGAATACTCAGCAAGGGGCACTGAGGAGCCCCTGAAGGACTGGAGAGTCCCTGAAGGGGACAGCTGGGAGTCCCTGAAGGAAGCAGTTAAATGTACTCACTGGCCACGAATGCAGCTGCCTCTGGGACCAGTCGACATCCAACAAAAATCTCCAATGAACATAAAAGACATTCTGGAGAAAATTCCTAGTGTTTTGTATTTCCATAGATTTCTGTGGAAATTCTCTGTCAATGCCTACAATCATTCCTGTGTTGAAAGTGTGTACATTCGTAGAAAGTGCCTGGGAAGATTTTTCATTTGTTTTCCCTTTAAACAAAATTCCATGCTAAAACTACAAATGAGTGTTTAAGAAGGCAAATAACAGAACACTCATGCACATGGATACACAGATACACGTGCACATTCTCACTCCAAAAGCATTTGATCTGTTAACATGTGATGTGCCTTTTAAGTATTTTGTTCCCAGAAAATCTGATATCTTGAAAACCTTGTGTTCAATTCCAATCCTGTGTTTCAAATGTGGCTAGAGTCTGTGGGAAATACCAAATTACTTTTTCTCCCTCTCTTATTCTTTTAAGCAGTCCTTCATTTATTCATGCTCCCCAACTACTTGCATGTAAAGATACCGTAGGGAAGAGAACTCAAACATGGCAATCCTTCTAGCCTTCCTATGTAAATTAAAGAAGAAAGTTAAAACAGGGGTCCTTCTTCCTAACTGCAAAACCTAGGTAGAACATCTTAAAAAATGTTTAGTTACAGAATGTTTAGTTACAGAATTAAGAATCGACATTTCCAGCCCCAAAGAAACCCCCTGGTTTTATAGTCAAATCTGAGATTTTTTGTTAATGAGGTTAAAAAACCTGATCACAACAATAATGTAATTATAAACAGAAATTTTGAATAAAGAATAAACAGGTTAACTGAAAATTAGGTGTGTTTTAAACTGGAAGCCCCCAAATGTAAGGACTGCTGCTGCGTAGTCATGATCCCTGCACACAGTGTACAGGAAAATCAGCTAGCTTGGAGGTATACAGCTTTTGTCTTCACGGCCTCGGCAGCCTTAGCTATGACAATAAATTGCCAGGCTGTGATATAATATGAGTATTTCTGCTGAAATCAGAAGTGCTCATTGACCTGTGTGTTATGAGTCACCTTATTTTTGCTTAATTATTTTCTGCTCAGTCTTCATCTGTCTTCTCTTATACTCCAGACTAACCTTGGATTAGACTTTATCTTGGTTGTTGGTACTGGCATTAGTGTAATAAAGAGTATAAATAATAAAACAATATGAGTTTTACACAAAATTGCATTGCTTCAGACCAAGTGAACCACATGTACTTCAGGCTGTTTATTTTTAAAAACGTGAATAAAACTTTAGTCATCATGTTATCACAGTTTCTCTTTTAAAAGAATCAACAGTGAAGTTTCTTTCTGTTATTTCTGGCAAATATGGAGCAAGTGTGACTTGGCTCCCTTGCCCACAAAATCATAACATGAAGAAAATACACTGCGATGCGACATTCCTAACGAGTTACATGTGTCTTTGTCTGACTCTGCCAGCACTGGGTTATGTCCTTTTTCTGGTTAATCCAAAGGAATACAAAACAGATCATTAAAGGTCCATGGTGCTGTAGTATGGTTTTATTTGTCCTAGGAAGTGTGTATCATGTACCGCTGCGAAGAGATATTGTTCTCTTTAAAGACAAAAAAGCAGAGATGACTCTGCTCTATGACTAATAACAGAGTTCTGTGGAGATACTTCAAACTCAATTTATAAAAGCCTTGCAGCTCAAAAGGTGACATGAAAGTTGAAAAGGATAAAAGAACTGGCATTTAAAAAGGAAATAAGAAAAAGTGCCTTTGATAAAAATAAGAGAATAGCAGCAATTTCTGAAACACAGTAATTCTACCCAAGATATTTTATTGCTTATGGGTAATAACAGGTAGTTTTCAACTGCAGAGTCAGCCAGGTGCATATTAAATTGATAAAATAAACCTCTAATAGTCACCTCCGTATGTGACAACCAGAAAATAAATAGAATTAAAGTAGAGACAGAGATTCAAATAAGATTAAAAGAAAAGAGAAGGCAGAAGAGCATTTCTAATGAAGTAAAAAAATTAAGGGTTGTGTGGGCCCTCACTTTACATGTTGCCCTCCTCTGCAAATAAGAAAAGAAAAGGAAGTAATGCAGTAATAAGATTTGCTAGACTTACCTCACAGGCAAGTTGTAGAGATTCATTTAACAGTATTACTACGGTAGTGGAGGATTGAAAACACTATGTAAGCATAAATTATAGACCACTAATCAAGTGGCTGAAATCAAAACTTTATATCCAGCCAGAAAACTAACATGGCACTGCGGAAAGGGGGAAGATGATATTTAAGACAAGAGAAAAGCTAGATAAAAGGCAAGGCAGATGTCAAGGAGTAGGAAAGAAAAGAGCTTCAAGTAGAAAATGAAGACAAAATTGTCTCACATAGAAGGTATAATGGAGAAAAAAATGAGTCATGCTAATGTCACAGTCTGCTTACTGCTGAGATTTACTCACTGAACCGAGGTGCCCCAGTCAGGGTCCTAAGCTGGGGTCCAGACAGCTGAGCTGGCAGCTTTAACTTATCAGTTATCCACTGAAAGCATCCTGAATTAAACACCTGAGCTATCTAACTGCGAGCAGGCAGGAGTGAGTGCTGCTTCCAGAGGGAGATCAAATCTGCTGGGGCCTGCTCAAAATTTCAGGTGAAGATTCGTGCTGGATGTGGAGGGCTGCTTTCCTTTGTCCTTCCCTAATTTAACACGTCAGTGAGGTGTCTCTATCCTAAAGGCTTCAAGTCTGACGCCTGGAATTATACAACATGGTTACTCTAAGCTGATTAAATTAACAAGCTCTGTAGGTGTTGTGGGTCACAGTTTTCCTCAGTGTTGGTACCCTCATCTGGACACACCTATCAGACGTTGGATTTAGGACTGGCTGACAAGTGGATTTTTCCACCTACAAGGGCCTGTGTCGGTAGTTCAATGGCAGAGACACATCTTGGGGATGCCCATGTTCAAGTCCATGTGTGACCGCGACTGGAGATCCCTGGCTCCTAACATAGACTTGGAACTATCTTTCTGGATTTTCATGGAGTCCTTCACTTTGCATTTATATTGATAGGTAACTCTGAAGACATGCACTTTCCTGTTTTAATAAACAAAACTAACCAAAATATCTTAATCTTGTTCTAATATATGATATAAACATTCTGACAATTTTAACCTGAGCATTTAATTCTTTTTGAAAAACTTGCCTTTTCCTGAATATACTGTTTGTGAGTGGGGGGTTTTTTGCCACTGTTTAAAAGCCAAGATGAGAAAAAAAGTGGTAAATTGTATTAAAGATTTTGGTTCTATTCATTTTGGTCCACACTAAATCAGTGCAGAAAGGAAAATATAATAGCTAGAAAAGTACAGTATCTGCACTTCTATATTGGTTTAAAAGAGAAAGCAAAGGAAGAAGTTAGCTGAATAATAACAATAATCTGAAATGATATACTGAAGTACACATCTTTGCAGGAGGGACATATCGGTGTAGAAAAGGAAAACCTGCATGAACTCAGACTTGTCAGTGAGAATAACTGTATGAACTGGCATAGCATCCTCTGCAATGTTCCAGATCAAAACGTAGAGGTTATATGAGGAATACACTTATACATCAAGCAAAGTAGAGCACAAATTGTTGAGTCGTCATGGGTTTCCTCATTTCCAAACATTTCCTGCTTTTCTTAAACTGATTAGTCTTGGTATGGACGCACATTGGCAGGGCCTTATTAAAGCTCTGTGTACATTAGTTAAATCTTCACAGACAACAGAACTGCTTCTGTTTGACTGTTTCTGCAGCATGTTCCCATAAAAAGAATGCATGAGAATGTTAATGTGACAGTCCTTCAAGGCAAAGTCTATTTCATCAGTCAAGAGGAAATCTTTGTGGAATACAACTAGAAGAGATGAATGCATTTTAATTTTACGAGACTTTCATTATGAAAGGAATTTGAATAATAATTTGAAAGCATGTTCTCAAGTGATTTTTTAAATAGATTTAAATTTTGGGGTTTTTTCTTTTTATCATTTCATGTGACCTAAAAGAAGCCTGAAAATACTTTCCCCCTACAGACTTCTTTCTCTTTTTCCCACATGGCAAATTTTATTTCTTTTCCTCCTGTTGTTTCAATGTGGGTGAAGTAATTATGACTTTTATTCAAGCACAATATCTCAAACCTCTGTGCATAGAACCTTCTGTTGCCAAAATACTCTTACTCTGAGAGCAACAAAAATAAAAGCATCATTTTTGTGCTAGTTGGTTGCTATGACTCCTACATGAGAATCACAAAAACAATGATGTTTTCACTGTTTACACAAATCCAGCACCCACTATTTGTATTGCTTTAGGCCAAAGCAGACGAGGAAGAGAGGGACTTGTCTCCCTTACAGCCTTCTGGAAACAGATTTCTCTGGTTTAATGTGACAGCAACAGCAGGATTTCTGGCTGTGGTATACTACTAACACATGTGCAGTGAGGAACAGATAATGTGATGTTATCTTGCTGTTCTTGTCACTTGAGCTCCAGGTTTAGTCAAGAGACTGATAGTCTTTAATGGTGAATGCTGAAAAAATGGATGCTATTCACACCAATTTGGTCTCTCAGGAATCTGTACATCACTTTCCAAGATTCCAGTTGCTGAATAGCAACATGTTCAGCAGCAATTCTTGTCTTTTCCCTTGTCTTATTTTTTCTTCTTTTTCCATCTTTTTCTTCTTTTTCTTTTTCTTCTTCATTTTCTTTTCTTTATTTTCCTATCTTTTCCCTTCCCTTCCCTTCCCTTCCCTTCCCTTCCCTTCCCTTCCCTTCCCTTCCCTTCCCTTCCCTCA
>WBMZ01000208.1:132336-246034 GCA_013400975.1 Atrichornis clamosus
CCCTCCCCTCCCCTCCCCTTTCCTCCTTTCATTTTTTCATTACAGGTTTTATATTTCCCTTTAACTATGTGCTTTGAACTGCTCCACAATGTAGCTCAAAACATGAACTCTTGCCAGCACAGATGGTGAGACAGAGAACTGAAGTGCTGGAATAAGAGGATGGATTATGGTGAGAATTTCTTATGCCTGAACTGCTACTAAAAGTTTTCTTTTAGAGGAATTCTTATCTATAGACTCAGTTTTTCAGGAGGTCCTGATCTACTGAGAAATTCAGATTTTTTTTTCAGTATAAAGACCTAAGAGGTCAAAGTAAGTTTTGTGATTATTATGGAATAAAATCAAGCTCCTTAAACCTTCTGCATTATTGTTACTCAGGTCTCCATCTTGATTTTTCCAAATCAAATGTCTATCTGTCTTAAACTGGGGTGGAGTCTTCAGTTCAATTTCTTTTTCGTTTTAATATTGTGATGCTATAACATTCTTGTTTCCTGAGACTGCACCTCTTCTGTTGAGTTCCAGTCAAGAAAATATTGGAAGGTGGGACAGTCCATCAGGGAAGGCTGTCCATCAGAGAAGGGAGCTTTTTCACTCATTGACTACCTGAAATGGACATCATACCCAATTACTTTGTCAGTCTGCAAATAATAAAAATTCAATTTTGGGTACTACAGAACTCTGAAAAGTAGAGGTTTAAACAATGAGTTGAGTTTTAAAATTTCATGTTGCTCAACAGTAACAGTACTCCATTTTAAAACAGATGTGTCTTGAAATGTTTTCCTCTAAGAACTCACAGGTATGTATAAACCTAACTTTTCTCAAGAAACCCATTGATGTTTTACAGGCAAAGGCGGATGAGACAGCTCTTTAGTTTTTTTCAATGCATTCAGTAGATGTCACGCTGTTAGAGCCATGAGAGCAATGTAAACAGCATAGGAGTTTATCAATAATTCTAACACACTTCAGATCTAGGGACACAGGAGTATGGTACTGCACTTCTGAATAACATTCAGTTAGAGTAGTATTTATAATTTGAAATTATTTTCATTACAGCTTACCTCAATTTAATAATTGTATACATTTATGCAGTGTGCCATACAATAGCGTAAAAATGTGATAATCCACCAAGTCTGTTCCAAGTCTCTCAACTACCCTATTTTGTTGTTAATATATGAAATCTGCATAAATTCATTTTGTGTATAAATCTGCAGCATTCAATAAAGTCCTCAGAATTACTTCGGATCTATAAATGTTATGAAAAAACTTGGCAATTTCTTTCCCTAAGTCAAGTGTAAAAAAATTTGCTTCATTAAAACAAAAGTTTGCATATATTTATGTCCTGAAGGATTCCTTTTAGCAATATCCATAGCTCTTAGGGCAATGCATTACACTCAGATCTGTGACCATGGGTTTTGGTTTTAGAATGTTTTAACCTTAATCCCTCCCATTAGGTTCTCAGTGAAAGGCTTCTGTGACAGAAGAGAAATTATGCTGTGCAAATGGCTCATAGGGACACAGGGTTACACAGAATGATGGCTACAGCTGAGGTAGCATGAAGAAGTATGGCACCAAAACCTCTTAAGCCAAGAATTTTACCAGAGGACCTCATGCCTTACAAAGACAAAAAAAGAAGTCAGTATGTCATTCAGCTTTGCTGGGTTCCTATAAATGTTCCCTTAGATCCTCAAAAGTAATTATGTATTAAGGAACAAGCAGCCAGTTGTATGTTTATCAATGTCACCCTCATTTATGCTATTTGATTATGCTCCTGAGCCTGTTTCCTTCATTCTTTCCTGAATGGGCTTTTTCTTAAAAAAAACCCAACAAAAAACAACAACCCCCCCCCCCAAAGAATCACTCAGTGACTAAGCGTTAAGTGTTTTAATATCTCCTAAACTACATCTAACAGCTTTTTTATCCCCTTGTATCCCTATTTTTTTTTTTTTTCTTAAGTTGCCCTTCAATTAGAGCAACTCATAGCATTATTTTTGGGTCCTTGGGTCCCATAGGACATATTCAATTTGTAAAGTTTCTCCCTTGTGTAAGTGTTGGATTTCTTGCCTTGGTCTCCCATCTCCATTATCAGAGAAGCAGGTAGAAGGCAATGAATGTAGTTTTGACAGAAAAGCCATGAAAATTTAGCCAGTTAAGTGAGAATTTGTAAAACTTGAAAAAGTTGAATTGCACAAAAATGAACAGGTTCTGGCAATCTTCTTTTGTACAATTGCTGCACTTGTGATTTTTTGTGGCTTAACGTTCTTTTCACTTGGCATTTAGAACCACAGTAGGCGAAGATATCACTTAATGTCTCAGCTCCTTCCAGCACAACTCCTAACCCCCAACTTTGACATCCTGGGACATTACTCTTCACTGTGAAGATAAAGAATCATGAAGAATGGAAGAAAACTTCATTTCCTTTTGTATTGTGTCTCCTTTTATTCTGGATTCTTAACATTTCCTTTTCTTCCTTATGTCAATGTCTCTTCTTGCACCTATGCATGGGATTCCCAGAAATGGAAAAAAAAACAGAAGCAAAGTAAGAAAAAATTCAAGTGTCTTCTGCCAGTGCTGTTGTGGAAATACTGTCTACAGGAGGGAAAGAAAAAATTAATGATGGCAAAGGTTTTTATTGGTAGAGGAATCTTCCTGAACTGAACAAACCTTTCTTCTATTTCAGACAAAATACCTTTTACCTGTAAAACTGCCAGCTCTCCAGCCTAGGTTTATAGAGTCCAAAATCAAAAGGTTTTAGGGACAGATAGAGGGCATTTTTTCCTTGTAGTTATTTCTCCCTCACTGAAAAAGTGCCGAATCCTTTCTGACTGAATAAACTGCGGTTCTTGAAGATTTGCAGAATTTCAACTAAAAGCACTTTACCAAAAGTAAGCCAACATCAAGGCATCGTGTTTTTGCGTTTGTTACAGTATCAAAGAGTTTCTCAACATGACTCTGTTATGCTGTTTTCCAGATGGGATGGAGTTCTGTGAAATCTCTGTTCTTTTTGTGCCACTAATCTTGCCTCATGACTCAGAGGATGGAAGCCCTAAATGATGTTGATAATCCTCTGCAGTCTCTTTTCAGTCTTAGCAGTGCCTTTCCTTTAATGAAACATGTTATATGCTTTACAGGAGAGATCCCATGATTATTTTTGATATTAAGCCTCCACTCCATAATTACTGACATTGCTAGACATTCTTATGTTTTCTATCATAGAAAAGGGTTTGCAAATCCAGACTTGGCCTACCTTATATGAACCATGTATAATAAAAAGTGTAATTTTCAGAATTCACAGAATAATAAGAAGTATAATTTTCAGAATCCACGGAATATTTGTCATGCAAGCGTAGCTGGTTTCTCTGTGAAGGACATAAGGAATTCACAGCTTAATCACTAACACCTCTCTTTAGGTATCTATATGAGACCTTGCAAATAGCTAACTACACTGTTTCTGTAGTAAACAAAGATATTCCTAAATATAGGGGGTTACTGCCATCTGAGATATCAAAAGACAAGCAGGATATCTGTAGGTAACTGGCAGATGAGTCACAGGATTTTAGGGAAACACAGCCTCAGAGACTACAATGCAAGGCTAGGCAGGATACCTTCACTGGCTGCACTGAAGTGATCTTGGTGAGACCATAGGCACGTCTGATATACAGACACCTACATTTAAACCCTAAATTAACTTATTCCCATCCCAACCCTCCTTTAGCTCTGTTCAATCATTTTAGTGCCATTTCAGAAGGTGCCTAACTGCTGCTGAAACAAGACATGAATCCTGCTTGTCCTCTGCCATCCCTGCCAGCTCTTTGCGTGTGTCTCAGATACCCCTGATGTATTTCAGACTCCTGTGCGTGACAATGGGGTCAAGTCCATCAGGTGTGTTCCAGCAGTGCTTGTGTGCTCCGTGGGTCCATTGGCATTGCTTTAACATCTGTAGAAGATAAGACATAGCCTCTTGATCTAGTAAGGCTCATGCAGAGAATAATTAAGTAAATGCTCAGCTTTGTATGTGTTAGTTAAAAGTTAAATTTACAATCACTGTGCATATAGTGTTATGCATTATAATGCAAACCAGCTCTTCCAGTTAATATGCTGAAAAGGTAATTATCTGCTGTGCTTTTTCTATGTGGCTGTGATCTATAGATCCCAGTGAAGAAGTCAGAATTTTTCCATGCTCCTATGCAAATGTGCCCGTAGCAGCTGTTCTCTACCTTAGATAAGAGTCATGAAGAACTCCCGTGCTGAAAATGTGCACACACACACACTCAAATGCATCCACACACACATGTACACACAAGTGTTGTCCAGCTGACTTTATTTTCTTTGCTAATTCATTGAAGCTTTCATTCATATCTTCTGTTTTGTGACTCACGGAGAGTAGAAGCAAAATTGTGTAAACAACAACCAGTGACAGAGAAGCTTTTTTGACACTTGGAATGTTAAAAAAGTAGTATACGTATTTAAAAGCATATGCTAAAGCAGGGAATTTGTTTTATCTTGAGATTCTCCACAGCAACACTAAAGAAAAAGGTTAGTTCTCTTCTAGAAACTCACTGAAAGAATAAGTTTCTTCTTTATGTTTTTTTATTATTATTGTTAGAGATTAGGGCAACAAAAGCATTAACTTTCTGCACTAGCTAGCGGGATGCTCATAAAAAAGTCTAAATATTATTGACCCTATGGTCTCAGCTGCAAATAGCCTGTACATAATAGAATTGCACTATAAAATCTATTTTTGTTATGAAAAGTCTCTTTATGTATCCATACATTATTTATATTAGCAATTGCAGTTTAGAAAAATGAAGGTTCATGTCTTCAGTAGTGCTAAAGATGGACAAAGTGGAAACATCTATATGGTTCCATAAAATACGCTTTCAAATTATATCTATCAGGTTACATTATCCACAGCACTTTTAAATTTATAAAAGTTATGGAAGAAATTCAGCCCTATGGACTTGAAGTGAATGGAGTCTCATAAATAAGAGCTACGTAATATCTGGAAGGAACCTAAGGAAGAGAAGTACCATTCAAGAAAGCTGACCATCCCTCGCCGTTGGAGGAACTTTCATGTGCAGTTACAGGTTTAGAACTGAGAGTCTGTTCTAAGGTAGTTGTCTGACTTTGCTCTTACAAAGAGAAGCTGCTAAGATGATTGACTGAATTTCTGTCTGGAGGTGCCCACAGACACCTTGCTCTGCTGCAGGCATTTCATTGCAAGGCTTGCTGACTCTAAGGATGTCAGAGCAACCCGATATTTAAGGAACAACAGTGAACCCAGAAGTGCTGGTCACAAAATCCATTCTTGGACTGAATGGCTGAGGCACCTCATATTGAGCCCCTGAGACCTGTTGTCCTCTCTTTGTTATCCCTGTAGGGGTCCAAGCTGGTGTGTGGACTTTAAAAAAGCATGAGTACTTTGTTCCCAGCCCCCTTCCAACTGAATGAGAGATGGGACTTGGGCAGGGTCTGTTCCTTAGCCTGGTCCTTCTGGATCAGACCATTGATAGCCCAGCTCTCCCTGGGGCTTCCACACATTTGTAAGCATAAGAAAGAAATTAAACTTTTCCAAACGACCAGCATGGCATCATTCACAAGCAGATGGGCTCTGTGCTGTAAGGTACCAGATGCCACCATGGAGCAATGTGCATGTCTTCGTGTAAAGAAGAATTGCCGACAATGTCCTATACTTTCTGGGAAGATTCATATTTTTAGAATTTCATAAGCACACCCACATTCACTGAGGGGTGTTTGATCTTGCAATTTAATAAGAAATGCTGGTTTCTATTATTTCCTTAAGAAAAAAACAAGCTACGGCTCCCCTGCTTTTAAAAAATGTGGGCAACTAACGTACAAAATAGAGCTAATTTGCTATATGGGTTATATTGATTCTGCACCTTTAAGAGACCAGCTTAATTTGGTGAGGGATAAATAGTGTAATTAATTAGTGACTGTTTCTGTCCATAAAACTAAACACTTAGTTTCAGATCGCCAGAGACTGCAGTGTTTTTGGAGGACCTATGCAGCATTTATGTGCCAGCATGCTGTTTAGAATCCCTATAGTTCAGGACTGTCTGAATCCAAGCCTTGAAGTACAGTCATGTCTCCATTTTCTAAGAAATGTTTTCAAGGTGCTTTACCTGAATCTCTCTTGGATGGTGAGAAGTCTATCATTTCAACACCTCACTTTTACAAAAAACTTAAAAGTCAGTGGAAAAAGGCACAGAAGCTGAGACCTCTCCTCCCAGTGGGATTGTTCCCATGAGTGGGGAGATTACAGATGCAGGCTCCTCCTTTGACATTTTTTCTCTGTAGCCTCACTCATTTTTTTCTGTGTAGAAGTCTGGCTTCATCAGAGACAGAGTGGCCCCATGTCCTGTGCTGAGAAGGTCACCTTTTCAGGTATTTACCTGTGATTCTGCCCTAGACGTGAGAAACAATTCTCTGCCAGTGTTTCATAAAACATGTTGTATTTCTACATTAAAAAAAGTTTTGGTTTACATGAACCAGCCTTTTCCATAAAATAAAAAGTTTTTCTAAAAGATTCTAATCTCTCTCTAAGAGTAATATTGTACAAATTACAAAGCTATAGGCCAAATGCCTGACACTGCAGGATTTATATCTCCGGATACTCACTAGCTCTTTGTCCAATGTAGTCCTGGAAATCAGACTTCCTGCAGTTGTCTTTGAGGTTGCTCCTGCCTTGCAGACCTCACTCATTTACAGTTCTTGTTCCAAAATTTATCTTTTCTTAATTTCATCTCATTACTTAATTTGTAATCATTACACCAGGTTCATAGCTAGTGGTTAGAATGTCAATGCAATATCATGCTGATAAGATTGGCGGTATCAGGGCACATTACTCCTTTCTGAATATCTTCCTCTACCCTTTGTGAAAATTAATTTATGCCTGACTGGGGATGTCAGGCTCTGCAGCAATGCCACACAGCTACATCATGTTCTCACTCCTGGCCAACTTGACTTATTAAAGCATTTAAAAACCTGGCATCAAACTGTACCAGAGCTGTGAATCGTTCTGTTGTAGCAAAACAATCTTTCTGTCAATTCTGTTGATTTAAAAATGAGACTGCTCTGATCAGACCTTTCACATATGGAGGTGCACAGCTGGTTCTGCTGCTTTCAAGTGCATCCAGAAAAATGCCCACTGGGCCTTCAGGGGGCTGAAGGGAAAATATTACCTCATGAAACAATTTTGCTTTCTGCGGTGAGATATTTCAGCTGGTAGAGATAGCTCTGTAGAAAAAAGCAAGCTAAATTACGCTACAAAGATCTTCACCATATTTATATTTCTTTACACTACAGCTGAAATACTGTGTTCTTTGGAGAAAAAAAAATAAAGAAGAAAAACTGAGAAAAGAATGACTCTTCCTTGCCTGTGAAAATCTAAAAGAAAATTGCTGTGGTCTGATAAGAGGAGCTCAACCAGTACTTACTGAAAATGTTCTTCCTCTTTTAACTCTGCACAGATGACAGATGATGCTGGATCTGCTCCCTGCTGCATTAATTGCAGGGTTATAGCTTAAGCACAGCAGCTTTATTTTCTACTGTTGTGGTCACAGTGTAGGCTGAGGTTATTTTCCAAGGGAGTAGATATATGAGTGAATGTGTATGTGTGCACTGGCATGATGTCCAATGGTAGGGATATTAATGTTGTCTCTTGTACATCTTAATTTACTAATATCTCAGCTTCAGCTAATGTATTGCAGACACTCAGGACAGAATCTTTGTTCAGCACTTGGGACCAGGGCCTTGTCAGGCAGCTAAATGCTGAGTGGATATGAAAAGAGTATTAAAGAGGGGAAAAAAGGGAAAAAAAAGTGCCCCAAACATTTCTTGAGCAGGAGGATCTGCTGCAGCTCATGTTGTGCCTCTATAAAGTGTCTACAGGTGGTTCTATGTATAGTAAGAGACAGGATTCTAGACTTAAAGAAGTGTTTGGGTAATACCCTCAAGCACATGTTGTGAATGGTCCTGTGCAGGGCCAGGAATTGTACTCTGATGATCCTTGTGGGTCCCTTCCAACTCAGCATATTCTGTGATTCTGTGATAGCTGGGGTTTTGCTTACACATACTTTAAGTGATAGCCCCTGAAGGAGGAGATTCTCGTTGTCTGACTCCTACAGGATGAATAGCTTGTTGTGGTGCAGTTTGACAGGTCCCTCACTCAACCTCTTCCCTGTGCCAGTGCAAGAAACCTTCTGAGGTCTCATACGGAGGTGACAGGTAGACATTAATGAACTCACATGCCACTATTTCAGAGAAGCATGACATCTTACAGACTACTTGCTTTCCATGGGAAGGTCTGTCTTCCACATAAAGCCAGAACCAGCCTTACCTCTCTCTGACATAGGTTTATCTTCCTCATTAGTCTTTCAGAGATAATTATCCTGTCATCCAATGTTCTCAGCTCTTCTGTTACTTTGGGAATCAAAGGGAGGCTTATGGCAGGGAAAGGAAAATCAGGTTTTGGAAGGAAACACATCTGGATCCTGGAGTTTCCAGACTCTCTGGCATCTCAGATTACACAGAATAGTAAATTTCTTCTTGTTCTTGGAGCTCTCATTTTTGGTGTTTTAGGGCAGATTTAAGAGACTGAGGAGTTTCTTTTTCATGTGGATGACAGATGGGTAGCGGCAAACAGGTTGTAATGGCAGAAAGACATGACAAATGAGGCAGCTAACTTTGCTCTCTACAACTCTCGTTGCATCTAAAAAGCAGAGTAATTCAGGGGCTGAATGTAATGTAGTTCCTAGTATAACAGTAGAGAAAGTACATAATAAAGCTCTGGATCTCACCGGAAAGGGGCAATTCCACTTTTGTTTCAGAACAAAAAGAATAAAGCTTATGGAGTCAAAATCTCTGTCTTTTTATTTAATTTTCATTTATCTGTTTATTTGTTACCTTACTAATAGCTTATGCAGTAACAGGACCATTTCAAACAAATTTAACAGAAGATGTAATGTATCAAAACTGTGACATTGCATTAGGTTGATGTGGGTAATGGAAAGAGTCCTTACAGGTAACACCAGTTGATACATCTCTTTTCATTTACTTTGGAGGACCCGAGGTCAAATTGCTTTGCACCTACTGTGTGAAGCACTTGTATGCATTTAAACCCTCGAAAATATACTTGGCCTTCTATTTCATCCCAGAGGCAGGTGTGAAAAAGGACGCAAGCTCATAGAAACCCTGGATACGTCAATTTGCAGTTCATGGATCAGCATTAAAATGAAAAATTAAGTCTTTCAGTCTGGAATGCACAAACACATTTAGGACATAAAAGTACATTACAGGAGTAAGAACACAAGAAAAACTGTACTGGATGAGATCAAAAGTCCAGATAAGACTAGCAAGGCTGGTACGCTTTTTTTTTCAGCAGTGACAGGTGGCGGATTCTTAAGGAAGAACACGGGAAAGGGACAGGATACAGTGATACTGATGCAATGGGAGTTCATCTGAGCTCTCTTCCTTCTTCCAAGGGCTGATGGTTCACAGGTGACATCAAGGGGCTCTCTGCATTTTGCAGGCTCTTGGTGGATTCTTTTCTCTGCTTTCTGTATTTGCTTCTTGGTCTCACACAGAAGTCTAGATCCAGGACATACAACAAAGAGGACAACAAGGTAACTATGCACCATATAAAAAGTGTGTCTTTTCATTTCTTTTGGATCTGTCACCTGCTGGCTTCAGCTAATGCCTCCGAGTGCTTGTACAGAGGATAGAACAAGCAGACTCCCCTTAGCTTTCCCAGTCTCTGCATTGTTTTCCAGACTGTTCTGGTATCTCTCTTGAATGTCTCTCTTCCTGCGGACTCGTGATACTTGAACAGAAGCCATCTCACATCTTTTATCACTCTGTGTGCTTTTGGCTATTAGTTACTGGTCTGGGATTGTTTGGGATTAAACTTGTATATTAGATACACAGTGAAGGCACACCATGGAATAAAGAATATTTTGGTCTTCAGTGTTCTGTTTGTTGCTTAGTACTGATCCACGTACAATAAACTACTCTCACACTAGAGAACCTTTTCCAACAGAAGTTATGTTTAACCAAAACATAATTTGGAAAAAAAGTCCCAATCACTTCCAGTTCCAAAAAGTTTTCTTTATTTAAGGGAGGACTTTTTCTTTTTTTTCTTGCAACGGTCCGTATGGCAGTCTATTGACTAACCCAGTATTCAGTGTTCTTAAAATTACTTGGAGATGATTGCAAGCTGAGAAAAACTCTATACAAGCATCTGTAGCTAAATGCACAGACTCACTATTTTTGCTTTTAAATTCCTTTATGTACTCCTTCAGTCAACTGTTAGGAAATTATACAATATCACAGCTATTCAGTCTGGGTGAACTGAATAACTGAAGCAACAAGCTGGAACAGTGCATCCAATGTATAAGATTCCACTATATTTTTTTTTTTAACTGAACAGAACAGCTATATTTGAATTTATTTTAAAACAATTAAAGAATTGCTAACAGAAATGTCAATGCTGAGCTTTAATTTCGGTCATATCCAGGCATGATGAGGTGAAGATTAAATTCTGTGGACAGTGGATGGCAGTTCTATTTTATTTTGATGGGCAAACAAGATAAAAGAAATTGCTGACTAAAATTTAGACAAGTACCCAACTGCACAATAACATTTTAGATGTAGAAACTGGCTTACTAAAGGGTAAATCCTTTTTTACAGAACACATCCTTCCTATTGGTCTCTAAATAACAATTTTGTATAGTTCAGCATTGTGCTGTTTCAAAGAGTAAGTGTTTAAAGCATAAGAAAATGTTTTGTTTTCAGAATGTGGCACATTTATTTCTTCAGTGCTTGTAGAGAACAGCAGATTTTTTTATTAATTATTTACAAAGCATTTATGAGACAGAATTTGAAAGCCTTAAATGGTTAGAAAATACTGCTTACATCCTGATATTTTGCTGGGATGAACAGTACAGTCAGACCCATGAAAGTTGTTTTATTTCTCATACTGCCTTTCAGTTCTTGTGAATTTGATCTAAATTTAGGATGAGGAGAACAGGGAAACACCGAAAAGATGCATATGTTTGGGAGTTTTTACTTCTCACACTTTATTTGTACATTTAATGACTGGCAGAATATATCTGGAAGGATGCTGTTGACAGAAAATAGTGTAATCCTTAGGAAAAAAAGTGCTGGTTTTAATTTCAAGATGTATTTCAGCCTGAAAAAATATACCAGAAGATTTTTCTCTTGAGCCACTATTACAATCCAAGAATGCACTAAGTACATGCAACTAGTTATTATTCCCTGTAGTGAGGAGAGAGTCTGCAAAACATACATCATTATCTGACTTCCATCTGCACACTCTGCAAATCTCAAAGTCATTTTTCAGGAGCACCAGGACAGCACTGAGAAGATACTCTGATTCAACATGAGGAGTTGTATCTGCTCATGACCTTTGAACACAAGCCATGTGTATGAGTTAAAACAAAGAAAGAAACAAAGAAACATATAATTGTGTTCATATCCAAGTTTCCATTGAAAAATTGACACAGGTTTCATAAAATCATTGAAAAGTTCTGACTGGAAGTGACCTTTTCACTCTCTAAACTCCTGGTCAAGGGAAGACTTGCTTCAAAATCCTTATCCAGCACACACTGCCAGAGGAAGGAAATCTTGTATCTCATGTAACCTGAAAATATATCAGTTTTATGACTAATCATAATCTTCACACACACAATTCTAGGAGTAATGATTCTAATAAACCTACCCTTCATCAGTAAGTGATGAAATCTGCTTTTATATTACATCTGATATAACTCTTTCCTGAAAATGAATACAACACTTCCCATCCCACTTGTATCTGCATTGCCAGTAAACAGTTCTGAAATTGTTCTGAAGGGCACTGTTGGTTCCAGCAGGATTTAGAGAACTATTTAAGGAAGGTTATAGGTAATCTATATGAACTTAAGTGTCCTTACTTTTCTTGTTATTGTTTTTTAATCATTCATTCACAGGCAATTCCAGATCTTATAGTCATTTTTAATTCACACAAAAGTGCTTCACAAGACCATTAAGAGAAGTGCTGAGGAAAAAAAGAAAAGCTATAATAATAATAAAAAATCCTAGAAGTTCCTGAAGTTCATTCCTCATCTATCTGAAAAGGATTTTTCTTTTTCTTTTGTTAAATCTTTCTCTTCTTTTTTTTTGTTCTTCCCTGCTTTATTTTAAGACATTCACAGCTACTTCATAATCTAATGTCTCTTGATCAGCAAGTTTGTCCTATTTTCCAGCCAACATTTAATTTTCCATTATTTAATTTATTTCTTAATAAGGCCAGCACATGAATCATTGAAAAAACTGTGCTCCTCCTTAGAAAAACACCTACAGAGATGTCCATATTTCTCATATATCAGTTGACTAACTGTTGTTACACTGAACATTAATTCTCCTCCACAGATTCAACCTTTCTCCTACTACTTTTTTCTTCCCTTTATTTTCCCAAGTCGGTCATATCTGTTAAGAGGTATTTAAGCAAAGATACTCAACAGTTTCTGGGACAGAAGTTCTGGCAGACTATGAAGTTCATTCAAAAGCTTTGTGTTCTTCTGAGTTCAATGCAGTTCTCTTGTATCATCATAAGAACAGTAAAAAGAAAATTGACTGCTAACACCCTCTTTGCAGGTGTATCTTCTTTCTACACTTTTTCCTTGCTTTTGAAAATAATCGTTTTGGGAAAGATTTGTTTTTAACTGACTACTCATCAGGATGATCAGCAGCACAAAAGAAGCAGTAGCAAACCACCAGCTCTTAACTTCTATTAAGAAAATAAATTACCCTAGAAGGCAGGTTAGCATATCCTGATGGAAAACATCAATCACAGTTTCTTCAGGGGAGAACAAAGTGCAGATGAGTGAAAGAGTATTTTGTGATGAGGAGAAATGGAGGTTGATAAGATATGTTTGATGCTTCCAGAATGAGAAGAATCCTGAGTGAAGTTACAGTCAAGATCTGTGGGTTATGTGAGTTTCCCACTCTGCTGTTTCCAGAGGGAAAGAGAAGAAAGGAAGAAAAATAAAGTCAAGGTCCCAAAAAATGCTGAGATGAACGTTCTCACCATAAACTACCAGGAACTGTAGTTGCAACCTAGAAGTCCAGTACTCAGACCTTCCACCATCTACGTGACTGCTCAGGATTACTGGAAAGAACTCAGTAATCCAAATCGCTTCTTCTCTGAGATGCATCTTTACACATGCAGTCCATCTGCCTTAACCATACCCATCATACCAGGAGGAAAAAATCTCTTCTTATTTTAAATTTTATTGTCCTGTACATGTAATGAGTTTGGTGGCTCTCAGTTCTGACTTATTCCTTGCAAAAATTATATACTGGATTTTCATTATCTGTCAAATTGCAGTGAGGACAGCAACTATATGGCCCAAGAAGACTAGCAGAGCTTGTCTGTTCTCCACAGATCAGGACTGAGTCATGGTGATGGGACAATATAAGAAGTTATCTTTGCTGCTGCACTACAGATAAGTGCAATTTAATTTTGTAAGTATCACTCTGGCACCTCCTTCTACTACTAAAGTCACACAAGACTTTAGAGATAAATGTTATTGCTTCATGCACTTTTATATGCAAAACTCATTCAATAGAAAAAATCACAAGACATTCCACAAAATTGAATAGATATATTAAAGGGTTCACTGATCCTTATGGAACATTCCTAACAAGATCCTGAATTGTTTAAGGTTTAATTTTATCAGATAAAAGACTGTTTCATTTTGTAGCATGTTGGAAATGCTATTTTAGAATCAGGAAGGTTTACACATCAAAGCTATGATTTCACCTTTTCTACTAAGATCTCAAACATCCTGTTTTTTTCTGGTTGCCTTTCAAATAATCACAGCATACTCTCCTTGCATAGTAGTTTTAAAATTGTGGATTGGAAAGTTGATATTCAAGAAATTGCTCCCAGAATGACAGGCTGGCTTTGAATATGTTTTATCAACATTCAGTGAGAGAAAGCGGAAGAAGAAATCTTTGCAACATGGAGCAGGAGAATAGATTAAAAGAGAGCAGTAGGAAAAGAAGGCGTTTGTAGCTGCACTGTGAATACAGACAGAGCTCACTTTCCTTGCTTGTCAAATGGAGCAGAATAAGAAATTATTGGCTTACTTTGTATGAGAAAAAAAAAGATAGGTTCAATATTAAGAAATTCTCACAAGCCTATGAATGGTTAGATAATGGAGGCAGCTGCTGAGGGAGGCTGCAGAATCAATATTATTGGAAAAGTTCAAGTAACATTTAACGCTCTTCGTTATTTGATGGGTCAGGAGAAATCAAACTGCCTCTGCCCATTTGGGAATTGAATGCTAATTATGTCATTAGTTTTCAAATACTAAGGACTGAAACAGTACAAATGCAGATGAGCAATGATCTTCCCTCAAAAAAACTCAGATTGTCCAATTTGTGGTCAGTGCCAAGAAGCCTGACCTAATGCACAGAGCTCCTGCCAAAACACAGAGGGCTTAGGGCAGGACAATGGAAAAGAGGCTGGAACTTGAAGGGTCAAACTACAGGGAACAATACATGTCAAAAAGTAGCATAGGATATGAAGAAAAGGAGAAAAGGGAGAAGAAGATTGCATGCTACAAGACAGTGTTGCTTTACTGGTGTTCATATTCATCTCTGGGAAATTTGACTTGTTCTTGGATGTTTTGGGGAGTTTTTTTCCCATTACTATGGTGCTAGATCACAGCTGGGAAGGGCTTTTGCAAACTGTAGAAGTGGTGAGTTTTGGAGAAGATAATGGCATACATAGTGGGGATAGGTTCCACACAAATGAAATGAGATATAAAATGTACAGTGGAGCTGCAGGAGAGATGACAGAAGATAGTCATGTCCAAACAAAAGGAATGAGTTGTTCAGGGTTCCATTCTAGCCCCAAATTCCCATGCAAAAAAATGCTGAAAGGTGTTTGGGGCACAACTGTACCACAAATGCATTAATCATAAAAAAATGTTCTTATCTGTACAGCCCTAGAGAGACACTACACAGTTGTCTGATGAAGAAAGGACTTGCAAAATGCAAGTATTTCCTAACTGAGATCAGCTGACCTGGAATTCCAGCACAAATTGCTGCTCTTATACTGTGCTTTAACAGAAATGTGCTGGGAATCCTGTCACACAGTTTGTATCATCCTGGGTACAGACTGGATAATTCACATCAGACATTACTTACATGATCCTCTGAGAGAGATGTAGGAAACACAGAAGAAGAAGACGAAGAAGAAGAAGAAGAAGAACAACAACAGCAACAACAACAGCAACAACAACAACGACAACAACAGCAACAACAGCAACAACAACAACAAGGCAAGCCTTTGAAATGAGTCAGGCTTGGAAGAAAAATAATATTCCTAGCCCTTCCTAGCACCTCATAGATCTTCCTTTACTGTTTTTGATTTGTGTAGGTTCTCTGACATTTGATCCAGGTGTAAAGTCTTGGCATTCTGCATTGCTTGTTGTAGAGCTAACAGTCCACTTCATCAGTTTGGATTTGATCATAATTATTACTGCCACCCTTCCTTTTTTTTTTTTTTTCTCAAGGTACAAAGCTCCTAACTCACTGACCTCCAACTAATCTCTCTTCTGTGAAGTTCTACTTAAAGATATTCCTGAGCATTTCAGCATTATGTCAACCACACTGTAAGGTAAATGAAAATAAAATATTGGGAGTTGGCAATTTACTATTAAAGAAAGAAAGCAAACTTAGAATAAAAACTTGGTTTCCTGCCATCTAGATGTGCCCCATTTTTTTGCCACATGCATATTAAAAAGACCATTGCAATCTGGAGAATAAGCTCTGCTTGTCCTTCACAGGCCAGTAAAGAGATGAAACTCTGCCCTTGCCTTGCATCACCCAGAACACTGTCGTCACTGAACTGAGGCACTGGATGCTCCAGGGATTCAGTCATTTCCACTGCCAACATTAAAAAGTATTGTTTTTCGATACACTGTATGGGCCAAATCCATTAATTCCTCTGGTCCTTCAAAGTGCTGAGGACTGGCGGGAGCCAGAAGGAGGACATTGGAAGGGTACTCACCAGTGCTATGAGGCAGAGCAAATTTTCTTTTATAGCTGTGGCTGGACAGCCTGACAAATTTACTGCTGTGCTGATGGCCAAATTTAGGGCCAGGAAGGAGAGGGGTTTTTTTCACTTTAGATCTGAAAATATTACCTATGTTTTGCCTTCCTCCTCTGAATTTAATGCTGACTGCCTGTGAACATCTGAGAATACTGCCTGGCTCTTTCAGTGGCATCTTACACTGCCCTGTCACTTCTACAGGGCAAATAATATATTGGTCTTCCTAGCAAAACATTCTTTGCTTGTTGGACTCAGGGTAGGATAACTGACATAAGAACAGTGTCCCATGACAGCTGAAGCGATAGGTTTGGGTGATTTCACAGTTCTTTCTGGCCTCTCTGAATACGTGTCAAAGTAATTCTTCATGCAAAATTACTTACAGTATAAATAAGCCATGCCTATTTACTTTGAAGTTTTGATCTTGCTTACCCTAATTCTGCTCTCCTATGGCAGTGAGCAGAATGATACAGCTGAGATCTGGTTTTAGTAAGTGATGAGCAAAATTCTTGTAGTGCACTGCCCAGTTCGACCCCCACCCACTCTTAACTCTGTACAAGCACTGCCTCTGCAGTTTTGCCACTCCTGATCTATGCAGGTAACTTCACAACCCTGGCACCACACATACTACAGAATTATTCCCTAATGGGAAATTTTAGGGGATGGTGATAATTATCTCATCACTTTCATAAGTGTTAACTGGATTCCTGCTGTTATGATTTAGAAGTCTTTCTATGTTCCTATTGCCCTTCCTATTATCTTCTCTTCGGTGCAGCCCTTTAAATATGAAATAACCTCCTGAAATACATATTGTGATACTATATGAAAAGAATGGCACTGCTATGACTTTCATTTTTGTGTATCAGAATATAGCACCTCCAAACTGTAAAACACTTTAAGGCTGCAAGTATGAAATAATTTCAAATGAGAACAAATTGTATCTCAGAAAATATCAGAAATTTGCCTACAAAAGGAGAAAATTATAAAATCTAAAATTCACAGATCCACATGTATGCTTCTGAAAAAAAACAAATCATAAGCTAATATACATATTGTCAAGAATTTAACTTATGCCAGATCTGGCTATTTAACATAATGTATTTTTATTTCATGTTTATTTTGTGAAATCACTTGATTTTATCGTATGACTGCTGTCATAAAACCAGCTTTTCTTGATGAATAACATTTGGAATAATGCCAAAACCTGATTTGGCCCTTGTTTTTCTAGGATTAAGCAAAGAAGGCGTAAGCTCTATGTACTTTGTAACACTAAATGAAAAATCCCAACTTATCCCTGGCAATCACTTTGAAAAGTGACCACCTGAATGAAATAAATAGCCTGTGTGATTACAGATACAGCATCATTATGCAAGGACAGGAGAATGAGAGGAACAGATGCCTTCAATCTTATATAAGCAATCAAGAAACTGAACACGTCGGAGATGCCAAAGGAAGAGATGGGACTGCCTCATCTAAAACCTCCAAACTGCAGCTAGAGCCCTTAGATGATTTAATATCTTACCCTGGAGAGAGGGAGCTCACTCTGTCCAGATGCTTTTATTCTCCCTCCATTTCAGACTAATGTAGTGTCACAAATAAAACAAAGGAGATAGAGGGAAGAGGAAGCATGGCAGAGTTCTGCACTATAGAGGTTGCTGGACACTGAATTTGTGTGGGGGAATAATTTCTTTACCCAGATAAAACCTGTGGCATTAGAAATCAGAAGCATTTGGGTAGCAGAAAAGAAACCAGAAAAGGAAGCAGTAGATATGAAAGGAAGATAGTAGGACTTGGGCAAAAATTTTGGCAGAGGTAAATGGAAGGAGGGATAGTTTTGAAGTTATAGTGTGGTAAAGCTTTGTGAAAGAGAACAGGCACAGGATGTTTCCTTAGAAGAAGTCTGAACTGGGAATTTAGCTCTCTATGAAGTATTGGCTTTTCAGTTTCCTATTTCCTCATGACTATCCATTTATATTTTCGCACTTCAACCGAATTGTTCTCACAAATAATTTCATCATGCCATGACCTTCACAGAACTGTAGAGGCTTAATTTTCATTAAAAAATCCATGTGTACTATCATCTGCAGATTTGCATGCCATGTCAATTTATGTCCTTTCTCAATATGTTCACTGAGATGTTAAGTAAGTCCAAACAAAAAGGTGACCCACAGAGCACTTGACATGTACCATCTGCCTTTGGAATATATATTTATCATTATTCATTATGCCTTATTTTCACCAACCAACTGTTTTTCAGCCTACATGTCAATATTACTGTCAGTGGCAATGTGATGCTATAAACAAAATTTCATGAGGTAGTGCACACAGTAAAACCTCATATATTGTATCACCTGGCTTCTGTTTGTCAACAAGTGTTGTCATTCCACTGAGGAAGAAATCCATGCTGACAAGAAAGATATATCATTTTATTTCTAGTTTTCCTTTGTCAGTGAAATGAAGGCCCTAACAAGAGCTTCAGAGATAAAACAGCAATGCCTCAGGAAGAGCCCTGATTTCCTCACTCTCAGCCAAGTGTCCTCTCCATTGGGTTGCAGCTCAACACTCTGTGCTTGCTTCCTGATCTATTAGTTCTGACCTGACAGATTGCCTGCTTTTGGTAGGACCTTGTCCTCTTCCACCCACACACCCTCCTTCCAGCAGGGCAATAACATAATGGCCAGGAAAGCCTGGCTGCTGGGCACACCTCTGTGTTTGACACCCCTCAGATTGAGGAGGAACCTCTATCTTCCAAGGTAACTGAATAAACCGTAAACTCAAATTTTGGAGTCTGGAGTTTCAGATTAAAAGCAAATCTAAATGACCACAGAAAGGTTGCATTACGTGTGAATTGCATTCCTCAGTCTTACAGAAATCTGTATCTCGCTTTCTTCTTAATATTTAGTTTTCTTCAGGTGCATTCTTAATAGTACTTGACCTTTTTGTCACAGGCATTTTAAAAAATTCTGGCAGTATAATACATCCTCCTATTTCTCTGGGTAGGGCAAAGGGAAAAGTTTCATTACTACTATGAGAAGAACGTATTTTTTGTTTCTATTCCATCTTTATTTTCAGAGTAATAGGTATTATAGTAGAAAGACAGTAATTTTCTACTGCAAACACCAGACAGAAAGAATGACTCCCTGTTGCCCTTGAGAGGAGAACTTATACCTTTCACATTACTCTTTTTATTCGCTAAAAACCGCAAAGATGTAGAAGTCAGCTTGCTCATATTTGACATTTCTCCTAAAGTTATTTGAGCTTTTCACTTAAGTCTACTTAATTATTTATCTGTATAATCAAATCTGCACAATCTCCCCAGAAGAAATAAATGACATAGTTTAGATATGCAAAGGATGCTTAGTTTCTGAGAAAGAACAAAGCCTTTACAAACTCCTCCTGAGAGAACATAACATTGGAGAAAGATCAAAGGAGAAAACTCAATCCAATATTATTAGATGGATTAAATTTTACTTGTAATCTTGCAGTGGTATTGCTCAAGTTTCAGTAGCAGAAAGGTTTTGTGAGCATTCCCAAGAGAAAAAGAAAGCAACCAACATGATTTGTTCATGGTATGTTCCAAGGCCAGAAATGAGCAGATCTGCAATTTGGAACTTTCTGTTTACTTCTCAGCACCCTTATCCTCCTGGTGTGAGAACAAAGTCTAATGCTCATTTGGGGGAGGCAGAGCTGCAGTCCTTAAGAAGGGCTGCTTTAAGTTATTTTCTAGGGATTGTTATGATGTGCTTTCATTCCCATAAGGATTTGAAGGAATAGTTTCTGTGAAAAAGTTGATTTGGTAGTTATCTGAGCATATTCCCTCCTAACAGCTCTGTCTTCTTTATGGTCTTTAATGAGCTCAGTCACATTTGTTCATGTTTGTAGATGTGGGAGGAAAATGTGTTGCCTTGACATAATTCCCTTCCATCAGTACTCCTTTGTCAGCCCTTTTAGACAAAAAACATGTGCCACCCTCCAAGCCTTCCCCACCTGAGAGCTACTTGCAACTTGAAACTTCTGCATTTCCAGTTCCTGCTGTAACTCCACTGAAGCATGTGAAGATTTTCTGCTCCATGAAACTGTTTTTCTTACTATTTTACTAAAAATTAATATCTACTGAGTTTATAGAGCAGTAATTGCTATATCAGAGCCCTGTCATTATATGTTCATATTTGCTCTGGTGACTGTTTACAAGAATGATAAAAATATTATGAGTTGTGACAGGGGACACATTTATTTACTTCAAGGATATGTAAAATGTTTATTTTTACTCTTCTGTCCCAGTTTGATACATAAGGTTTAACATTATTCATTGAAATATGAATGTGTATCTGGTTGTTTTAGTCTACGTGTGGGAGCTTAATATCCATAAAGCAAAGTGACAATAGAGGAGCAAAACAGGGCCCCAGGGACGTAAATAAATATTGATTCAAAATGTAGAGCCTCTTTCTTAAAAGCATTTCTGTGGGACATAAAAGACTACATAACAAAAATAAAAATAATAGATGTGCTTTTCGATGGACATCTGTGACAGAGATTATGTTCTTTGTTTCTGGGAGATAATAGCAAATATATATAATGTCTGCCATAAGGCGTTATCACATTTAATCACATTTCACAAGCTATTGTTTCTGTACAAAGCAGTGTTTTCTAGGACCACAGGGTATTTGGATATTTCTCAGAAAACTCAGAGATATTGTGCTCACTGAGAAGTGCATGTAATGTCTGGATTTGAGCAATTTGATATTCTTCACACAAAAGACACACTGAATGTCATGAGGAAGTGCTAAAAGATGGTAATGTAACTATGTGTTTAAAATTTCTATTTAGGATCATCACAGTTCATCTTCATAACTTTGAGTTAACTGGATAATATAAACTAGGTAAAGCTATTGAGTCTTATGTCAAATAAAACATGCTCTGCTGTCCTGGAGAAACCATGAACTAAAACACATTTGGAGCTGGAATACCCACAGAATGTGATAGGGATTTATGCAGAAAGAGTTAAGCAGTTCAGAAATTAGAAAAAAATTATGGAAATTTAGTTTGGAAAGTCATTCTAATGAAAGCATTAGCCTGTCAATCTCTCTTGTTTTCATCTTGAAATACCATTCTCAGATGAGTGCATTAAAACATTGCTTCTGTTAGAACTACACAATTTAATGCTGCAGAAATTCAGATAATGGCAAGTGGATTTGACCTTAAAGAACTTATTACTTCGATCTTCTTTTTATTACTTGAGTCATCGGCCTGCTTAATTTCAGCTTAGCAAATCTCTACATAAATACATAGGTTTTCTACCTAAACAGAAATGTGTTTTGAACTTTTGAAAAAGGGGCAGCATTTTCTTGATTAGTCTTGATGATAAAATATACAGAAGCATGTGTGCCAGCTGAATTCCAACTCTGAATCTACAGAACTGTAGAACTGTATTTAATATGTTTAATATGCAAAATGTTACATTACATTAATGTCACATTAAGGCTATGTAAGAAACTATCCTGGAAAGCCACATGGTGGCCAAAAGACACAAAAGAAATCCATGCCATCTCAATGCATACATGCCTTGCATTTTGCCAGCATCTGTATTACTTTCATTGATCCCTATTATTTTCTGTAGAAAGTAGTCAAATAGATTCTGACTTTTTTACTCATAAATTGGACACTATAGATATTTTGTGTTGCCTACTCCTATTCACTATGCCATCAAGCTTGAATATGGAGGTCCAAGACTCTCTATGTCTTCCTGGCAGAGAAGGTATTCCCACCTGTAAGTATTCAAAAATTGTGAGTAAGCTGATTAAAAATTCAGAAGACTAGCCTAAAACAGTGATGCACACCCACAACATTTTTAAGTTGTTTCTCATTTGTAATTTTCAACTCTTTATGGAATACTCAAGTAATTTTTTTTGAGCTCTGGGAGCCATGGACATCAGAGAGAAGAAGAAGAAAGAAGAAGAAGAAGAGGAAGAAGAAGAAGAAGAGGAAGAAGAAGAAGAAGAGGAAGAAGAAGAAGAAGAGGAAGAAGAAGAAGAAGAGGAAGAAGAAGAAGAAGAGGAAGAAGAAGAAGAAGAGGAAGAAGAAGAAGAAGAGGAAGAAGAAGAAGAAGAGGAAGAAGAAGAAGAAGAGGAAGAAGAAGAAGAAGAGGAAGAGAAAAGACAAAAGGGAAAACATGTGTTTGAGCAGAAAGACTAGAGATACAGCTGGCAGTGATGATTCAGTCCATATCTGAGTTATAAGGCTTGATGGGATGAAGAGGCTTCTCTAAAGATTTGCAGACAGACCCAGAGAAAGATCCAAAATGCCAATTCTTGGCAACAGAATTAAATTTTGTCCTTCAGTCATGGTATGGTGTACAACAAAGAAATGTCAGAAAATCTCTTAGGAAAAGGTGAAAAGGAGATTAGGGAGAGGGTGACATGTATGAGACTGCAAAAGATGGCACAAGCAAGTCTAGGGACTAATGGAATGATCGGCAGTTCCTTATCAGATGCTCACGGAGCCACCAGAAGGTGATGCTGTTCCACTTGGTCTTCACAAAAGAAGACCAGTGTGACAAAAGTCACAGTGACAAGGCAGAAACTTGAAGTTAAGAAATGGATACAGGGACTGCTGGCTGACTAGCAGATGCTGTGTATGCTGATTTCAGTCTTGGGTCCTGTGTTCCTAACTGCTATTTTGTAAATAGCTTCAGACTGACGGGTGATATACTGAGTTAAAATGCTGAGAAAAAAACCAACAAAATGAAACAAAACTAAACACAAACAACCAAACAAAAAAAACTGCAAAACATCAAGAATAGGGACCTTTTTAAGTAGATATTTGCATTGGAACTAGCATCCTGTGAGCACTTTGCTGTCCATGGAAAGACAGGTTATTCTAAGGATTGTTTATTAAGGACAGCATTTCCAGCTGAAAGGAAATTATTAAAAGGATGACTTGTGCCCCACAAGTGCCTCCTATCTGCATTGACAAAAGGTTATTAACTCAGGTGTAGATGTCTATATCTACCTCAGAGATTGCTTTCCACCTAGAAGAGCCAGGTGCTTAAGTAAGAGTTTCCAAGACAGACTTAGTACAGTACTTTTATATTTCATGAGTATCACACAGCTCTGTTTTCTATTTAGTGAAAATTATTGTCCTGCGCTTTTTGGTAGCAAGATAGATATGTCATCTGTAATGGAAGAATTAGGAAACTGATAGGAAACCCAAACATGTTTTTTTCTTTGAGAAGTTATCAATGAATCATTTATTTTGTCAAGATGACCTCCTGTGAAAATTTTTCACATATATACCACTTTTTATGAGACCAAGTGTGTTAAAATTAATTTATTACTTTTGGTATTGCTACCTAGGAGAGATTTTTTTATTTAAATTTTACTTGCATCATTAAGTTTCCCCTGAAATAACCAGATGACCTTAACATAATCTTCATTTGTTGTAAGCTTGCAAAACAAGAAGTGAAAAGCACCTGCTTTTTACACCAGATTCAACATGTTAAATTGCCAGAAAAAAAGCTCTCCTTCAGAACATGTAGCATAAGTGGTGGCTGGTACTGTTTAGTTTAAATTTCTTCTAGCTGAATGCCTCCAAATCACATCATCTTAGATGATATGATACAAACATTATTCTAAAAAGGAACACAGCATCCATTTCTTCCCCCTGGAAAGCATAGCATCTAAATAGCTCAGGTTACTACCAAAGCTGTGTTAGATTGTTTTTTTGAATTGACTTGCAGGATGTAAGGCTGGCAGGACCTGACCCCTGGCTCCTGGACCTACAGAGTGGCAACGTGAAAACATTGAAACCCCATAGCTTCACCTGCTTGCTGGTCTCTGAACTGACCATTCCTTTTTCTTCTGTGTTATATCTTTCAGTGGCTGTTGAGTAGCCCAATTCTTGTGTTTTATATGGATGAATTTGACTCAGAGAAAAAGCTTTCAATTAGTCAGTAGGTAACCCAATGCTTCTTTGGAGTGTTCTGTTTCTATCTTTGTCTTTTTCAGAGTGGTCTGGTTGCTTCTCAACTTTTGGGATTACATTTATTTCAGTTATTGTTGTCTTTAACTTACTGGGGTTTTCCAGCCTGATTCTTTGTTGAATATGTGAATATGACGAATTTTATATATACAGTCATTAAATAAAATTATAGCTGGAATTCTTAGCAAGGCACTGCATTTTGAAAGAAAGAAAAATCAAACAAAGTATATTTTCCCTTTCTTACCCTTTTTCCTGGTAGTCTTCCCCTAGCATGCATGCAAATTCTTCACCTCCTGCTACAAACCTGTGGCATATTCCACTATCTCTTTCTGTTTTCTATTGTAGTGAGTGTGCCCCAGGGGGTCTGTGATATAGTTTTGATTGCTTTACTTCATATTGATGCATTAATGCATTTGTCAGTGTTATTTTCGAGAGCTGGAGGGACTTCTGCTCTATTCACACTCTTCAATAAATTCAGATCTGCACCAAATACATCTCTCTCACAACTTTCCCCAAACCAGCCTTCTGGAACCTAACTGGCAAAGAACAGTTACCTGATATGGAGATAGAAGGCAGTATTTTAGTTTTACTATTTTGAATGCATTGTACAAGCTTTAGAAACTAGGGATGCTAATCCACATTAATCATCCAAACATTTTCATGCACCCTTTTTGTTGATTGACTGAAATAAATTTATAATTGACTGAAATCCCTTGACAGCAAGAAGGTACTTCGTGTGAATAACAACTGATGTGCCTTGTGTATATTCAAGCTCTGCTGAATGAGTAACAGCGAAATGCATTAGCCAGGAGAAAGCAATCTTTGCTTTTCACGTCAAAACTCCCAGTATATTTACCTCCAGTTTTTTAATAGATGTGTATATCGAGACAAGCATGTGTTGTCTCTTCTGAGAGAAAAAGAAGATGATTATTGAAGCCAAAAAACACAGTGATAAGGTAGCATTAGCATAGACAGTAGCTGGGAGAAAGCAGGATGGGGAGAAGCTCCAGAGCATTTAGGCAGCATAGAAAGCACTGGAATTTGCTCTGTGTGTACACAGCAGACACTATTTAGGATATAGTGTATGATTCTTGCTGTGAAAAACATACAAAGCAGTGCTTTGAAATTTGCAGGCCTCAGCGATGCACCTCAAGAAATGAATCAGTCTATAGTCCAAATGATAAACAAAAAAGTGTTGGTAATAATTTCTTGGTCCTTTTTAGCAACTGGCATCATGCTTTCTGAACTGTAACATCAGAAAGAAAAAATTAATCACTTTGGTGGGAAATGCATTTGAACATTAATTTTTACATTGTTTATTGCTATTCTAGAGATTGCTTTAGTGTCGTCTAACATATTAAATTATTAATATTAAATCAGAACATTTTTACACAGATCATCATTATCACACTCTTAATGTCCTTTCTTTAGAATATCTATAGCCTAAGAGCCTCTAGAAGGCTGAGTGCTCTGAAGACCAGAGTAGTTAACCCCCCTAAAGAAAAGAAAAAATCACTCTGTTTCATGATTGATGGTAAGCAAAAGACAAATGAATTTGACCTGTATTTTTGAAAGCTGCCTGAAATATTAATTTTTTTACATAAAATATAAGAAAGAAAAACACAGAGCAGTTCTCAGCTTCTCATTTCTCAGACAAGATTTTGTAATCAAGTGACCAGAAAATCCAGACTAGTGTTTGGTATTGAATTCCAAAGGGAGGAACACGAACTTTAATGAATGCAATGGTTCCACATTATAGGGGGTGGTGTGACTTCTTCCACTACATCACTCCTCATCTTTGTTTTCCACCCCACTGGAAGTCTAGGCTGGTCCTCTCTTTCCACTCATCCTTCCCTCTGCCTGAGGTTGGCCTCCATCATGCTGACTCATTAGTTTATGCAGCTGTGCTCCAAAATCATTCCTTAAAATGACCCAGTTCAAGGAGAAAGAAAATGTCATCATACCCACTTTTCACAAGGAAAAATCAAAAAGTATGCTGTACTTGGCTCTCTCACATGATTTTTTTTTCTTCTTTTCCCATGCCTATAATCAAAAAAGACATTCTAAGTGCTAAAGGTTGTTGGCTTTCCAGTTGAGTTTCTTGAAGCAAAATGACCAAGGCATATACAACAAGTAATGAATAACACTGCATTGCAATTCATTTGGACAATTGCACATAAATACATTAAGGGAAATCACACAAATTCCAAGAGAGTTTGAGGCACAAAATATAAGGAAAATACTTGGCTCAATAAGGAAATTTCTTATCCAACTCTAGTGGTAACACATTTGAGAGATTAATTTCCTCTGCTGAAAGCTCATCTGCAATGGTAGATCTGTCCTTTTCCTCCACTGTGAAATACGGGAATGTGCCTGCAAAGATTTGTGAAAATAAACAGCTTTCTTTGCCAAGGAAAGCGTAAGTTGAAACTGCCCTGGTTTTATATCTATACAGATTACAACCCATACCCTCCAGAAATCTATCGTTTATTATCTTAAAGACATGTGAAGAAAGGTACAGTTCAAATGCATTGTTTAAACAGGACTTTTATTTGTTATGTTACTTTAAGGCTTCTTAAGGGAGTTGTCTGTAAATTGCTACTGGCAAACCTTAAAAGATGGAAGGGGAAAATATGTTATTTATTGAGTGTTGACTCTGTGTCAAAATCATACCGTTCCCCAAGAGAGAGACTTGGTTTATATTAGGTGGCATAATACAAGCACACAAATTTCCTGTAGAACAGTAAAAGGCTGTTCAACAAGGTGTCGAAGTATAGCGTGCATGGTAGATATTCAATTTATAGTGGATAATCTCTGGAAAGTGTGGTGGAAAAATATATATTAAAGAGGGATTTGAAAGAGCAAAGGCATAAGGGGAAAGGCAGAGATATGGAGATAAGTAGAAGAAAAAGTCTCTGTCGAGAGAGCGCTTTTCTGTTGCCTGGAAGTTTCTTATTATTGAACTGTTCTTTAATCAGTGAAAGCATTTCAGATTCTTTCAACACTGTGGTAGTAGCTTGTGAGAAACCTCTGCACTAGATGATTTACACATCTGTTTTACACTACTAAGCAAAGGGGCACATATTTTAAATATATATATTTGCATGAATCTGAATTTATTTGCATAAAATTAAAGGAGGAGGTTGCAAGTATATTGGCTTTGATCCACTCAGCCTTCCAGTTTTGCAATGTTTTCAGGATTTCTGACACTCCTTTGCATTAGTGCTCTCATTAATATCTTGACCTTCACTCATACCTTTATATACCCAAAGACAGTGGGGGAGAAATGCAGTGAGAAAAAATTGTTCTGTGGGAAAGCAGTGGTTGATCAGATGTGAGAAAAAAATGAAAGACTTCTGCATGTGAGAGATTTTTGTTTTCTTATTTATGTTCCTTACAATACCAGTTGTCCCCTCCTTTACCCTCTTACCAATATTGTTCCTCTAAAACACATGGAATTTTATTTCAATCTTTCCATGCCAATAACAGATTTTTGCTGCCCAGACATAGCACACAGATGCTTTCTCTCACTCAGAAAAATCTTCCCAAAATTTTATGAGTTCGTCTGTCCATTTACCAATCCTTTTTCACTGTCCTTCTTGGAGTTCATGGTTTCATGAGGACCCTGTTGGCCAGAGAAGTTCTGGAGCACTCAGCTAAGGGTTAGGATTGACGTTTTAGGGACAGAAGTAAAAAGGAAGTCAGCTGCCCATCAGCAGTGAATTTTGGTATTGTTTCCAGAAGGAGGCAGAATCATTGCCAGCCCTGGGTATCTCAGCTGGTCCATAACAATGTAGGATGTGGGAAATGTGGGAAATTTCCTGGGAGGAAAACCTGCAGGCAGAGTAGATCTGAAATAGACTTTTTACAGTATTTGTGACTTTAATGCTATTTCTCCTGTGGTATCATTTCTATGATAAATTAATTCCTTACCAAAATGTGCACATGAGGTATCAGCGGCCAGAATTTTAAGGACATAGTTTCTCAAATTTTGCTTGTAAGAAGCATGAAAACAAAATAAATTTTGATTTCAGGTATTACTTTTCATTGTACAGAGTAGCTACAAATCTTTAAAATAAAAATAAACAACAGAGAAGGGCTGAGTCTGCATTACAATCTGATTAGATTTTAGGATTATAAAAGAAAAGATGAAAGAGCAGTGCAGAGCTTTTTTCTCTGTGCTGTTTGCACATAAACTGTCTACATCTCCTTGAGCTTTACAGATTTGACGTTTAGACTGAGCATTTATTTGAGTCAAAGAGATCAGAACCAGATGCTGCTGTGAGAGGTGTGGGGTTCCAGACACATTGTAGATGTGAGAGCTCTGATGAGCTTTGGTGTCTCTCATGCCACAATACAAGAAAAATATAAAGCTATTAGAAAGCATCTGTAAGAGGGTTATGCAGAAGCCTCTAGGTGAGGGGCCTTGAGGGGAAGCATGGGAGGAGCAGCTGGAGTCACTTGGTCTGTTCAGCCCAGAGAAGGGGAGGCTGAGTATCTTCTTTCTTGGAAGCACTGTCTTTGCAAATCTGGGAAACTTCTTTCTTGTTCACTTGGAAAAATAGTGTAATGTGGGTAAGCTACATGAATTGGCCAGATGGTTTTAGATAGGAGGGTAGAAAACAGAAGATTCGCAAACATCCCATGAGGAAATATCATCTCCTTTTTTTTCCACAGTGTCACTAATAGGGGATTAATGTGGGATGTGGGATGTTCTGAATGAATTAAGTCCTTTTCTGGAAAGAATTTTACCCATATTAGGACTTCAATCAAATTTATTGTAGGTTATTATGAACTAGAAAAATGTTGTTAATAAAGGTATTTTGGTTTATAAAAATAATTAAGCATGGCAGGAAGAATTAGGAGGGAGTCTTTCTGCCCTCTGACATTGTCTTGCCCTCCCTCCTGTTATCTGAACCATAATATTCTTAATTTGCTGTTTTTCTTTCTTCCCTGCTCACTATCCACAGTAGTCCTTGGAACAGTGGGCTAAAGGAGCACTGCTACTTCTGGCCACAAATATCTTTCCTGTAGGAGGACGATTTTGTATCCTCCTCTCAGAATGCCCCTAGGGAAACAAAATGAGGCACTTCATTTGTAACCAAGAAGCTCAGCCCTCAGTAGATACTTTTATCTACTCTTTTCAGTTAACTGTAGAAAACAACTCTTAGAGTGTAAATAGCATATGCGTGTGAAGCCCACGTGAAATACATCAGGGCTGTCATCTCAAAGATACAGTTTTATTAGTTAAAATATCTGGAGCACTAGTTCACAAACTGGACTACCATTAAGTGTGTAGATAATTACACTCTTGAGCACATCAATCACCTATATATAGAGTAAGCACCACCATCACATTGTTAAGACTGCCATTATCCTGAGTGAAATGGAAACACCGTGTCTCTATGTCCTGTCTCCTTCGCATTTTTAAGGACGGTTATGATGCTGTGAGCTCATTCCAGCGGGGACAAAATATCTCCATTAAGATTTCTGGGTCAGCTCCAACTCATTCATAATCTGAACTCTGATCTTACTCAAAAAGGTTTTGATTTTGCAGGGATTAAATGAGAACCAGGTGGGAAGTTAATTAAGTGAGTTTGGTTTGATGAAGTTTCACTTATTCAGTTTCATGGAGCAGACACACACAGGTTTTTTTCTTCCCTTGCATTTTGTTTTATTTATCTAGAGTTAAAGTTCCTAAATGAAGGAAAACAAACTTTACATTGGTTTCTAATCAATATTTTCTTTGCATCCCTGCAACCAACAGCACAGGGTGACAATGTCATATTCAAGATAAATGGGCTTTGGAAATGCACTTTTCCTGTATAATTGAAAACAGAGCTACACATTAAAAAAACATTTACTCTTCGATGTTCACTTGTACAGGGGAAATTGTCTGGCAGAATGAGTCTGGGTTTGTGCTTCAAAGAAGCAAGAACCTTTCTGATCTCTCTCTACATACAGCCCCCTTCCATCACGCTCTCTAGCAGAGTAATTTGTTGTGTTTTCCCAGTTCTTCCAAAACAGAAAGTCCATCACTTTCTCTTTTCTATTTTTTTTAATTTAATCCAAACCCTTTATTTAAAAAATAGTCTCTTACAAATGGTTAGAAAAAAACCAATTTCCAGCAATTAATTTTGATAATTTTCTCTATTGAAAACCTTCATGACAGCAGAGTCTTAAAGAATTTTTTTCATTCCTCTTTCTACTATTTTAAGCATTCATCTTTTAGAACTGTTGCATTATTCATCTGTACCACTTGACTTTAAGGTTTGTTTGATTCTTCAAAACTATATATGTTTTACAGTAATAATAATGTAATGATTTCATGGAAAGAAGTATTTTGCATTGCTCACATCATTGATTTGTCTTAGAGCTTATCTTGCCACATATTTCAAATCTATTTTGAGTTCAAGTCCCTGCATGTTTTATGTTCAAATATTGTACAGGTATTAGTTTTACAGACAAAAGCACTGATTTAAATATAAATAGTAAAAATTAGTTCTTTCTGTTATTTACAGGATTTACATATATAAGTTCATATTTTCTCAAATTATTCTATTAATTTTATACAATTCTTTTCTGATCTGGCTGTGTAAGGACATGGTGAACAACAAAAGGGAATGTGCCTTGTAGGGTGACTGTGTGGCCCGGATTCTAAACATGTCATGTTGTTCCTGTTCCCTAAATGCATCCTTTGAACAGGTGAAGGCTGTAGACTGGGCATTGAAGGATGTGTTTCTTTCGAGGAGAGCATTGGCAACATAGAAAGGAAATGTTACACAAACATTTTCAACCTTTTCCTTTCATTCATTGTGTAAACTTTACCTCCAACACTCAGCTTACACCTCTCATCATGCTAGACCACAGCAAAGGGAGAAGTTTGTAGCTGAAAATCAAATCAGATAAAGAAAGAAGCAATTGCTTGGGTTAAAGAAATAGACCTTCTGATTCTATGCCTGTTGTCTTGGCTGAGATTTTTTTTCTCTGTTCATTCTTCAGCTGGGAATCTTATTAATCTCATGCAGTTTCTTTAAGTCCACATAATGGCAGTGGCAAAAAAATAATTAAAAACTGCTTTGGATTTTTGCAAAAACTTGTGTTTGATGTTACCATTGATCACTGCTCAGGTATCTGGTGCTGAACATGCTCTAGTCTGATGAAGAGCACGTCCTTAAAGTCCACAATGACTCCATATTAGTTTCTAATCTTTGGCTTTAATACATCAATAATTGCAGTCTTTTCTGGATCTCAATATACAGTTAAGCTGTAAACATTTCTGGTGAAAATTCTAGAACTGGATTATCTCAAATCTCCATCTCAATTTTTAAATTACCTGTTATTTCTTCCAGTCATTACAGCCTACAGAAACAGGTTAGAATATTGCAATTTTATCAGTTTATGTTGGGTAAGAAATTACGGTTTGGTCACCTGCTTCATGGGAATTATTGCAGAGGTTTATCAAGAATAAAGTAGCATATTCTTAGGACTTCAAATTTGAAAAGAAAAGTAATTCACTGATCCTTTACTGGTGAAAAACCATTTATTACATTAAAGAAGATGATAGTTAAGAAAGGGAACCCTATTTTCTTGTCTCTGTATTTCTGTCTGAAAAACGATTTTGACGTGGGCCAAGGAGCAGCAACAACTGAACCATAAATTTGCAGGTGCACCTGCTCTAATCAGATAGTAAAGAAAAGGTAATTTAACCATAGCCCATTGGTTTTGCCAGCATATTTCCATTGTGTCTAAAATAAAGGCTGTTAAGTCTTATGTGCCTTGTAGTGTCAAGAAGTTTCCAGGGCTCTCAAAGAAATAAATGAATCTTCATTTCTGCTGTTGTTAATGAAAAAAATTCCCAATTCCTCTTGTTAAGAAATTATCTTCCCCTCTGTATTCTCCAGATTCTCTTGTATGAGTTCTTCCTTTCTGTAAAACCTCCATTTATATGTACCAGGAAGGTAATGATCATTTTTATTCAGTTTTATACTGGCCTGGTATGGCCCATTTTCTGTACAGAGGTTGAATTTGAAATTTAAGCAGTACTTCAAGTCCAACCACTGTGCCATACTTTGATTTAGCAGTTAATGTCCTACAGAGAATGTCACTCCCCTATTAAGAGCTTGAGTAATTTTAAGTTGTTACCTCAGTTGCATTAACATTGCACAAGGCAGAAATATGATTTGATTGACAAGGAGAAGTTTTAGCTGGAAAAGTCCTGAATGTAAACTTGACAAATGAGCAAGCATGGCATGGAGATCACAGGAGAAAAATAGCTAGGGAATGGCATGAGATTTTTTACAAAATTGCTTTCCTAATAAAGTCACTTTTCAAGCTGAATGATTAGCACTTATTCAGCAGATCACCATGCACTGACCTTGGTAGTATCACCAGGGTCAGATTTGCATACATATTCACGTGCATGAATAATTCTCAAATTTTCCATTACATTAGGCACAAACAGGATCTTTTTTTTCCTCTACCATGCATGAATGTCTTCTCCATACTCTCTTTGAAACTAGGATAGTGGGTTCACCCTTAGAGTAACTTAGCACACTGGTGCAGCGTCTCCTTGCAGCTGTTTCCCTGAAAAGCCCACTCTCACATGAAACCTGTTTTTTGTAAAGTGATTTCCCTTTCTTCTGTAGTCATTAAGTACTGGCAAAACAGTGATCACCCAAGCTTGGGATGTGGTACCACCTGTTTTCCTATCACTGTCATTAATTGATATTGTGCAAGAGCTTGATATAGCCTGTCATGTTATCAGGTATCACCTATTAACAGTAATAGTTGTCCCAGAGCAGCAGTGGAGAAAAGTCTGCAAAAATAAGGTGGGAGATGTGGAATAACCTGTCTTCTGCTTATACTTGTCACTTAACAACACATGGAGATACCATATTCTAAGTAAATGGAATATTCTATAGGCAAAGCTCCTCATTCTTCCAATGCCTTCTGTAAATTATTGTTTTCAAAGTTACTTAGCTCTTTAGTATAGTCACTTACTTGCTGCTAGAGAAGCACAGAAGATGAAAGTCCCATGTCTTGAAGGGTTTTTTAAATTTTAAGATATAGATTTACTTCAGATCTAAATGAAACATTATCACCTGCAAATTATTTATGCAGAAAAAATTGTTATCTTAGAGTATTTTTATTTTTCTTTTTATAATAATGTTCATTACCTCCAACATGTCAATCTACAGATAATCTTCAAGGGATTTTTGGTTCATCAGGTAGCTGGCTCAGGAAATAGAGCATGCAATTTAAATAATAGGAGAATTGCTGTGTGTATGGCTAATACAATCCTTCAACTGTAGTTAGCCTTTCAGTGCAGCAGAAACACAAGCAGTATTTTGAATATTTGGAACTGGTTTGGGGTTTTTTTGCAACACTGAAAACAGCAATATCTGAGAAAATAATTCATTTATTTATATTAGAAGTTACGCATTTCTTACAGTAAAATCTTTTACTGAATCAGTAAATTCACTATAGTCATCTTTACAGATATGTTGTACTTTTCAGCACATTTTGTTTGTCCACATAGCAAAAGAAATTTTCCTGCATCTTTTCAATTTGCTGAGTGTGTGGTTCTGAATTTTTCTGGCCTTTGTCATTTTTGTAGGTCATGCTGTAACTTGCATCAGGAAGGTTCACACAGCATGAACAGTGCTTGCTGTACCTTGACTTATTCACTTCCACCATTGTCAATTCAATTGGACAGGAAGTGGTTATAGCCTTTTGGAAGCTCAGCTATGACTCAAGGAGGAATCTCTCACCTTTGTGTGAGATGCATTTTTTCTGTTATTTGGTTTCATATAATTTCCTCTGGTGCTGTAGGCTTCAGGTGTGTCAGTCACATACCTCAGTGCAGCTCATGCTATCCAGTTCACACACTCTACTCTATAGCTGAAACCTTCAATTTATGAAAATGAATTGTAATACTCACCTGCAGTAGTGTAGTTGTCATCTGCTAAGAGAAAGGGAGCAATCAATGTAAACTGCTTCAAGTAAGCCATATTCTCAAGCTTCAGGAAAAAAGAAACATTGTGATCCTACGGGTTGTTTTTAAACTGTTGACTAAATGGACAAAAGGTATTCAAGGTTTGTATGAGATTTAAAGAAAGTGTGTGGGAGGGATCAAGGGAAGGAGGTCATCCTCCTTGCCAAGTTATGGACATGAGAGAGATCTACAGTCCTAGCACAATGCACATCTGTGTGGATGCAAGGTTTCTATCCTTCAGAGGCAGCATCATGGCCACCACTACCAGCTGCACAGATCAAAGGTGGCGAATGTGTCCTCGAGTGGTTAATTTTTGTTCTTGATAGAAGAACATCTCATCAGCATTGCCTATGGACTGGGAGAAACACAGTGATAGCACCAAGAGGATTGTTGGCAGAAAGGGTAAGGATAAAAGATCAAAAAAAAGAAGCTAAAGGAGGTGTGCGAGCCAGCACCTGGAGCAATGGGGTTATGTTTGATCTGCCTTTAGTGGATTAGAGTCTGGTCTTTATAACTCAGACTTCTGTATGTACCTTGAAGACCAATGGGTTTTCTTGTCTTTTAAGTTGGACAACTGCACAAACTCTGAAGTGTTGTCAGGTTACGGGGTCACCCTTGCTATGAACTGTGCTGCATTCAGTCTGTAGATATTTTGCTCCATGTTTACAAACAAAAAGATAGGGTCCAGAAGTTAATTTTAAATATATAGGAGACAGTGATCTCTATATAATTGCATACCAAACTGTTTTCTGTTGCATAAAAGATTCAAAAAACTGTGAGGATACACAGCTTCAGATCTTTAAATACATTAATTTAAAAAATAAAATATGCAAAAAAAACCCCACCTGGGCTAAATATGTTTTAGGTGAGATACATGTATCCAAGTGAGGAAGTCTTGATTGACCTCAGGGCAGTAAAGGAACTACACAATGTAATAGCTGAATCACTAGCAATTATGTTTAAGAATTGTGAAAAATTCAATACCAAACATATTATTTATCCTTGAAAGGAAGAGTATGGAGGACATGGAAAATTATAGCTCAGAGCACTTAAATTTAATCCCTGCAACAAATCATTAGGCAATCAGTTTAAGTATCTAGAAGGAAAGAAAGTGATAAAAACTGTCTAGCATTACTTCTTGCAGAGTAAATCAAGCCAAGCAAGCTTTGGGAAAGGTGGTAAATATAAGATACTTTGACTTCAGTACAATTCTTGTCGCCATCTCTTGGTATTCTGTGATTATGTGGTTCTCAGAAACATACTGAGGAAATGTGGTGAAGATGAAATCTTCATCAGATAGGTGTGCAATTGGCCAGAAAAAAATCACAGATAACATGTACTTATCACCAATGTTAAAAGCATCTTAAAAGCTCTAAGGGGACTCTTTTGAGCTCAGTTATATTTGATATTTTCTATAGTAAGAGACGATGGTATAAAGGCTCAATTTATGCTGTTTGCAGCTGATACCACGTAGGTATCAAAAAAAAAAAAAGCTAGCAAACCCTTTAGATCAAGACCAGAATGAGAATAAAAAGTCAACTCTTGAAATAGACCCAAAGTAATGAAGTCAGAAAAGTCACAAAGGGAAAGCAATTGTTCACAGAAAAGGGTATGAGATGTATACAGGCTCACAAAAGCAAATACTGGTTTTGCCTCTACATTTCTGGTATGTTTTATGTGAATAAAATGGGGCAGCTAACCTGTTCTATTCCACTACTGGTGAAGTCTTATTTGGAACACTACACTATGACAAAAATGTTGCCAAACTAGGAGAATATCTAGAAAACAAGAAGAAGAAATCTGGAGGATACAAAAAACCACTGAAAAACTGCACAGTCACTGCATGTGACTTTGATCTGCACTAAACAGAGTGCAAATGTGACAGATACAGTCAGTATGAGAAGCTTTGCAGCTCACTGTTGGATCACTGGGTATTTTAGCCCCAGCATTTTGGACCATACTGGGAACACTAAAATCTTGAGCTCAGCACACTGGAGGGGATGCTTGGTCTAAGGGAGGTCACTTTTAATTCTGATTGATATGGACTGGATCAAAGGTGTGCACAATATAGTGAACTAAGTCAAGATCCAAGACAGGGAAAAAAAAGGTGAGACCTGTACATGGTGATAGTCATTACATCTTTTGAATTACTCATAATTCTTGGTGGCCAAAAAAACCATTTTCTATTCAAAGGAGTGAACAAAAAAAATTCCAAAGCTTAGATCCTTTTGATTTTTTTAAAGCACTTAAATTCCAATAAGACAGTTGTTTTAATTGGGATAAAGAAATTGAATAAATCTATGGTTTCTGGGTTTTAATTATTCCAAATGAACAATGAAGACACTGGACTGCCCTTTTAGATATATTATATGTATTTTAGTGTGCGAATTTTGGGGAAAACAAAACTTCTTTTTTAGTCTTTATGTGATTTTGGTCTTCTCTTTAGCTTTGGTTCTTCAAAATCTCCCAAGCCAGGTTTTTTTCAATAAGCAATATCAGCAAAGTTTTGATCAGTGATGATGCATCATTCTTTGTTGTATTAGACATACAAAAATGACAAGAAGTAACAGATGGGATTGAAATTGTTGCATTTTCATCTATCTGGGAACTATTTCACAGAAACATACTTATTCTTCCCTTCGTTATCCCTACTGTTAGTTTATGACCTTCCCAATCTGACACATCTACTCAGGATCTACTTGTCTCCTCCTGGGTGATATTTCAGCATGGGGAGAAAAGAAATGTCTCCTCGTTCAGCAAAGTGGCATCAGTGGTACATCTAGTCTCACCTTTCGGTTGTTTTCGAGGCAATTTTATTTGCAGTTTTTTCTAACGCACTGAGGATGCCTCCTACAACCCAGACACCCACTGAACAGCAATAAGCGTAAATCCACTTCTAACCTGATAAAACTGCATTTGGCTCCTCCTTGAAAACCCCCAGTCTGTACCTGCCATTGCAGTCATGAAAGACACAGACAGCTCCAGTCCTAAAAAATGTCATTACTTTGTTTCTACAGCAGATCAAAAGAATTACTTGCATTCTGGTATCATGGATGGGAACTGCTAAGCTGGATCACAGCAAGAGCTGCTTCTAGCAGAACTAGGCCTATGAGCTTTGCTCACATCTCCTCAAACACTTTCCTTGCTGTACACCCATGTCCCCAGATGATACATGTGTGTCCTCCTTCCTAAACCAACAGAAAGAAGAAACTCTTTCAGAGTCACTATTGTTTTCACTCTTCTCAGTCAAGGCATCAAGGTTGTATTTCTAGAACTTCATAACAGCCATTTAAAACTCCATTTGAAAATCTTTTTTTTAACTTTCAATACCTATCAATTCCATGTGCTCATCTGGAGTACTAGTAGTTATTCATCCACTATCTTGCCTACAACACATTAACACGCAGTACTTTAAAGACTTTAAAAGAATTTGTTAGTTTATAGAAATGTTTTTATTTATCAATGCATGGACAAAAATAAGTGTTTTTCATTAAAGAACAGAAAACCAAGGATGTTTCCCAGTCTGAATCAAGTTATGCATTTTTATCAATCAAACAAATGTTCTTAATTTGCTCTCAACCTCCTCTGTTAACTTGTGATAATTAAGGAACATATGTGGCTTATTTCAAAAGATCATATGGCCTGAAGTTAGCAAATAAGAAATTCAGGCTGACGGGTAATTCATCATTAGCTATGGAGGCAAAGCAAAGGTGCCAGAATGCTATGATTAGTTGTTTTGTGTTAAGGCTTTCAGTTTAATACATTATAATGTCCATTGACCATCACCTTTGGACCAGGCTGTGGTTTCCTGAGTTGACTTCAATAATATCTGGATTTTGCAAGGACCTAGACATGTGCATAACTTCCTGCCTAAGGTAATTTCAATGATTTCAAAGGGAATAATCACAGGAATAAAATTAAGCGTATACCCTAGTGTCTTAAGGAATCCTAGGCAGAAAATGTAAGATTTGCATTCCCAACAGGAATATTAATATCACTATGTTTCATTTACTACACTATATTTATGGTACATCTACTCAACAAAATAAAACACAATATGTTAAACACTTCAGAAGAAAAATGAGCATGAACACTTCACAGCTAATGGTTTTTCAATATTATTCCTGGTATTCAAGGCACGTTTCCTTAAGGGATTCTCAATAATTTTTCTGTGTATATTTCAATTAGACATTTTTGTTCTTTCTTATGCAAACAGTCGAAGTGCCAGCAGCTTGTGTCAGTTTGGCTAAGATATGCATGGAGATTGAGAAGTGATGCCACAAAATTGTAGAGTGCTCCACATAATTTCACAATAAAAAGTCCACAGTAAAAACAATTGAGTGTGCAAAGGTGATGTTCTGAAGATACCTCTGCGGGAGGTAAACTGGAAAAAAATGATAGTAATACAATTAAGGAAGAAAAAAAAGGAATACTTTTAAGTATAAGAACCATGTAAAGAGAAAAAAATATATCAGCTCAAAGTATAAGCCTTATTTATATACATGTCCAAAATGTTGGGCTATAAATTGAGAATTCAATTCTGGAATTTGAGGAGGAAAAAAGTACATTAACAATCACAAGACTAAAGCATCCATTTGACACTGAAAAAGAAGACTGCAGGATGCATCAGTTGGGACATTTGTATTTGAGATACAAAAATAGTCACATCACAGTGGTAGTACATCCTTAGGAATATCATGTGAAATTTTAGTCATTCTGTTCAAGAAAAAAAAGTTCAGACAGGAAGAGATGGATGAGAGAACTGTCAGAATTCTCAAGAGAACGGAGCTTTTTTCATATAAGGTTTAAAATAGCCTGATTCATGTGGTTTTCAAAAAATAAAAAATTTTTTAAAAGGAAAGAAAAAGAAAAAGTAAAAAAAAGAAAAGCAAAGGAAAAAGAAAACAGGGCAATAAACCCAGTCTTTTAAATGCATAACATGCTGGCATGGAAAAGAGTTATATAAGCTCTACTATAATTTAAAACAAATGGCATTGATTTGGACTGGGAATCAATAAAGTAGAAGCCTGAAATTACAAGAGTATAGGTATCAAAAGACAGGAACTTTAAATAGAAAGTGAATACTTCTGGAAACTGAAATCCTAGTATTTTAGCAATGTGTAATAACAGCTATTCTGGAAAAGATCACGCATTTCAGTGTATTTCAGTAAGAGGATTAAACATTATGACAAAAGGTATTGATTGTAGTTGGACATAACTTCTGTAGTCCTTAAAGATGAGATGGTGAGCCAACTCTTATGCAACAGGAAGAAGCACTTTTCATGCAGTTTGCTTCCTGTATTCCCATCCAGAATTAAATTTCAGCAATCTTCTTATCGTGGACTATTCTGTGCTTAGGATCCTTCTCAAAATAAAATCCAGTAACAGAAAAACAGAATTTTAATATATACAAGCCCATGAATAAAAGGGTTTTAGCTCAAAAGGCTGAATATCACAGAAAGTTTTTGACATTGGTGTTGTAAATGAAATATTTTTTAGAAGCAAATGTCCCTAAAAGTTCCTCCTAAAAAAATCCAGATAAACTATTCCAAAACAGTTTATATGTACTAGAACTTAAATTTAAGGGCTCTTACACCGAGTTTACCCTAGTGTAATTCCACTGACTTCATCAAGATACATCCCAAACAGATCTGCTGTGGCTCAGAATTAAGCCTATCCTGGGCTTATCTTTGAAAGAAGCTGGCTGCGTTCACACAGGGAAATATCAATACAGTAAGTTATGCTGGAAGGGACCTGTGGACTCAATTTAGGTTTCACATCTGTTTAACCACAAGTGTGTAAAGGAATATTTTCCATTTTCCACAGGTCCATATAGGTTATGAATCTCCATTATAATGGGGTTGGTGCTTTCGATATTTTTTTCCTGTAGTATCTCATTAACATTTTAACATCTTGTTTTACAAATCTCCAGTTTTTACAGCATTGGGAAAATATTTGAAACAGTGTCCAGCTGCGTTTACTTCAAAGCTCCTTTTGGCATCTCAAATTGAATGTTTATGTAACTTCCATAATAGAGATGAAAGCAAAAGAATATTACAATATACTGATTATGAATTTCAATGGGAAAAGAATAATTTAAATGAAAAAAGCAAAGAAAGCAAACTGTATTCTAAACACCAGATATAGGAAAACCTGTTCTTTTCTAAAAACAAAAGATATTTGAAAAAATATGTTATGTAATACGCCATGTACAATGGAGACAAGAAAGGAATTCTACATCTGAGTTAAGAAAATATTTTTTCTTCAGTGCTACTTAATAACAGTACTTAAATAAAATGCCATCAATAGTGTTTTCAAAAGATGCCCGATTCTCCTAACCTTTGAATATTCCCCCAGCCTGATGCACACATGTGCTCCTTGCGAATGTCTATGCTGTGTTACACAGCCATGTCCTCACCTCGCCATGAGGTCAGTGGCAGATGAATCTGCTCAGAAATGCCCTTCCCAGAATCTGGCCCAGACCTGCACTTCTCTCTGCTGCTGAGTCATCTCAAAAGCCTTGGTTTTAACCAAAGTTAAAATTTTTTTATGAGGTGATCAGCAGAGCCTAATATGCAAATCCAGGATGAAAAGATTGTGTCAAAAATCAAAATAAACTTCAGTGAAGGAAAAAATTGTGTTCTGGGGACATATGTAGTCTCAGCTCCTGAGGTTTTGGGACAATTTACAGCAATATGTAACATACAACAATTAATTTGCTTTGTTTAGACAGCTATATGCCCACGGAATAAATTCTGAAAGTTATTAAAGAAATAAAAGGAAGTATTTGACTAGTAATGTATCAGATTCAAGGGGAATTTGAGCCTGAATTCTCTGAGCGTATTCTGAATCCCTCATTATTTCATTATCTAAAATTGCAATGGTCATATTTCTTGCCTATCCCCATTCAGGCTCTCTGTACAAACTGAATTTCATCCATTAAGCAGATTGAGGATGTTCCTACTATATTGTTAGTGTCATTGTCAGCAATGATTTATGCTTAAGAGAATGTGGACGAATGTACTCAGATTTATATGGGGTGCTATTGTCCAGAAACTGGCTGTCATTGGTGTAAAAATATATAATTTCATTTTATATAAGTCTCCTATTATCTTCTACTTTAGCTTTATTAAGAGACGATAATTACTCTACTAGCCTTGCTCACTATGTATTATTTCATCTTTTGTTATTAACTACTGGAATTACTATCCCTGCAGTTTGGAAAGAGCTCAATATTCTTTCATTCGACAGATGGCTTACCAAAATCTGGGTAAGCCTTAGCCATGAGAAAAAAAGCCTCCAAAACATTAGCCCCAGGAACAATTCATAGTACAGATATCTGAATATATGACTATTTTGATATTATGCCGCAGCTAACAATAGAAGAGAAAGTCAGGGTTTCTGTAATGCTCTTCTCCTTACACTCCCAAATGACATGGATCCACTAGGATGTAAATAGATTGCCTCAGTGTGTGGTACTACGTCTCCAAGTTAGATGTATCCTGCCATGTTCTTTGGGAGATGTAGCTTTCAATTTACTTCCAAGCAAGTGGACTTGAAGTAAGACCTTTCAATTCTCATGCAGAAAGTTTGACCTCACTCTGAAATTCTCAATGCCTTATGCTTGTTCAGGCAACTCTTTAGGACTTGAACCTCCATAATTTTTTTCATCAGGCTAAGGCTTGTAGGAAAAAGTAATTTGTTTTAGTTAACACAGGATAGTTAGAAAACATGAATGAACTTTTCAGCACAAATCTGAAATAAGAACTGGAAGCATCAAGACACTTGGAAGCTGAAAACATCTGCTTTAATTTTAACTTATGCTACTGAAATAATAGAGGAGAAGGGAGCAGTTGTGAAACAGTGGAAGAAAGCAGCATGTTGTCAGAGGTGAAGGTGGTAAGTCATCAGCACTTTCTGTATGTGTTGGTAATTACTGCTTAGAGAAAATCAAGGGGTTAGATGAAGATCTGGGCTTTTTATAATCAGTAGTTTGAAAAATTATTCTTGAGAGTCAGATCCAAGCCATCTTGCCCTTGTCTTCCCCAGAAAGTGTCATACTGACTTGAGTTTATCCACTTGAAAAAAAGGATGTTTACCATTTTGGGTAATAATTCAAGATATGGCCTTAACTCAGGCAAAGACAGTCATTTTGTGGATTTCACCACTTCTAGTCCTGTCACCTACTGCTGTGTAAGTCTAGGTCACAGACCTGCTCAGACACTGTTAAAAATTATCTCTATAGCCTTGCTTTATGTTGGCCATTTGTACCTACACACAAGAAGCATTAGTGTAATGTAATTATGGATTTAGGGAGCTTTGTCATCCTTCCTCTATCCTTTATTCTCTTTCCTACTCCTTTTTGTCTCACATTCTTCAGGCAGGAAGAGCTGAGAGGGGAGGAAGAGGAGGAGAAGTTCCCATTTTCCCCACAAATGCCTGGGGGAAGAGGATATTCCTTCTGATGCAGAGGTTCCCTCGCGAAGACCTTCCTTCCTGGTCTGTCATGCTGTTCATTTCAGTCCCAGCAGCCCTGTTTTTATTGCTGGTGGAAGAAAGACATTCTTGCAAATGTATTGTTTATTCACTCCTACCTTCCTCCACATGCAATCAATTCATATGCGAAAGACCCCAGTCACAAATTCTCAGCAGTCTTCTACTTGACTGTTATCACCTTAAGTAAATTGCTCACTCCACATCTTATCTTCCTTTCCCTCTTTTTCCAAATGAGAACTTCCATTGTATTCAATGAGACCTTTGATAATGAAGAAAATATTTTAATTTGAAAAGGAAGTAACATATATGTTATTGTTCTCTGATCATTGCTGTGGCATTCATTCTCAAATATAGCACAGAAATTTCTTTCAGAAGTATTTGCTATTTTGGACAAAATTATTCTAATTAATAAAATTGTTTCCTTTTTGTCACAAATGCTCAGTGCCAGCTATGCGTGAGAACAAGAAAATACTACAACCCTTGTGGTAAGATGAGATAAATATGATTTGCTGGATATTGAATGATTTGAAACACACCATAGCATTGACTGATTAGGGAAAAGACAAGAAAATTAATGATGCAACTTTTTCTTACCTCTTTAGTTTTTCAAAAAGCTGAACCACTGTGATGCTCTGTAAACAAAGTATGGCTAGCCTGAAGCTGAGATATACAGCTAATTACGTGCTTTTCTAAGACAAGCCATGCTAATTTGTTCTAATGTTTGTATTTCCATTTTAATGAGTTTTCCTAGCTTCCACAAAGTTTGCAGGTTTTTTCCTAAATTTAACGAAAAGCATTTATGGTGCTATTCGGCTTGTAACAAATGCAGGCCTGTATGACCCTGTGATTTTAACTGCAGCTTTTGTGCAGGATGTCTTTAGTAAGAATGATATCTTGGGACACAAGGGGCACTTCATAAATCCGCTACATGACATCTGCATGATAGAACACTGATGACTGGCTGAACACACCACTCCTACATTAAAGGGTGCGAGCTCATGTGTGAGTGTCTGGAAACATAAAAAGGAGGAAGCCAACAGTTATTAAACAGGCAGATCAACTACCCTTTCCATGTATTTGCAGATTTGTGCTGATTAGTCTTCCTCATTCCTCAATGATTACATGACTAAAAATATGCTTTACCTTGGGAGTTACTAAATTAAAATTCACGTGCAGGAACACAAATCAGGAAGATACAAACACTCAGGCTTGTTTGTATTACAAAGATTTCTGTGCTTGACAGTGAGTCCTAAATATGAGCTGGTTGGCCAAATAATATCTACTACTTCGTACTAATGAAAATCAAACCAAGTAATATGTAGTTAAATTCCTCCTGAGTTCAGTCAACTGCTAGCTGCCAGGTTTGAGGGGAAAGATCACACCTGAATGGTAGTGCAGAAGAATGAGAATCCATTCAGACAAGCTGGGCTAGCTGAATAAAATATGCTGACATCAAGAAATATTATTTTTGAGGGAAAGAAATGCCTTTGAGGGATGTTGATTATTTGCTAACAGGAGGCAAGACATTTTAGAAAAAATGAAACTGATAAACCCAAAAGTAACTACCAAGGAGGGACTAACATGACTGTCAAAGAAAAATCAGTACTTTATTTCATTGATAGCTCTTCTTTCAATATTTTTGATTAGCTTGGACCCTTCTTTTATTACTTTATGTGTCACTTGTTATTCCTTGGAAAAAGGAAAGCATTAGTCATAAAGTTAAGAATTAAGAAGTGAAATCTACTAATGTAATCTATTTTCCTTCCATGAAAAAAAATGATAATTAAAGCAGAAAACCAACCATTTCTCTTGGTGATTATTACTGCTCCAGAATATGGTAAGTGAATTGAATATTATATTTTGCATATTTAGCATTTAACCTGATCTTCTTCATCAGGAGGCAGAGAACATTTATGTATCCAAAGCTGTACACTTGAGTAATTATCTAATAGCCATAAACAACAGTTCAGCCAAGTGGTAATTATCTGTAGAACAAATTATTTTTAGGAGACTGGATGTTTGCTATACTAGATAGTTAAATGTCTTCAATTATGCTCATGATAAGGTTTAACGAAAATAAAGTTTTATGGAATTTTTTGCACAATATTTTTGACTGACATTGTTAGTATGACTTTTGGATTCACCGTTCGTTTTTCTGACATTCAGAAATGTTCCCTACCTTATGCTTGTTGTTCCCCCATGTCTATACCTGCACACACACACATTATTTAGGTCCTTTAACTATCTGTCTTTTTGCTGCAGTAAAGAGACAAAATACACAGACAAGGCAAATTATATGAGGAAAAAGATATTCAATCCTTTATTTTCCTCCTCAGTTCCTGACAATTCCACTAGAGAGGAAGCCCCTCATGGACAGGAGACACTGTAAAAATAAAGGACAAAAGGAAGAATTCTTCAGTGCATACAGATCTGTTTGGTTCAATCTAGGTCAGTGGAGACATTGCAGTTTTGCATCAAAGTTCAAAAGTTTCTGTTCTGGGGACCCTGCAATGTAAGTCATAATGACATACTTGCAATTTACTATGTTGAACAGGTTACAGATTAAATAAAAATAATAATAATGTAGAGTTGTATGTTTTCCCTCCTCATTGGACACACTTGTCAGTAACCCTAAATAGCTGCAGTAAGTGACATCTTTATGAATTTTAACAAATAAATATATTATAAGAACCCTGGGTGGCTGGCCTGCCTAACAGGACATCATTAAGGACAAACTCTGAACAATAGACAATGCAAACTGCTCCATTCTTTCTTTAATGTTAATGTTGTAGTGATCACAGGATCCAAGTTACAATTCACGTGTTAAGAAAACACCACTTATTTCCCTTTGAGCACTCTTTTTGTGGATTGGTTTCTAAGAGCTTTAAAGTCCTAGGTGTATGTGGTTCAGCTTGGAATTTAGTCTACATACAGATGTTCTTTGTTTGGGATTGTGTCATTCTGCTGGGAATGAGAGCTATCTACAGGGCAACTGGGTATCTGCTACCTGTTTACTGCAGCTCCCACACCAGGCACTACCTTCCCCTCTGATCCACAGATGGTTGATTATGAGAGTGCTCTCTAAACCACTCTGACTAAAATAAAACAGAATAAATTTAGTGGTTTAACAATGAGCCTTTTGCACTTTGGGAAGATGTAGAGTTCATTCTTTGGCCCAGGAGAAAAGCAGTAGGGCATGATGTTATAAGAATAGACACCTTTTCATTCAAAACAGAGTGGCTTCATCCCGAGTGCCTCCAGAATTATTCCTGGCCCAATTACTGCTCCCTGAACCCTAAATGAGTGTTGTCCATGGTGGTCTGATGTCTACATAAAACCATGCCAGAGAGAATGCTAGCAATGAATAAGCACAGAGAGTCCCAGGACAGTGCTTAGACCTGTGTCCTGGCCCTGTTATTTTACTAACCCCACAAAATGAGGTACTGGGGCTGAGAGCCAGTGTCAGTGCCAGAAATAATTTGGGGGAAAATGGGGTGGGTGGAGCGGAAAGTTCCTCCTTTGTTAGAGAACACTCCTTTCCCTCATCTGGAATCAAACCCCAGATCCTCACCTCTTCCCACTTCCCTTTTACTGACGAGAATACAGAGGATGGCTGCCTGCTGCTGCCCCAGATAACTCAAGCAAGACAAACAGCTGTACCTTCAAATGTCATTCTTACTGAAAATCAGTCCATGTAGATGTTAATAAGATTTCATAAAAAGAAATCTCTTTGTTTTGAGCAATATTATTTGAAGATTTAGGAAAGAATGCAACTTTTCTGCACTTATAAAAAATAAAAAGAAATCAAGAGAAAAAGAACTAGAAACTATGGAGAAAAAAGAACTATTATGTTTCCACAATCAAGTGCACAAAACAGGGAAAATGTCTGAAATAAAGCTGCCTGTGATTTTATTCATTATGTTTAATTGCAGAAATACCAAAAAAATATTTCTAATTTCGTTATTGACAGTGTTCCAGGGATGTGAAAGAACATACATGTAAAAGAATTCCTTCAGTAGTCATATCACCTCACTTCAATATTAATACAAAGAAGTAGTCGGGCAGCTTAAATTACAAATGCATATTAAACTGTATGCAGGAAGGTTTCATGTTGTCCTCAACCTTGCCACAATTTCATGTTTGATTTGGACACTTGAAACTTGATTTTCAAAGTAGCTAAAAGCCTTATCTTTTAAAGAAGTTGGTATGTGTGAATTTTATGCCCGTTTATGACACTGTCATTATCATAGAATCATAGAATGGTGTAGGTTGGAAGGGATCTGAAAGATCATCTGGTTCCAGCCCTCCTGCCACAGGCAGGGACATCTTTCACTAGGCCAGGTTTCTCAGAGCCCCATCCAATCTGGCCTTGAACACTTCCAGGGATGTAGCACCCACACCTTCTCTGGACAACTTGTGTCAGTGCCTCACCACACTCACAGTAAAGAATTTTTTCCTAATATCTAACCTAAACATACTCTCAGTTTGAACCCATTCCCCCTTGTGCTGTCATTTCATGCCCTTATTAATACTCTCTCTCTACTTTTCTTGTAGGCTTGCTTCAGGCACTGGAAGGCTGCAATTACATCACTATAAAGCTTTCTCTTTTCCAGGCTGAACAAACCTAATTTTCTTAGTATTTCCTCATAAGAGAGGTGCTGCATCCCTCTAATAAACACAAGTCATTAAAGTGGGTAAGAAAATTCTGTTACTTCAGGTTTTGATACAAGAAATAGATAAATATTGTTATTAGTTAAAGCCTTTATTGAGGTCAGACCTTACATGAATCACAAAGGAGGACCACTCATCTTCATGCCCTCCACTCAAAGATTAGTTGCTGTGCTTTGTGCACTAGATGCCTTTTGTTCCAGGTGCAACTGGGGAAGATATTATGGCAAGACCTATGTCTTTCCCAATTCCCACCATCTTCATAAGAAGTATACTTTGAGCAGCAGTATGATGAATTCTGCAGTATGCTGAATTCACTTAGCACATTTTGCAGCATTTTCTTCCATTGACAGTTGGTATATTTTCTAAATGGATAATTTATTACCCAGTTTTGTACTCTACTTGTATTTCATTTGAATTTCTTGTTGAGAAACAAATATTTCTATTTATTTTCTCCATTTTTCTGAGTGATTCTGGCGCATAAATTGAAAGTTCTGCCAGTCATAAATTACTTCACTTCTTCCAGCAAGATACTACAGAACACTCTATGATGAAAATGTAAATTATTTATTTTATTTTAATTCCATCAGTCCTTATACACGGGCTAATACATTATTATTTTTAATTAATAAACTTAAAGAAGACCATCAGACCATTAAAGGATGTAAATTGTTTATAGAGAAAAAAAAGAAATTACAATCATTTTTGTCAGCATAAACATTTCCAACTGTCAGGCTTTGTGTTTGAAAAGACATCACTCAGGAGGAACCAAATTTGGAGGCAAAACAAAACCGGAACTTTCTTTCCAGGCTCTTGGTTATTCCAGTCAGGTGTTGTTACCAAAAATCGGTAAAAATAAAACTCCTTAACACCAATGTAGCATTAAGAAGCAGGCATTCTTTATTTGGCTGGATGCACAAGGGGTATCTCATTCAAAATATCCTTCATGCTGGGTACAGAAGAAGCTTTTGTTGAGGCTGCTGTGCCCCTGCAGCCCCTGGATGTCCACAAGGGAGCAGAGAATGACCTGCAGCCCCTGGAGAAGCCCGCACTGCTGCAAAAGTTTATGTCCTGAAGGAAGATGAAGTCCATGGCAAGCCCAAGCTGGAGCAGGCTCCTGGCAGAGCCTGCAACCTGTGGAGAGAAGTTCAGACAGGACCGGGTTTTCTGGTAGGAGTTGTAACACGTGGCAGACTCATCCTGAAGCCTTTCATTCCCAAAGGACTGTACATCATGGAGGGGGTCCATTCTGGACGAGGAAGGAATGGAAGAGACAAGTGTTATGGTCTGACCACAACACTCATTCTGCTGCCCCTCTGCTTACTCTGTTATTTGTTGGCAAAAAATTAAATTAATCTTCTCTGATTTGAGTTTGTTTTGCCCATAATAACAACTAGTGAGTGACCTCCCTGTCTTTATCTCAACCAATGACCTTTCCATGTTATCTTCTCTCCCTGTTCTGGAGAGAACAAGTAGTGAGAGAACAGCTACGTGGCAGCCAGCCAAGGTTAACCCACCACACCTGTCCTTTTGGAATCATCTTTTTCTTGGTAATTTCCATAGGATGTATGGAAGTAGTCTCTAAATTTTAAGGTTTTCAATTGTCCCTGAAAATATGTGCAGAAGTTTCTTAACTGCTCCTTAATTGATCAAAAATCCTCTTTCCTGCTTGCTTGTCCCAAAACACTTAGTCATTTTCCAAATCTGGAGTGATGTGTTGTCACAGAAATCATTTTGTTTCCATGAATAAGAACGTGGCATTTTGATGAGGAGGAGTAACAGGTCGGCAATGACACCAGCAGTCAAGACTCTGCCTACTGAAGTGTTTGGGGTGATACATGATAAAATTTGATTGTATTGCTCCTGGCTGAGAGACAGAAATCAGTTGCCAAACACAGCAGGGTTTTTTAATATTATTATTTGTTCTGTTTAATGGCCAGAAATCTATCATTTTTGCAACATCCGAACTGCTTTTCCATTAATCGAATGGATATGCTCTCATTGCTGTAGTGTTCTTAGCCATGTCCTGAGCTAAAAACAGTATGGAAAATATTGCTTACTATGACAGAACCACAGCCAGATATTTAGATTTAAAAGCTTGCATTTATGAGTTGCTTTTCATGATGCTGTTTCAGATAATACCTCCCGTTCCCCTAGACCAATGCATCGATGCATCTTTAATAGATTATCCTTGGCTGCTGAGCTGTGTGGCTGTCCATATGTGCTAGAGCAAAAGAAATGGTTAACAGTGTCTTCCTTCTGAGCTACAGCAATGGGTTTTGGCTGCTGCCAGGGCCCACTGTCGGGCTGTACACAGGCAGGGACTGTACACAGGCAGATGAGCGCTGTAAGCTGCTTGAGCTGTGAGGGCATGGTGCACGGGGCAGCCACTGCGAGGTTCCCCCCAGGAAATTGGTAGCGTGGAAATCTCCTGGGAGCAGGTTTCAGAAATGGTCTGAGATGGTCCTTTGGGGCAATTCAGTCCTTGGAACTCTGACCATGACATATTAATGTGAGGGATTGATCACATTAGTGTATGCAACTCTGTCCAAAAAGGCCCATCGTGTTTGTGAGGAACGCGTTCAAGGTCCCACTCAGTTATATTAGAGACCATTATAAAAGTAACAACCCCATATTTTTTATCAAAATCTGTAGTGTTCTTCATAAACAGACAAGACCTCATTTGCAAAGTACCTCAATCATTGTAGACAAGGTAATAATGCTTCCAGGTGGCCATTTGGCACCTAACAGCTCAAATAAATTCCCGTTACTAAGTTTACTTTCTAATATATCCCCAATGCTAACAGACCTGATTTATTCTTTGTTTTTATTACACAGGAAAAGCAAAGAAAACCTGATAAACTCTTCTTTCATTGGGACATAAGCACAGATTTTTGGAAACTGACAGTTCAGATGAAAACCTGACAGGAGGTCAGCAACCCTTCTGATGTTGTGGACAGAGAGTGGTCAGACTAAGCTCAAACTTCACGGCTTGATACGACAGACTGTTCCCAAAGACTAGGTCTGATAATAACTCCTGTTCTTTGCAAAATGCTCTGGAGAGCTTTCCTATCATTCCAGTTGTGAAGGAACCATAAGGCATGCACAAACTACATGTCATCTTAATTGCTCTGGAAAAAAGAAATAAACCCTGTTCTGTTTGTCTCTCTTCTAAATATAATTTAAGAAGCCCCCACCCTGCCACACCTGCAGTTAATAGATTTTGGCACAGTTTCTCACTCGCGTCAGTCAAGTGGCTGTAACTTAGTTTCCCAACTGTTATAACAAAAAAATATGTACCTGCTATTCCATAGAATAGCATCAAGATTTTAACCATTATGAGAAAAAATTGAGGCCTTGATATTAAAACCTATGCAAGAACATATCACAGTTTTCTTTCTTTTTTTTTTTTCCTAATAAATTTAGTGGCTTGGTTTAACTCACTTTTAATATAAGAACTAAAACTCAGCAAATTGTGCTTTAAAGCATACGTTTGATATAGCCACTATGATTTGGAACATAACTTTTGATCAAAATGAAATCTCTTTTAACAAAGAAAAATGATGAACACTGATGAAGCAGCTGTTTCTAAGTGGGATGAGAATTGCCGGAAAGAAGACATGAGGAAGGAAAGAAAGTGATTGGATAACATAATTTGAAAGAGGTGATGGAATAAAACAATAGAAAAACAGTGACTTAAAGAAACTGATGAGAGGAAAAATACTGGGGAAAAACAACAACTATTGAAGTCCCAAGCACTCATTACTTCAAGAGGACATGAGGGCAAGAAAACAGCTTCTTCTTTTTAAATTCTGGTATGTCTCATTTAATAAAATATTAGAATAACTCTTCTTTGAATATGAAAGGGGTAAGGTAAATCTTTTTTTCTCTTTCTTTTAAATAAATTCCTGACTATGGAATTTCATAGACTTTTCTCACATATGCAATGTGATGTGTATGAAAAGAAAAACATTTTCTCTTGAAAGGTTAAAAAATATTTAAGTAGTTAACACAATAGGATAAAACATGTCTCCTATTCACATGGATTTATGCCTCTCTTAAAACAGTAAGTGCCTTGTGTTAAGTTACCATACCTTAAACTCTGCTAGATAATATAATTCTTCATAATTTTTCTTGATTTCACTAATGTCTAACAGTTGCATAGGATAGTCAAGGCCTGGTGGAAAGGGGAAATTTTTTAGGTAAAAAGAAATTATATTTGTAATTTCTCAGCAGAAAAACTGATAACGCTGTCTAGTTATCATCTCCAACTGCAGGGCATGAAGCCCATGATAACTGGAAAATGTAATGTCAAGCAAAAAATCAATATCAGTGAAAATAACATTTTGCCTCTTCCTTCTCTCACCTCTTTATTTACATTCTTGGTTTAGTATTACTGTTGCTGAATGCAGACAAATACTCACCAAGAGAAATTCCTCTTAATTTCATGTAAAAATCTTTTATTGCCATTGGCTATTGGGGTTTCTTTTAAACTCTGTAACTCAAAGTGAAAGCATTTGCCAGGTTTATTAATTTTAATCATGAGTCCAGGCCCATACAGGTTTGACTATTGTCAAATTGAATATTGACTGTTATTTTGGATGTTGTAGGACTGGGGATGCATAGATTATGGATTTATGCTGTATTTAAGGTTTTCTGTGGTAAACTCAAACTAGTGATCAGAAATGCTGTATGTAGTTCATAAAAACTGCATTTTAGTATTTCATGTCATATTTACACACTATCTCCTGTGAAACAGCACTACTAAAGTTTTCAGGATCAAAGCTGCTTAATCACTGAATCTATGGAAATAGATTAGAGGGTACTTACTGATTATAGCATCAGGAAAAATTAAACAAATTCCAGGTATCTTTATACCTTTAGGAGATATTAATACCTTTAGCAACACTTTCTATATGAGTTGCACCATCTATAAGAAGAAGTACATGAAAGTCATCAGACTGCAGGTGCACATAAGGCTTTGCAGGATGTGGCTTTCTTTATGCTTATTTTTAATGTTGTGGTTATTCCTATCTGGCAACGGAGCCCCACAAGTGCTCATTTCCTGCCCCTCCATAACCCCAGTGGGATGGGGGAGAGAATGAGAAGGGTAAAAGTCAGAAAACTCTTAGGTTGAGAAAAAGACCATTTAATTGGTAAAGTAAAAGTTGTGCACATAAGCAAAGCAAACCAAGGAACTCATTCACAAGTCCACATGGGCAGGCACATATTCAGCAGTTCCCAGGAAAGCAGGACTCCATCACGTGTAATGGTGACCTGGGGAGTCAAGAACTATCCCTCTGAACACCTCCCCTTCCTTTTCCTTCACCCAGCTTATATGCTGAGCATGACACTTTATGGTCTAGAATGTCACTTTGGTCATTTGGGGTCATTTGTCCCAGCTGTGTCCCCTCCCAACTCCTTGTGCAACCCCACTCCACGCTCTGGTGGGATGGTGTGAGGTGAGAGGCAGGAAAGGCCTTGATTCTGTGCAAGCTCTGCACATCTGTGACTAAAATATCCCTGTGTTACCACACTATTTCCAGCATAATTCCAAAGCACAGCTTCATACCAGCTACTATGAGAAAAAGCAAGTCCACCCCAGCCAAAACCAACACAAATCTGGAGAAAGTTTTTCCTATGTGACTCTACCTTTTTTCTCTTAAGCATTTGAAAAAAAAATTATCATAGATTCAACAAGTTGTTAGAAGCATGCACTAAATCTTAGAAAAATGCTTTATCTGTAGTGGCCAAATGTTGAAAAACATTCAAAATGAGACAATTCTACATTTCTAGCTAATGCTTTTATCCATTTATATTTAATTACTGATCCATGGTAAGAGAAAGAATGAATTACTTCATTGCCGTGAGTCTTCTTTTGACTTTGGCAATATTCCCTAGAGGATTGTATCCAAGATTTTCTTTTGTGAACCCATATAGAGTCTCCTGCATTTTTTGCTAGTTTATGCATACGAGATATGTCAAGTAAGACACATAGTAGAAGTAAATTCAGGAATAAAATTTAAAATGGCCACAAAACTTAGGAACAGACAATGGCATTTTGGACTAAACTACAGTCTTATATCAGGCACTGCACCAGGAAAAATCTAGCTATACTAGAAAGTTAATGAATCTTAGATGCAAAATCAGTGAAATAAAAGGTATGTGTTGCCAACCTAAGGAAATAAACAAGAACAACAGAATCATAGTTTATTAGGAGAGGGTGGGAACTGTAATGATAAAGACAATGTTCCAATTTCCTGTTCAATAGTAGAGGGATAGTAGCTGTTGCTTGCTCAGATACTTCAAGATCCAAAGAGGCAGGTGTTATTGTTCCTCTTTATGGCTATGACCAAGTATAGCACTACTCAAGTTATTTTTAGCAGAAACCCCACAAACATGTAGGATGCTGTTTTCATTTTTTTTTTTTTTTAATACATTGATTGAAAAGAGATTCATCAGTGAAGATTGGGTACTTAAATAAAAAAAAGAGAATTTTGACTGTAGTTTGAACTTTAACTTTCCTGTTCTGGTCAGAAGTCTCTTGTTATATGTAGGAGAATAAGGAAAAAAAGTCCTTCCATGAACTAGCAGTCATAAAGCAGCAAAAGAAAAATATTTCAAACATCTTCACTGAAGGATTGTGCAAGCAGTAGCAACAGTAAGATTTTATCTCCATTCAACAAACTTGTCTCATATCTCGCAAAATAATCTTCAGTGTTTCACAATCACAGGTATAAAAATATTTGGGGGAAATATTTGTTAAGTTTATAAGAAACCAGTAGATAGGACACTGTCCTTAAAACCTCAGATATAACTTGCTAACAAATTCAGATCTGATGGCAAGTGTTAAGATTTCCACCCATCTGCTTAGTAATGAAACCGCTTCTTTTCTCCATTGTCTTCACATGAACCTAAATCTGAATTAATAAATGCCACGAGAGGAATGCCGACAACTGTCTTCCTGCATGGGCTGCCTCTGGACCAGGACCATGATGTTCTATTCCTGTACCTGTGCATTTAGCCCCTGTTGAAAAGCAAATATAGGAACTTGACCTCTGTGCCAACTGACATGAACTAAGTCCCCTTTGGATCAGGTCACAAGTGGAAAAATATGTATACACAAAAACCTTTATAAACATACATAAAGATATGGAATTCTTCTCCGGAAGCCAGTTAAAAAGTGATTTTGTCTTCTAGCATGCTGATTGACAAAAATGTGTTGACACTGTTGAAGACAATTCTGAACTAACTTAGAAGTTTCCCATCTTCTCACTTTAAATTTCACAAGATGTTGCAGTTCCCCTCATGCCCAGTATAAATGCTCCTGAGACATTTGGAAAGAGATATGGTGTTTCCATAGGCTTCCATTAAATATGGTGTTATCCATCCAAGGAGAACAAATTATTGCACCTTTGACTGACCACAGCCTCTTCGCTGGAGGAATATTTCCTAGCAGACCATTCCTTTGCAGAATCAATTATAGACTCAATGCCTTTTCTATTTGTTTCAACAAGGCCTTCTCAATTTTTCTTTAAGCTTTATCACACTCCTCTGTGCTTTTCTGCACTAAAAGCAAGCACTCTTCTTTATAATGCAAAATGATTTGTGTATTCCTGTTAAGCAGAAAATAAAAAATGGTTTATGAGAACAATGAAAGGGATCTGTTGCAGCAAAAATATTCCATCATATTCACAGCTGCTCAGGAACCAGCTGTTGAGATTATAAGTTATAGTTTCCGTTTCCTGAGTAACGCTGTGCAGTGAAAGAGGTTAGGCCAACTTCTAAGGTGTATGGATTCCACTGAAAAAAAGCATATAATTAAAATAACACTACTATTTATCGGTAACTAGCACTGTTAACTCAGGAGTGCTTGGTGCATGTATTTCAAGGACTTTGTTTCATTTGCTTGAAATTGCAAGACATCTCATAACTCCTTGTTCAGATGTTTAAAAAAAGAAAAACTAAGCAAAAATGTTCCATCATTTTGCATACGGATCTACCCTTCAGAAACATATTAATTACAGACCCTAAATTGTAATTTGATAAAAGTGTTTACATTTGATTTCAGATTATCAGAATAAAGTTGATTTCAATATTGGAAAACTAAGTAAGTCTTCTTCCTTTGTACCTTGGACGAGTTGTACCTCACACATCATGCTGTCTGTCCCATCTTATTCTCCTTCCAGTGCTTGAGCAACCTGGATGTGTCTGAGATCAAGAGAAAGTAAAGTCAGGAGGATTCTTCATTTTTTTCCCCTTACTGGCACAAAGAAACTTTTAGCCTCTATGAAAAGAACTGAAAGCTTTTATCTGTGAAAGTTAAAAGGAAACACACTGAAAGGTCTTTGGCAAAAAAAAACTAAAACAGCTCTATAAAGATTTCTGTATGAGTTCTAAGTTTATGTCGTGGGCACTGTTTTACCGCTAACTGTCAGGATTACGGATTTCTTTTAAAATATTCTTTTTTAAACACTTTAGTATTTTTTTTTAAACTGGACTATTTTAACTCACCAATCCACTGCAAAAGTCAAGATTCTCATTTTACTAACAAGTTTGTCTTAGAAAAGGTGTTATTTTTATTTTCAGGAAAGCAACTATTTAGTTGCCAAAAGGATAAACTCTTCTCCAAATACTTTAGCAGGTTTCTGCAGCAACCTTAGCGGTGTAACATGCAAAATGGCTGCTCTGTAATATTGAGGAAGGAAGGTGATTTTTAACAAGTGGCACAAGATCTGCCTGACAAGCAACAACTATTCCAAAGATCCTGTTTCATATTACTTCCTCTGGGAAGGAACCATACTTATACAGAGCCCTATTCTACTTTTAAGCACATATGTTGTTCAAAATGCTGCCATATAGTCACTTGGAAATTAATCTTCTAGCATGGAGTTAGAAGGAATTAGAAAAATGTAATCTCTTTTTTTCACTCTCCCTGTTACCAGTCTCCCCCCTTCCCCATTTCCATGTTTGTGTTCTTCTCCACCCTACACACAAAGGAATTGTAACGACATATGCTGGGCTACAGAACATTTATGTTTTTATCTAAATTTTGGTTTTATTTTCCTTCTTATTCAAGAAAACAAGCAGTGGCTGCATGCATTTCTCATGAAAGTGAAGTGTATGCAACTGGACTGCAGTGTGATTCCCTTTCCAGCTAACACGCAGAGGGAGTGTGGTGCCTCTGGCACAGTCTCTGGAAATTCACAAAGATACATCATGAAATATTTAAGACTGAAGATTCAAAGCATTTGTAGTTGATGGGGACTAACAACAAATCTGCAGGTATCAGCATAATACTTTATGCAGCTAAGCTGTCAGAAGTAACCAGCTCCTTCTATTAGAGAGCAGATGCTATCATTAATCAAGTAAGGTGAAAAAACCCCATTCGTATTTATAAAATAATTTTTTTAACTTGCATATAATTTACCTAAAATGTTTGTGTGTGTTTATGCCATGAATGGACATTGCATTATACACTGGCTCCATGAGTGGCTGCAAAGATAGTTTTTGCTCCTTCAGAAGGTATTGAGAGAAAAATTTGGTAGGAAATCTGCAAGCAAGATTTTGGACAGAGGATGAAGGAAGCAGCACCTGGTTTCTTGTGCTACAAACTTTCTATAATTAGGTGGAATGTGGGAGGAGGAGCAGAGCCAGAGTTTTCAGATCATAAGCGGTCAGGTACACTGCACTGGTAGTATCAGACACATCTTCCCTGCTGAATCTTTGTGAACCTGATGTGTGTATTTCTGTGTGTGCCCAAGGGGCACTAATTAAAAACATCTAACTAATTTGTGCTTACTGTTTCAAAATAGAAGACATACCTGGTTTATATACAGCCATATTCTATCATTCTTACATCGAGTTTGCAATATCTTGGGGACCACTGGTGGAGTAAGTAGATAACTAATGCAAAGAGCATGATGGAATTAGTCTCTAGGTGATTGTGCTAAAATATTATTTCTACTAGGTAGAACTACATTAGGTGCAATCTAGTACCATGATGAAGAACCAAATAACATGGGAAGCCTTTCGTGGTTCCAAACATAAAGGCTTAGCTGCTCAGTGTGGGCAGGAGCATGGTATGTGCAGAGGCTGCTAAGATATGCAGTCATCATAAAGGAAGAAGTCCATAACGGAATTTGTCAAAAATCCAAGGAAATGGGTGTTTTTTGCACACATTAGGAAATGCAAAATCACATGTTGTATTTGCAGAACATTCTACTTAAACACTGCAGGAACTCCACTTACAAAACATTTCAGTCACTGTTTTTATTGATGAGAAGATAGGAAAGAAAAGTTCCTTTTCTAATCCTAAAATGTCATTCTTTGGAACACTAAGCTAGGAAAAAGTAGCAGAGAAAGAGCAAACAGGATCATGTAATTATACCTGTTGACCTTCAAACAGATATGCTGTGAGAAATAACACATGCAAGGAGGGAAACTGGGATATATTCAGAATTAAGATAAAATTCTGAAACAAACAGGAGGAAAAGGTGTGATGGGGAATACAAAAATGCTACTCTGACTTTGTATACCGCTAGCAAATATGCTAATGGAATAATGAAAATATTTTTCTCTTTTATAACCTCTTTATTTTGCTCCAGTTTTGCCAATTTTTGTGCGTGTACAGTGCTGCCATCTAGCTTATCCATTTCCATTTGCCTCTGAAAAGTCACAAATTTACACACAGTGGAGATATAAAGAGCAGACCATTGTTGTTGCAGTGTGAGTTAATACAGTAAATTTAAAATGTAATAAATTTACATGACACTAATTTGTCATCAATAGCTCCTTGTATGTACATTTTGTTCTTTTAAAGATTGTGTGAGATGCCTTAATCTACATCAGAAATGGAGCAAACTATTATTCAAGAAATGTGAAATACGAGTGACTACATGGGGAGTTATTACACAGCAGCTTAAGAATCGAGTAAAATAAAATGTAACATTAAAAAATATTTGCATAAAGAAAACAAATCTAACTAAAATACCACAGTAAGACCTACATACTTGTGATGAAAAAAGTAAAAAGAGAGAACTGGAAAGCAAAAAGTAAACTGATTTAACAGCAAGTCATATGAGGTTACTCTAGTTAAAGTATCTCTAGTGAACATAATTGGCAGCAGCCTAAATTACTGCAAGCTATTATAAATAAGGATGACTGAAATTATTATAAATAGCAAAATATATAAAGCAAACAGATTGTTTTTCCTTAACAAAATTCAAGAATTTGGAAAAGAGTCAGTGAATTGGCTTGGTAACCAAGTATTTAAAGTCACAGTTAAGGAAATTAGGTACTGCTAGGAAGTTAAAGTATCTGTTTCCTTTAGCTTTCAGGGCAGTAGCTGAAAGTGTAGGTATTCAAAACCTGGCCTCTTCTGAAAGTGTAGATAAGGACAGTGAGGCTGAGATTCAAAATCATATCTGATATTCCCATAGATATCATGACTATTTACTGTTAAATTATTTTATATGAAGAAGAACACAAAGCTTAAGTGTTCATGGCGCTTGAAATTAAATGCTATCACTATGATGAGCAGAATCTCCTACAGAGTTCTGTACTTCTCTCCAACTACAGCTGTTCTTTGTCACCACTGGAAACACAATGTCATACTTGATAGCTTATGTGTCACAAAGAAATTCTAGGGGAGAAGGAAAACAAAACAACCCCAAAAACAAACACAGAGTAACTTACCAAACAATTTCCTGGTGTCAATAGTATATTTTGTGGTAAAAGATTCATAGTTCAGCACTAAATCCACAACCTCTAAGTCACAATACATCATCTCCCTTGAAAAAATATCTAACTACTGTTCTGGAAAAACTGGATAGTATGAAATACCTTACCTTTAGGACATGGGGTTTTTGGATTTGTTTTGTTGTTTGGGGTTTTTTTATTTCTGTTTTTAGTAGGAATACTTAATGGAACACAAGTGTATAATGAATGAATTCAAAAGAAACCTCAATGTGTGGAAGAAACTTAGTAATTGCAGTGGCAGATGGGTTTGCCTCAAAGAGACAACATTGTTACTTTACGTTATATTTTCTATATAGAGTCTCCTCAATTCATCTGTCTAAGCAAAAATAATTTTTTTTTCCCTTTTTGGATTACATCAATATGATGCAGCTGCTGCCTCAGCTGGAGAAAGAATCATTCTTCACAAGTAAGAAATAATTAAGTACGGGTGAATGCCAAAAGAAGGATAGCTTTGAAATTGAAAGCTCTGAATATAGACAGCCCTGAATATGGATTATTTTTAGTATTTGAAGTAAAAGTAATTTTTTTTTTAATTCTGTATTCAAACCTGTTTAAAACAACCTCTAATGGCACATATCTTGTGAGTAATTTTAATTAACTTTTTAATAAAACTCCATGAGAAAAGTTTTGGTTAAAAAATGCAGTGTTAAAAGGAACATTTTTCTTAACCTAAACTTTATATTGAAAAATTGTGACATTTGGTAAGCAAAAATGGGCCTAATTTTTTAGTTTGTATGAAAATAACCAAGAGTCACTACAAAGCTGAAGGAAATTGTTTTACTGCCTTACTGATCTATATTTTTCTCAAGTAACACTGTTTTCTAACACTGTTCACAAAGAGGATAGACTCAAGTAATATTTTATTGTTTTAGTGTTTAGTGACCTACAGTATTTCTTCACTGCTGAACATAGCTGCAAACAATAAATTAAATTTGAGGAAAAAGGTAACATAATCCTCTATCACTTAAGGTGAAGGATTTCCCCCATTATTAATTTGAAGAAAAGTGGTACTATCATAAGAATTGAGAGGTTATATCACTGTCCAAAATACAAACCTACACATAAACTTTGCAACATTGACAATTTATGAAATCCACTACCTCTTGAAAAAACTTCAGCACTCACAAACCACCAACCAAACCATGTTAGGGCTGTAAACATGGTCAGTGACTAAAAGTGACTATCAGTTTTTGTAATTAGTCCATTTTCATAAAGACAAATTTAGTGAAAAAATTAGTATCACAAATTATGCATGAAGAATTGATCATTTTTTACTTACATTGGCATTGATGATACACATGCAAACAGGAAAAATGGTCTTAGTAATAACGTGACTCTCATAATTTTCTGCTGGAAATAGGTTAAAATGATGTGGTTTTCTGTGAAAATGTCAAATAAATCAGCTGGTCACATATATGGCTAATGCTGTTAAAGTTGCATGCGAAAAAGATTTATTTTAGCTCATTCCAAATTTTCGTTAAAGAGGACAATTTTTTCTAATGTATTCTTTTTCTGAAACAAAAATATCAAATATAGTGAAGCTATTGTGGCTTTCTTGCTATTTGTAATGAATATTCAGTTGATTTCTCTTATGTTCAAAATCAGGCATTCTTATAGTTTTTAGAAATCTAGAGCCCAATCATTGAAAGATAGTGCATTCAAAGCTCTAGTGAGTCCAGTTGATTGTCTAATATAGAAGGCATTCACATAAAAATAAAGGGATGCTGAAATAACTAATGACAATCAGAAAGGGTTTATGCAATTTTTATTTAACTCTGCCAAACAAACATGATATAAAAATTTTGGATGACAAAAAAACCCCTCAGCAACCATAGTAGACATTGGCAAGATATTTTACTTAATCTTTACAATCACGGTTGTTAAAAAGGAACTTCTCAAAATCAAAGTAGATCAATAAACTGGATGAAGACTAGCTAAATGCAAATACAAAAACAGTTTGCCAGTACATCGTCATAGCTCAGGTACAACCTTGACAGAGAGATCTGAATGTTCCTTCACAGCTGCTCAAAGTTTCTAGCAAACTTATGCAAGAAAATCAATATAATCAGTGGCAAAGTTTGTCTAGAATTTCTACACCAGTAAAAAATTATGATGACAGATCACTTTTACATAGTGGTCTGGGTCACTTGATGAGGTGATCTCCATTAAAAAATATTAATTAACAGAAGTAAATAAAGCTCCATATGTCTGAGAATAATAACTATTGACAGGGGAATTTGATGACACTACTGAGAACTTAGTTGGACTGATAGATATCCTAGGGGAAACAGTCAGTATATGGTTATAATTAAGAAAGAAAGTGTCATCCTTCAACTGCAAGATGCGCAGTATTAGGATGAAGTTGATAGAAAATTTCACCTCTGCACGCATTATCTGGATCCCATTCTGGTGTCCACAACAAGAAAAAATGGAAAAATCTCAGAGAAGAATATAATTAATTATGTATATCTGAAAAGCATTATTATAGTATGAAGAACAGGAAGATGAATGAATATAATATGCTCAAAAGGGGATTAACAGGTGATCTGTCTGTGAAAAAGTAACAAAAAGCAACAACACTATGGGAAGCAACTGGATGCTCTGTTTGCTATGAAAAGTGATATCAAAACCTGATGAAAGCTGTCTGGCACATGGTTTAACCTTTCAGAGTAATTTACCAGAGAGAACAACTAGGGATGTGATAGATTCTACTTCTCCAGAAGTTTTTTACATCCAGACTGGGTAACTTTCCAATGAATGAGCTAACATTTAAACTGATGTATGTTGAATGCAGGAATGGCTTGAAGAGTTCCTACAGCCTGTGGTGTTTAGGGAATAAGCTATTAAGGATCATAATGTTCCCTTTAATTTCAAAATCTATTAACCTTATTTGATTGAGTATTTTACTTCCCTGTTATACTTTCTACAGGGAGGTAAAATGGTTTGGAAAACCACAGACTACATCTAACCTTGGAATAGAAAAGCAAAATCAGTTGATTCAGAAAGCCTCGTGATAGTTAACAGAATGTTTAAATGAAAATAACCCTTGAGAATTTTACTGTGGAAGAGCATGCAAACTTGGAACTGCCTATATCTTCTTATTAAAGGCCCTTTACTGATGAGATTGCCAATTAAACAAATAATTATTTGTGCTAATTAAAATATGATAGAGTAATATATTTTCTACTGGTTCAAGATATATTAAAGTGAGCTTACAAAAGAACTAGCCTACAAAATATATCTGAACAAACTGCCTTTTGGCTAAAAGCATGGGAAAGAACTAGCTGTCCTATATATACTTCCCATATAGCCTTCGCCTATGAAGAATTTCAGTTCTGAGAAAATGTTTGAAATTAAGCTCCAAAATTAGATATAAAAGTAACAAGCTATAAATATGCAACCTTGGCAACAAATTGGAAGAGTCATGGAGAAGGATTTGTCTGACCATATTTTAGAATTTAAGGTTTAAATTATTGGATCACAGACTAGCTCATTTCTCTCCATTGATTCCATAGAGTTCAGCACTGCATTAACTGCAGTTGGATAGTTGTAGCAGAAGCCTAGACACAGCTCATATTTAGACACCAAAATATGTAGATGAAATGGCATATACAGCGATGAGTGCTTTGGGAGGCTGGCAGGAAAGCGAGTAAGAGCACCATATTGCGTCTCTGCTGTCGGACCAGTTTAAAAGACAATGCAAGGTCCCACACCCACCCTATCCCTTTTATTCAGTGCAACAGAGCAGAGCAACCTGCTGAACCTTGAAGCCCTGTGTTCAGCCAGAGGGCTCCCTGTGGTGCAAGTACAGGGGTAAATACAATCAAGTGTTCCCCCTGTTCCCCTTTACATGGTCTGGTATCTGAGTCTTGCAGAAAAGTAAATGGCATGAAAACACAAATCACGGTGTTGAGTCCATGGGAGATCAAGAAAGGCTGCAGGAATGAGGCAGGCTGCAGCTCCATAAATTGTGCCCCAGGTATAGTGTCATTAACTAATGCAGCACTCCCCACCTGGGAAAGCCTGAAGGAATTATCGAGCTTCAGTGTGTATATGCCCTCCTTTTGGTTCTCAGGTGTAGCATGGAAATGCACTTTGTTTAACTTTCTTGCAAATCTCGGTACAGAAATAACTGCACATAAAACATGGCAAGCTGAATTCTCAGCTGCCCATTTCTGGGGAATTTCCCTCCCTTGAAAAAGCCTACCTGCTGCTTTTTCAAAAAAAAAAAAGACTCATAACAAACACGTATCTTGGCTCAGAGCAAACAAGACTGTCTTCATTTTGTCTGACCACGGTAAAGCACTCCTGCCTCTTCCTGACAGGTTGACATGTGGGGAAATTAAGCAGACTGACACAAAGGTAGGCTCATAACCAGGAGCAGGAGAAGCAAAGAGAGGACTAACAAATTAAGATTAAGAGTTTTATACACTGATTTTTTTACATCTAGAATTAAAAACAAAACAAAACCAAACCAGAGATACTGAAAATTATGTTAAAAAATAAAAAAAAACAAAAGAAGGATCTAGAAGATTGTCTTGGGTTGAGTGTATGAATCTGTTTTGTTATCCCATATCACTGCTTTATACTAAACATGAATTCTGTGCCTCTGACTGGATTCCAAGAAGTTTCAAGGCCAAACACAGATACTCCTGTGCTGGGACTCAGGCGGGTTTGCTTTTGGCTTTTTTTTTCTTCTTTCTTCACTCACTCACGCCTAAGCTCTCGGCTCTGCCACACAGCGCAGGGAAGAGAGAGCCGGGGGTTTGGTGGGGTTTTTTTCTTTCCTTTTTTAAAACAAATTTTTTAAATTTGTTTTGGCCGATTATTTTTTCCTTTTTTTTTTCCTTTTTCCCTGGAACTGCTTCTCAACCAAACTCGGATCCAGGACAGAAGGTCATCTTAGTGCCAGCACCGCTGGGGGAAGGGACCCTGCCTCGGCCCGTCGGCGGGGGACCACGCCAAGGACTCTGTACTTTACACAAGTTGTTTCTTTCGCTAGTAGTTTATCATTTCATGTTGTTCATTTATTTCCTATACCCTGTAAATAAACAGGTTTTTTCTTCATTCTACCTCTAAGGAATTGCCTCTGTCTGGACCTGGTGAGGGAGGGGTGGCTGATAGTCTGCTTTCCCCCCCCCGGGGAGGGCATTTTCCTCCTAATATTGTCTCAAACCGGGACAGATGTACGAAGAATAACTTAAAACCAATGCAGAAGGGAGAAATAAAGCAGCAGGAGAGCAACATAATATTGACAGCTGTGCTTCTCTGGATCGGCCCACTTCCCAATACTGAGTTTTCACGCAACTGTTAAGAAAGTCATGGCATCACTGTAAATTAGGTTTGCTTCAAAACCAATCACTGAGTCCTATATTAATGTTTGTAAGTTTTGATTTTTTTTCCAAACACTTGATTTTAATGACAGGTTAGGGAATGAGATCTTTCTCAAATTCTTGACCTCAGTATTTCACCTAAGACTTCTGTTTGGCTTTTTAGTTGAGTCCAATATAACACAATTTAAAAAAAAAATTAAAGATCAACTATAATCTTTCTTTCTACTGACCAGTCTGTAGCTGTAACTGGTAAACAAGAAGCAGCTGTTGAATCTTTGGAATAATTGTGACATCTGAGATGCTGGATAATCACTGGAACAATTTTCTCACTATTTAACCTAATCTGTGTGTATTCAACAGTCTGGCCCTTCATAGGGTAAATACAGCAGCCATGCAGATGGGAAAGCAGAGAAGGAAAGACTGTCTAACCATGCTCTTATTACATAGCAAGGAATAGGATGAATAATTTGTGTTTAAAATGATCAGATTCAGACTAAGTTCTTTAGTTCTGTTTTATTGCCTTTCTGAAATGTTACATGTTATTCATTTTAATATGTTGTAGAAATGCCCAAATGAATGGATCAGAAACTATTGCTCTCACAAATGGAAATGATTAATGTGCATTTTCAATTGGTACTTGATGGATTTTCTACTCAATGCTGATATTTCTAGTTGAAATCCTTGTCCCATTGAAGTGATGGGAACAGGCAATTTGTCACTGGCTTTAAGGCACCGAACTTTCGTGCTGGCACTTTATTTTCATTGGTTTTCGCCCCATTCATCTAGCCATTGTACTTGGGCATAGGGATAGTATATCACATATTCGTGACTGGAAATCTCTACAAATGTGATGGTAGCTGTTCTATTATAAATAGCATTCATTGGCTAAATAATGTATGGGATTTTTTACTAATGAAAGCTTTTTAAAGTTCTGAATATGTAAGCAATGTTTTTGTAATCCCTTTTAAGTACCTGAGAGATTAGATTAAAATGTTTTAATAATTCTGAAAGGTAAAATTCATGCATGACTCGTATGAGCATTTCATTTTCTTTGTTTCCCCCATCCCCTTCTCTCTGTAACATGTAGATATGAGTAGACTGAGGTTGTCCTTTAACAGAGAGATCAAATGGCAGGATACATACAATAACAAGTAGTTTCCTTTAAAGTACCTTTATCAGGATAATCTCTGTTTTTTTACATTTATTTGTTTAAAGGTGAATTTATTTGCTGCTTTTCCTGTAGTACTGATCCTTTATGTCTTGGATTTCCCACTGAAACAAGAAACAAAACTGATTAAACCCATGAATGTCTAGATGAGAGACTGCTAAAATCTTTAAATCTTGAATTTTTTTTTCATTACTGATCTGCTGTCAGTTATCTGTAGGATACCCCATGAGAACCATTCCTGTTGTAAACGGGACAGGATGAGTCAGGTGAGCAGTGGGGATGAACACACCTGGGCCAAGCTCTTTGAAGGTGCTCTCAGGCTGAGCTGCATTAACTCATTCAGATGCTCTCATTATTCAGCGGTACTGCTGCCCAGAAAATTCAGCTACTGCTCTGAAAATCTGTTGCTTGTTTCTGTGACTGAGTTAAATTGAACAGGGAGAGACAGCAAAAGACATCTCCACTTTAGAAGTCTTGCATGTACTTGTCTAATATGTGTGACTGTGAAATTTAGGTCTTGGTTGTAAGTTAGAATTGGAGTAGGGACTTTGACTTAAGCATCACTGCTTTAGCCTTTTTAGCTACACTGGGATATCTTTCTCACATTCAGATCCTCCTTGAGAAGTCTGAACAATATTTCAGTTTACAGGAAACAGTAACTTCTGAAAAAAATTGTTGGAAAATCTTTAGATTTTCTATATTCTTTGCTGTAGTGCAGTTCTGAAAGAAGATTAGAGGACATAAAAGACTCGGTCATGGAGGCTACGAGCAGAAGCCAAAACAGACTCAGATGAACTTTAGAGTCTGTTACAGTTTAAGACTTGTAAAAATGAAAAAAATTAAAAGATTCCCACCAAACCAACCAAGTTTATCCATTGGTTTATCAACTGCCTCCCTGAGAAGCTTTTATTTCTCATTTTCAGTGCAAAAATTTATATAAAGTCTTCAGTTTCTGCCTCAGGACTTTGTATGAAAGTATTCTAGATTTGTATTCTAGATTTCCTTTTGTTATCCTCAATTGTGTGAACTACGGTCACACGTTAAGAGTGGCCTGAATAATATGTGCTCCCTGCTGCCTAAATAACATGGTGCTGAATATTGGGATAAGGTATCATTCCATGTAAGAAAATTACACTTCCTGAAACACTTTCTGCTTCACATCTCATTCCAGAACAACTGGCAGGATCAATAACGGGCACAAGGAGTGTAAATTCCTGGCTGCCCAATACTGGCAGAGAATCGGAGATTTCTGATTTCATGAATCACTGCCATAAAAAATAATAAAAATTCTGTCTGGAAGCATCAAAACATTATTCTAGGGAGAGACTTGTTGCTATAACTAGAATTAACCATATCTTGTTTTCTTTTGTATTGTTAGAGCAAGTAATATTTATCGAGGTTTTCTAGAGTGGGGTATTTTTGAGGAATTTCATGCCAGTATCTTCAGGAGGTACAGAAAAAAGAATAAAAAATGTAGTTTAATATGCTTAACTGAAACAAAAAAAAAGCAAAAAAAAAATTTCAGTGTTTCTAATTCAAAATACCCATATCATTAGTGTACTAATTCTGTATATATGTCTTAATTTTATATTACAAAATTGACCTGAACTATCAAGAGTGATAGAAGTGGGAAATATGCTTATGGATGAGGAATAAATGCATTGGCATTTACTACATCTGTCAGTTTTAAGGCACTTTTATAGAAAGATAAAGTGGAAATAAGAAACAAATATACAGTAATACAGGCAGTCAGGCTAAATGAACCCATACTAACAGCAGGGCATGAGAACAGGCTCTTTACATTACTGTTTTTTTTCTAGGGCTTGACGGGTGTAAGGCAGATGATGAGGTATGTACTGCTGAAAATGATTTTTTCTTCAGACTTCTCTGGATATGATGCTATAAGGTCATTATTAGTTACAACAGGGGGCAGCTAGGTGAAAACACTCACGGTGCACGAAGCAAGGTAAGACTACTGGGCATCACCGATGACACTCCAACACTTACAGTTTTATTTAAAACCAAGGTCAATCGAGAAAGTAGAAGTGTAAGTACCATCCCAGGTGCCTTTTCTATACATAAAAATTGAGTTTATTCGTAGAATATATTTTTCTACGGTATAAATCTATGGTAGATTTATAGAGAAATCACACTGTTCTATTTTAATCCTCAAAGAGAGACTTCATTTGAGAGCACTTCAATCATTCCTGCACATGTATTTCAGATGGTGCAGCATGCTGCCTCTGGTGTGCCCTCCTGTACCACCATATCCACCTCCTCCATGATCATTTTGGGATGATTCATTCTTCATCCTTGCACAGATGAATCACCGTGCCCACAATCCGCATGTGCATGTCAGAATTAAAGTTTAGATTTTGGGGGAACAAAATGACAATGTTGAGAAGGCATGGAGTTACATAAATGTACTCTTGCACTATTTTCATCTGTTTCATCTCTGAAAGGCAACAATGAACAAAACGTTACTGCGTTGGTGTATGAGAAGCAAGGCTTTAGCAGGACACTGTTCATATCCTACCTGTGATTTGTCCCATATGTATTTCTCTAAGGCTATTTGAATTTTTGTTGTTTAAAATACAGGGTTGGGGTTTTTCTCATTAATATTATTTGTGTGTGATTTTATCTATATACCTGTGAAGTAACTGTACTTGTTTCCTGTGACTAGTCAAATTCTGTTGTACCAAGTAATGGAGTCACATGAAAAGGAGAAGACAGACTGCCACCTTTAGTATAAATGACAACTGTGATCCATCAGTCTGCCAGGAATCAAGTCAAATCAAATTAATTCAAATGCACATCACCCTAATGAAATAAGTAGAACTCTAAATTATGTTTTCAAAGCTTCCATGCTCAGGATCTAGTGAATATGTTCAACAGAGTAAAGAACAAAGTCTCTTGAAAGTGTCTTTGTCACAAAATGAGTTATCGCAGCATAGAAAGTTATTATTTATACATTCTGTAATGACTTTCTGAGCCTGTTTTGATCTCTGGATGACTGTAAAACAAGAAAAACAAGTCAGAATCTCTAATGACTCCAAGAGGAACAATGTCTGAAAGCCACAGATGAAGCAATGAAGCAATTATTCCTGTAACTCCATTTGACCCATTCTGCCAAAAGATAAAACACTTTTGTTTACCACAGGATCAGAGAATTGTTTAGACTAGGGGGGCCTCAGGAGTTCTCTGGTTCAACCTCCTGCTCACAGCAGGGCCAGCTCTGAGGTCAGACCAGGCTCCACAGGGCTTCATCCAGTAAGGGACTGGAAACCTCTGAGGACAGAAACTGCACAACCTCCTTGGGCAACCTGTGCCACTGCCTGATTGTGCCCATGAGAAAACAGCTTCTCCTTATATTCATTGTGACCCTCTATAATTTCCATTTATGTCAGTTGTGTCTTACCTTTCTACCATTGTGATGAGCCCAGCTCTGTCCCCTTTGTGAGCCCCTTGCAAGCACTGGGGCTGCTGTTAGGTACTTCCAGAGTCATCTCTGCTCCAAGCTGAGCACCTCTACCTCCCCCAATTTCTTCTCACAGCACAAATGCTCCAGCTCCCACCGTAGTGCTGGTTTCTGCTGAACGATCTCTAGTTCCCTGACTTCTTCCTTGCATTGTGGGCTCAAAGCTGGGTGCAGTATCCAGTGAGTGTTGAGGAGATAATCACTGTAGCACTGTTCCTGCTCATACAGCCCAGGATACCACTGGCACTCTGATTCTAGGACACGCTACTGGGCAATGTCCAGCTTACTGCCCTTGAGAATCCTAGGGCCCTTCCTACAGAGCTGCTCCCCAGGCAGTTAGTCCCCAGCCTACATCATTTGGAGGGGTTCATCTGCCCTACCTACTGATTTTTACATTTGTCCTTGTTGAGTTTTGTACAGTTTCCTTTGTACCATTCCCCCAGCCATGCTGAATTACTCTGGATGGCAGCCCTGTGCTTAAGCACAAGAGCTGTTCCCACCCCCCAGTTTGGAGTCAACAGCAAATATGATGGTCAAGGGGTCTGTAAGATCCTCTAGATCATTGGTATGGGTGCCAAACAAGGCAGGTCCCAGGACAGACCCCTGGGGCACGCCCCTTGTTACTGACCTCCAGGTAAAGTATATAACCACTGCCCTCTGACCATTCAACTCTGTCTTTATCCATCTTCTTGTCCCTCCATTCAGAACAAAGCACCTTAATATGGATACAAGAATATTGTGGAAAACAGTGTTGAAAACATCGCTGAAGTCAAGCTAAATTATATCTAGTGCTCTTCCCCTGTCCACAAATCCACTCACTTTATTATGAAAGGCAATGAGGTTGTCTATTTTACTGCAGAAGTCAAACAGTTTGGTCAGGCATGATTTGCACTTGATAAATCACTTCTGCCCATTTCTGATCAACTTCACCTTCATGCTCACAGAGCTGTACTTTAAGAGCACTCATTCTGTGGCTTTACTAATGTGTACAAATACCCAGTGGGAGCAAGTAAATAAGATGGAGCCAGGCTTTTCTCAGTGGTGTTCAGTGGTAGCGTAAGAGACAACAGGCACCAATTGACATACAGGAAATTCCATTTAAACATAAATAAAAGCTCTCCTTTTTGTGGGGGGTGAGGTTGGTCAAACAGTGGAACAGGTTGCCCAGACATTTTGTGGAATATGTATTCTTGGAGATATCGAAAACCTGAGCAACCTGCTGTAGGTGACTCTGCTTTGAGCCCAGAGGTTGGGCTAGACCATTTTCAAAAGTATCTTGCAGTCACAGCCATTCTGTGATTTCTCTCATGGAGCCCTTTACTCAGCCACAATCAATTTCTATCCTCTTTCTTGAGTCCCTTTGAAAATCCAAGGCCTGAGATACTTTGTGATGAAGGTTGAGGCAGAGAAGGCATTGACTACCTCAGACTAATCTGTGTTCACTCTCACTAAATCAAACATCCCATTCAGCCATAGCCCCACTTGTTTGGCCTTTTCCTACTAGAATTAGCTCTTCTTGTTGCTCTTTCTGTCCGCTGTGAACATCACCTCCAGCTGAGCTTTGGTTTTCTTGACAGCACTCCTGTATGTCTAGGAAATGTTTATGAAATCCTCCTTTGTAGCCTGTCCCTTCTTCCCTCTTCCAGATGCTGCTCTACCATCAGCTCCCTGCTTAGCCACACCAGTTTGCTGATATGTTTATTTTTTTCCTGAGTATGGGAATGGATCATTCTTGCTCTCAGCCATAGTCTGTCCTTAAAGAATCACCAGCTTTCCTGAGCAATTCCACACCTTTGACCTGCTACCCATGGGATCACACCCAATGGTTCCCTGATCCATCTAAAGTCTGCTTGCCTGAAATCCAGCCTTACTCACTCCCCTTGAGACCTTCAACTCTGTAATTTCATGGTTGCTCTAAAACAGTGCCTTAAGAGAGTTCAGCAAGCTCCACATATGATGATTCATTCACAGCCTGTTCATTTTCACTCCTCATCTCAGCCCATAACTGGGTAAGGAATGGGACATTGTCATCTGAATATGATGAAAACAGCATGTTAAGAAGCATAAACCAATAAACAGTTCTGACTGCGGGATCGTAAACTGCTTCAGAGGCAACACTAGATTTGTACATTATAGCACCTAATCTGAATAATATACTTAGATGCAAACCATGAATAATAAATTTTGAATGAGTATTTGTAAATTGCCTGCTATTATGAAAGCTTCAAAAATTATTGGTATGTATGAAACTAGCTGTAATTTAAAGAAATGTTGACTTTCTATCTTACATACCAACTACTTCACTGTTTATAGTGTTTATTAACTTTGGTTTTCTGAGTTGCTGTTTTATTTTCCACGTTGCGAACTTAAACCTCTAACCTAAATTTGCAATTTGAATTTGGAACACTTCAACGCAGGTCAGATAAGGAAGTCAACACACAATCCAAAGTATTGCATGGCCACTGACTTCATGCAACACTGTGTCAGAGATCATATTTATACAGAGATGGCTTTGCCAGGTGAACGATCACCTTAGGGCAAGTGAAGCTATAAAGTTGTCATTTCCCACAAAAACTTTGTTTATGCAGAAGAGGGCACAATGGTGGTTCCATTGTGGAAACAATTTTTCCTGGATTTCTGTTTTCTTAAAACTGCCCTTGTGTTGTTGAAAAGAGAACTATAAGACCTTTATCTTCAAAACCTAAAATTAACCCTTTATTTTTTTGAGAAGTAAACTACTGGTGGAGGTTATACCTCTTTCTTTGTTTTGGGGAACAGAGTGCCTTTCATGACCTGAAAGGAGTCTTAGTGAATATAATTTACACTCTGTGTATTTAATCCCAGCTTTCTTAGAATAATATTCTGCCAGGACTTCTATCTAATAAGTATCTTGATGCTGCTGCTATTTTCAGAGGCAGAGCGAGCAGGTTTATGATTTTATTGAAGATTTTTAGTTAAGCGCAGGCAATATTTTGGATTCTTATCTGATAGGATTTCAAACAGTATGAGGGAGCAACACAGTTAATGTCTTTTGACTAATCATTTTTAGAAATGGTAGCATTTCAAATGAAAATGCATGCACATGTTATCTTTGAAGGTATAATAAGTGTCTAAGCAGTCAGAAAAATCAGAAAAGTCCACTACTTCTTACAAGAATCAACACGCATTTGGCTTTGGATGTACACATGTAATCTTTTCTTGCTGTGTGGGATTTTTTGTGTTTATTTCCACTGTACACTGAAATGAGAATACACTTGACAGGTACGTGAAAACAGATAGATCTTCTTCATGGAGGTAAATTGTGCTGTGTGCAAGCTTTCCTCCAAATAAATATTTAATTAACTGTTCTTATTGAGATGTAATCATTCAGCATCTTTGCTCAGTGCAAGCGGCGTACATGACATAACAGATGACACTGAGGTCTGAAAAGGTGACAGTCTTGGCTGCTGTGTAACCCTGATCTTGACTTTCTGATACTCCACAATATGGTTCAGAGAAACCTGTGTTAAATGGCAGCTTCACCATGAGAGAGAGAAGGTAAGGCAAAGGAAAGCTCATGGGGAAAGGATCAGAGAAGCCAAGGATGACTTGGGAAGAAAAACTGGAAACAAATCTGCATTGTGCAGGCAGTTTAAGGAAAAAAAAGTATGTTAAGAGAATGCTTCCAAATTTCCTGTGAAGTTAAATATGAAGGAAAGGCTGAACTTGTGCAGAATGCAGGCTATGAGTAGGAAGTTTTGCCACTGTGGAGATTTAAAGGTGGTTACGCAACTAAAATTTATGAATGAAAAAATAGAAAGTATTTCTAAAAGGGAGACATGAAGACAAAGGTCATCATGAGTATTAAGAAGCAAACCTTTTTATTCAGAATTAACTGATCTCATTGTCAGTTCAAACAATTAATCTAATTTATGTTTGACTGAAATACTGTTCAACTTCTATATTTTTGTTTTCCTGTGTGTATATAAAGTTCATTTTACTCTCATAGGTGCAACATCTCTTGCCCTTACTAAATTACTATTCCCATCTCCAAATGCAAACAACTCTCCTGAATCCATACAATTTCATTACAAAGATTTTGCTTCATAAGAAAACGCTTGTGAAAATGTGTCACGTGGGAATGCACGGAAATCAACAGCAACTCGGGGCAAAGAGCCACTATTCAAGCAAAATATGTCTAGGAAGAACAGGACATTAAGAGTCCTTCCTTTCTCAGTGAGAATTTGAGCAGAGATTTCATCCTATTTAGTTCCTAGGAACCAGTGTCGCTTGGAACTGGATATGGTGTATTTGTCATGTACTATATAGAGTTCAGAACTAGACCAATTATAATTATCAACAAGGACTTTTCTTACAAGAGGTAGCATGTCCTGGATAAATTTTATTATAGTAAATTGGATTTCGCTTACCTAAATTTACATTCAAACTTATTTGGAAATTAATATTGAACATTTTCTGTATTTTTTTATTTGCCAAAGTCATTTAGAATCAGTTAAGATAAAAGACATACACATATAGCTACAATTACTTTGTATGTAGATGTCTTTCCTCCTGCAGGCTATTCCTCTACTGAGTTTTCCCAAGGTGTGGAAACACATTTTAATTATAAACTAGATAAAGCATGGTGGGTTTAGTATAATTTATCTGGAAGACTTTACTTTTGTGACTGTTTTAAGTGTATAGTCATAGCAATAGAGAGTGTGCTTCACTCTTCATCTTTCCTTGCCCAGTTGTGACATTTGCTTTGAAATGTGTTCTTCTTCTTAATAATTTTTTATGGACTTCTAGAATAATCTGCAGGAACACTTTCAAAAATTTCAGTAATGATAACTTGTATATTAAATTAAAATGCAACAAACCCAAGCATATTTCTACCATAATAAATTTAAATTTGGGTCCACATCACAACCTTCTGTCTGACTTTCCTTCCCAGTCAGAGATGCAACAATACACTTCAGAGGAATAAGGAGGAATCCAGATTTTAAACATCTTTAATTCTAGTTTTTGAGAGTGAAGAATAGAGCTGGAGAGATTAAATAAATTTTACAAAATTAAAAACACCACCTCCCAGGATTTTATTTTTATTATGTAAGGGAAAGGGAAACTTTTATGCAGTTCTCCCTTATTTTCAGATAAACTTTCGGAATTTTTGGGTTTCACCATTTGGTTTGACAGAACTCTGGAAAGAGTTATAATATTTTTATATGACTTTGCAGATGTAGAGTGCCTTCAGCGTTTCATTGTCAGTAACAGCAATGCCAGCAGCCTGGGCTCTGCAGATGGCACTGCCTGTTCCTTTAATGGTGGCCCACGGAGCAGCACACATCTCCAGCCTCTGTGGCACTGCTGCATGCAGCATTCTCAGCCAGCCATTCCTCACACGGGTGCCTGGACATAAATCTGCACTGGGCACTTGGGGGATTTCTATTGGACTGCTTGGAGAGTGCTCACATCAATGCTTGTTCTTAAGTTTTTCCTGTGTATTTAGTTGGATTTCAGTTGCTTATTCATGCTCGTACCTCAAATATGTGCTGTATCACTTTTTTTCAGCATGAATTTGAAGTGTCTGTAAAGAGATGTACTAGTCTTTTCCAGCACAAGCAAATTTACACAGTGTGTCTTCATAATGGAATTTTCCATGAAGTTGTAATGTTCCTCGAGAGCATGTGGGAAGCTGTTAAAATATTCAGGAGATTCATTCTCTTCTTGAAATTTGCATAAGACTTATATCTCAGAAATGAAAACTCAAGAAATGGTAAAATGTTTACAAAATTTACTGACCTGACAACATTTTGTTGTTTCTTTCAGGACAATATTTTTCATTAACTTTTGGTTTTGGTGCTTAAATCTTCTCTCCCCCCTGATCCAGCTTAAGAAGTAAATGTTTTAAGGGATGAAATCTGGTAGGAAAGAGACTTGAGCATGTTCTAATGAATGATGTCAAGGATGTCATTATAATCTGGGAACAATGTCCAAACAGCCTTTTACTATTGAGAAAACCCACCTGTTGGCAAGACTGTTGAAAGTGGGGAACCCCTTCAACCTCACATTAAATCACAAGTGTGTGCTTGAGTGTCCCCTGGCTGAATCTTTGTAAACTTGGTTGTGGTACATTGGTTATAGATTAATTGGAAACATGTACTTGTTGGGATGTTGCACACAATTTTCATGGGCAGGTATTGTCTTAGTAAAGTAAAATCTGTTTTCTTCTCTTGGAGGAGAAAGTATGGATTGGCTTAAGCTGGTCACCTCAACTACTACATAAAACAATATATTAGGAACTCATTGATGTGGATTTACTTCTTGGATCTGCCAGTGATCTTCTGGGTAGTGGGATATCAGTTTTCCCTTGTCTCTTCGTTTTCTCCCTGTTTTCCTTCACCACTCTTTTTTTCTATATTACATCAGGCCCAAAGGAGCATTGAGGAGGGTTTAGTCTTCCTGATTCCTTTGTTTCTCCTACTAGTTTTGTCCCTAGAAAACAGAACCAAATTTAAAGCAGAGACAAGGTTTGTCCTCACTGGTTTGTTGAAATACTAAAGATAGATTTATTTGTAAACTGCTACTTTACAACATTGATAGTTTAGTTGGGAAATATAAATTTTAGAGCTGCAGTTCACAAAAGTACTTTTAAAAGAAAAACAAATAAATAGCAAAGAAACAACAACAAGAAGAAAAAATAGTCCTCACCACTTTTGCGTTCTCTTTAATTAGAAAATTTAATGACAGATTTCTAAAATTGCTGACAGCTCCTTCCACTTCTTATGTTGGGATTTTTAAAGGAATGTGCAGAAAATTTCACTCAGAATGCCAGGTACCTATAGATAACCAATATTCTACCATACCAACCATCCGGTATCATCCTGTGGGAAAGAAATTATTTGTTAGAGCAGCACAAGAAGCCTTCTTTGATTTTGAATAAGTTGCAGAGAAGAAAATTGTCTTCCTTGAATGTCTGGTTAATGGCTTACAAGAAGTAACTAACAGCATAATTGTCTTCAGTAACAATTCCACTGAAATAAGTCAAGAGGGATTTTGCTGTGTTTTTCATTTCTTCCATACTAGAGACACAGGGCAAGCTGCCTAGTCCTCTGTAAATTGATGGTGATACATGAATTATAAACGACAGATGGGTGCCTTAGTTTGCAAGGTCGTAACAAAGTTGTCAGGCAAAATGCAAGAAGGCAATACTCACAGTGTAGCTGTCCTATATCAGGGTATGCTTGCCACTCAGCCTTACTGTTGCTCATAAAAGAATGTAGGAAGTAAAGAAATAGAATTTTGAATGTAATTCCTAGTTGTTTCACAAGAGTTCCCTACATAATTTCTCTGCTACTACAGTAGACAAGGAAGAGACTTTGTGCAGGGTGGGAACTACAGTACTTTTGAAATGCAAATGCTTGATGATGGGGAAGATCACAGAGAAGATTTACCCACTGTAGAGTCTTATGACTCCAATGATGTCTTAGAAGGGACAGATGGTCTTTCAAGTCTCCTCTAAGCTTAATTTCTTATGATTCTTTAAATTTTGTACACCATTTTTAGATACCTGCTCTGGTGGAACTTGAACGTAATTAGGCTCCCAAAGCTGCAATGCAGGCTAAAAACTGGTCCCCTTAATCCAGTGACAACTTAAGACAGGTATTCTAGGGGTAAAGACTCTTAAGGCACAAACAGAAATTCTAGATCATTAATATCTCTCTAAAATGTATGCACACTGCAGCCTATTTCATGCAGCTTCTCAGACATGTACTTCTTTCCCTGCTCTGTCAATAGGAGGGTCAGAGACTCAAAGCCAGACATGCTCTGCTGTGAAACTTCAGTGGAAGCAGTTACCCAGCTTATAGAAACAAAAGAATGATAACAAATAGCCTTTAAATCTGAAAACCTATATGCAGCTGCAGAGTTGTGTTTGTCAAATATTAGCACCCTTGTATATGTTCTTGGATATATAATTCCCTGTTTAAGTCTTCTTTTTTTTTTTTGTGCACAAATTCTTTTTTCAAAAATTCATATACTTTAGACTTAATATACTTTTATGACATCTATGAGAAACACTACATCTCCTGAAATAATTTTTTTAAAATTGTAGAAAGAAATTTTCTTTCTACATCACAGATCGTTTAGGAGGCAGAGGAGTTTGAAAATCACATCTTCAGACATATTGACCTTGGTACTGTGAAATATTTGCCATGCCAGCAATGAAAGGAAGCCCATAGGCTTTGTGAACAGAATTGGTACTGGAAATTCTCAAAGGAAACAGATACACAGACAAATTCCATTCACCAGTTTCTCTATCAGTGTGAGGCTGACATCAGCCTGTAAATTCATGAGAATAAAAAACTGCAGCATATGCCAGATTCTGCAGTCCAGCCCTTACTGCCAGAAGCACTGATGCAAACAGCTCTTCCTCAGAGGCCTCTGAGCCTGTGGTAACTGACTTATTCTTCTGGAACAAGAACGTCATAACCAAGTTCCTCCCTGCCCCTTCTGAGATGTCAAAATTGGAAGGAACCACTGGCTGTGTAATTGTTCACTGAAAGTCCATGGATAGGGCTCAATTGTCTACTGCAGCCTTTTTTTCTGGTTTTAGAAATGGAGCAAAAGAAAGAGCAGTGATAGCACTAAACCAGCCCTAAACAAACCTGGTAGTACTCCAAAGTACAACTGGTAGATCAGTAAAACCTTCAGCACATGGAATTTCTCCAGCAGAACTCTCAGTATGAAGATGCTTCATAGTGTGTTATTTTGCTTTGGAAACCGCTTCAGCCTCAGAAAAACAAACAAATAAAATCCACTCTCCAGTACCACTAAATCTGGATGGATGTCAAATGTTTAGGGAGTGAATAATCTAAGCATCAAACAAAGAATTCTGTTTTTTTCCAAATTACCTCTGAATTAAAATTTACTATGGAAGTTGTTTCAGTGAAACAAAAATATAAATATGTTCTCTTATCTCCTGCCTCTCTTTTGTCACTTCCCTTTCCTTCCTGGTCCTCAGGTCTTCCATAAATTTCTTCTTTTGCCACTCCATCTAGTTACTGTCATCTTCTGCTTACTTACTTGTAGACCTGCAGCCAACCCTCTTGCACAGCAGCAAGGCCTGCTGAGATACATTATATATTTTTCATTTGTAGTTCCAACTAGAGCATGCTGAGGGTCAGAGTCTCACTAAAGCCCATAAGGCATAAATAAATAAAGTAATAAATTCAATTAATATTTTTCCAATAAGCTTTGATTTTGGGATGACATAGAATTTGGGAACCACTCACAGAATTATTGAGTAATAGTGGTGGTACCTCTGAAGTCCTTCAGTGCAGCAGTTAGGCAACTCTTTTGGGGGACAGTGCTGCCCGGGGCAATCCCTGCTCTGAGTCGTTCAGAGGAAGGATTTGAATTTTAGTCTGCTACCTCAGTAAGATCAGCTGATTCAGAAAAAGTGTTAAACTACAAGTAGAGAGCTTTGTGAAGTCCTTGATTGCTTTTAAATTAGTTTGGGGTTTTTTGTTGGTTTTTTTTTACTTTTTCCCCCAAGGGAAATTAATTTCTCTCATTCTACTTTACCAAAATACTAAGTTGATCCTGACCATGCTTACAGGAGATCAGCAGAGGTCTAGCATGGGCTGACAGCACTCCATGCAGAAAAAGGATTTTTGGAAACTTAACCACATGTTTTTGGTTCTATAGTGAACTTTTGTGTTTTTTTCAATATGAATAGCTCATGGAAGCATGTGTTTTCATCCCATGTCTGTCCTGATGGAGCACAAGATCTCCTGTGATCACTGGAGGATCCTGATGCAGGGTCTGCCACCGGGGTGAGACCGAGGGTTAGGCTCTCTAAACAGCTCAAGGCCTGCACAGCAACAGGAGAACTCTACTTAGCTGCTGTTACTACCTCCTTGTGTCCCTTCCTTCCCAATCTATTTCAAAAGAATGGCCTATAAGTGGTAACAAATAGTCTGTAGTGCCCCACAAAGCTCCTAAACATGTTTCTTCACAGGAAGCTATCCCAGGACAAATCCTCCCAACTGTGTAACACCTCCATGTTCCCTTCCAAAAGTCTCATTCTGACAGAGATAAGCATATAATTAGTGTTGTATTTAACCTATTTTGTAGTCCCTATGGTATGCTATCTCAGAAGCTGAATTTTCCTCTTTGCATAATTAGAGAAAGGAAATGAAACTATATTCAGATGAAGAAAAGAAATGCTTACATTTTCCCCTTTTTCATCCAGAAACCAAACTAAAGTGAAGAATTGAATACAGCAGTGATAGCTAACGCTAATTCCTTGAAACAAAACAACATAAAACAACAAAAAAAGCATTTCCTACCTTTTCAATGAAGATAAGTAATAGTGAGATAGTTTCAGTGGAAACTAGAACAACAGGGAAGAGTCACTCTCATTTGTTCTTCCTGCAGTAAATCTCTTTTTATTACTGAACAAAGGCAAGCCTGATATCTTTGCCTGCTTGTTCTCAATCACAAAGAATGATATTGGAAAGTTATATGAGAATCTCATTCCTAGTTTTGATCCTAAGAAATAGGTGAGTTATTTTGCTGAAACATTCAATTAGGGAAAAAAATGTAGAAAATCAGCCTCTGGAAAAAAAAAAGGAAAGAAACAAACAAAAAAAAAAAGGCAAAAAAAAAAGACAGACTAGAAAATTAAACACAAGGAATTAAAATTCAACAAGGACAAGACAATCTTAGCTAAAGATGTTGCCAGTAGCCACAAAGATAATGGAATAGTTTAGATACCAGAGTGTATATATATATATATATATATATATATATTTATTAACTTTCCTGAACCTTTTATTGAATTATTTTCATTAATATGTGTTATGCAGATTATACTAAAAAACTGTTCAGATGATAAAAAAGAACCCTTATTTGAAATGATTTGAGAAAATTAGAACTTTTAAAAAGAAGGGAAATAATTTTAATTATAAATCTTTTAAATTTCTATTGAAAAGTCTTTCTAAAAGCTTACTTCTCAGCCAGTTACAATCACTTTTAAAATAAGTAGTACCAGTACCAAAAGTACCAGCCATTTTTCTTACAGATTGAAAAGGCAGAGATGTTATAAAGGATAGAAGAATAGACAAAAAGAGAAGAGTCTCTTTGTAGAGGTTGCTTTATAAACCCTTTGTTTTCTCCTCAAAAATAGACTGTAAGGGATTCAACTTTAAATAATGATTTCAAAGAAAATTGTGGAACAGAGGAAATGTGAGAATTAAGCACTAAAGGATGCATTGTGTTGTGATGACAAAGAGGATGAAGCTGAATGACATCAGACTAGTAGTTCTCAGGCTTTTGTGTTTGCATGGCTCATGTGTGTGACCGACTGAAGTGCACAGGCTGTTACAGCTACAGACATATGGTGGTTTTATGAGAGAAGAGCGATTCCTCCCTTGAGACTCCCTTTTTTTGTCTCAATTATCAGAAAACATTGCATTACATGTGCCATTCTGCTCACTAGGAGTGATGCACTTACCTAGAGTCCACCTCCAGAGAGCTCCTCATCTCTGTGTAAGGGGGAGCTGAGCCCTAGCACTAACCCTACACAATCAGCAGGAAGCTCACAAAGTCCCTCAGCAGTGGGTCTCACTGCAAGCCCATCCACACACTTGACACTCAGACTGCAAGGAGTGGCTCATCCAACTTCTGTATTGTTCTATTCAGAAAAGAAAATGTAAACATATCTCAGAAGTCATTTCAGCAAAGTGTCTTGATTGCTGTATTATCCTCTACAATCATGCTAAACAGAGCTTTACTGGTCTGAGGGCTGGAGATACAGAAATAATGTTTGGACAAGGCTGCTTCCATAGCGAACCCATCTGCTGTTTAACCAGTGTCATCTTACTGCTGGGTCACTTCTCCAAGGGTTTTATATTGGCAAACTGGAGAGTCAGCACCCAAGCTCTGCTCCAGAGGGTGAATTGATCCGTATTACCTATGGGGAGCAATCCTGGGACTGCACATCTCCTGAGCTGATTCTGGGCATTTGGCTGAGACCCTGCCACTGTTCACAAGCTAAAACTATGTTGCTGCTTGTGTTAGAAGTTGAACAGTATGGGCAAGAGTACGCCAGTGCAATAAAAATCAACCTGAAAATCAGGAATTAGACAATAACTCCAAAGTTATCAGAAGAGCCATAAACATATGACAGAAATGAAGCTCAATAAAAATATTCTGCCTCATGCATGAGATTACCATAAACTACTGACTTAGAAATACATGGTCTTATGATAGCATTATAGACTTTTGAATCTATAAAACATTGATGCAATAGTAGTATAGCTTCACACGTCTACAAATATTCCAAATATTCTAAAAGCAAAAGCTGTCGGTGATTACTGCTAGATTTTGGACATGATTTGGGCATATACCTCTTTAAAATTTTCCTAAAGCTGTCTGCTGACAAAAGGGAATCCCAAATACAAAGTAAAAGTAAAAGTAATGGTTGTGAGATTACACAGTCTATCAAAAGGAGACAGGAATCAAAGTGTGCTCAATGGTTAACTCATCTGTATCGTTGTTAACTTTCAGAAAAGGAGCAGAACAAATATTTTATAATTTTTGCAAAATATGAAGCAACACTAGGGATTTATCTCATGAAATAATACTGAGATTTCTGAATGCATATCAGCTCAGAGGAAGCAAATAAGAAATAGAATATTAAAATGATAGATGAAATCTGATAACCTGGTAGCCTGAAATAAGATTTAGCAAATGAAATAGAAAATAGCAACTATAATAAGCTAAAGATCCTCTACCTCCTACAGAATGAGACTACACTGAGAGTTGCCTCCTTTAGAGTGAGTGCGTGTTTTCACCTTCTGAACCCTGAAAAAAACATATGTTCCTTAAATATATTGCAAAGCCTATCTGCTGATAAAAATACCTTGTTCTCAAAAAATGTTTCCAACAATTATTACCAATTCAGATAGAAAGCAAGATTAGCCACATGCATTGTCATGTGCACAAAGAGCTTCATTATCTCTTCAAGGAAATGAAAACCAGATTAACATATTGATTTGGCTGATTCCTCATTGGTAGAATGCGTTTTATGGTATAGAGGCTGTCACCACTGCAATAACATGAAGGAAAGTGTCTTTTGTACCACAGCTGTGATGACGGTATGTTACAGAGAGAACACGAAGGAAAGATGATATAGGAACTCTTCTACATTTCCAAATTAAAGCTCAATTATAATACAAAGAAATCAGATTTTGGAAACTCAGTACTACCAGTGGTCATGTCTGATCTAACAACAACAGGGCCTAGTCCAGCTTAATACCTATATTGATGTTTTTGATGAGGTCACTGAGTGCCCCCTCAGTCAGTTTGCTGATGACATCAAGTTGAGTGGGAATGTTGATCTGCTGGAGGACTGGAAGGTTCTGCAGAGGGATCTGGACAGGCTGGATAAATGGGCTGAGGACACCAGGATGAGGATCAACAAGGACAAGAGACAGGTGGGTCACAATAACTCCAGGCAGTGTTACAGTCTAGGGGAAGAGTGGCTTGAGAACTGTTCAGCTCAAAGGGACTTGGGGGTGCTGGTTGACAGACAGCTGAACATGTGCCAGCATGTGCCCAGGTGGCCAAGAAGGCCAATGGAATCTTGTCCTCTATAAGAATAGTGGGGCCACACCTCGAGTGGTGTGCCTAGTTCTGGGACCCTCGTTTCAAAAAGGACATTGAGGTTCTTGAATATGTCCAGAGAAGGGCAATGAAACTGGTGAAGGGTCTAGAAAATATATCTTATGAGAAGTGCCTGAGGGAACTGGGATTTTTTAGTCTGAAGAGGACTGAGACTCAGGTTAGATCTCATTGCTTTCTACACTACCTGAAAGGAGATTGCAGTGAAGTGGGGGTCACTGTCTACTACTATGTCTCAAGCAGAAGAATGAGATGAGATGACCTCAGGTTGCACCAGAGGAAGTTCATATTAGATATTAGAATTGGTTTTTTCACTGAAAGAGTGCTTAGGTGTTGAAATAAGTTCCCCGTGGAGGTAGTTAAGTCACTGTCCCTGGAAGTGTTCAAGAGGCATCTGTATATGGAAGTTGGGGATAGAGTTTAGGAGTGACTACATTGATGATTGAATTAGATGATCTTGAAGGTCTCTTCCAACACTGTGCTTTTCTTCCCTAGCCTCTCTCTAAGCTGCTTATCCTCCCCAACCCAGATTTTGCATTCTTTTCGAGATATTGATCTTCATAATAAGGAAGCAGGGTGGTAAAATGTATCAGTTCCTCTCTGCTGACCTTTCTGCATATAGCCAAATCAACTCAAGAAAACTTTCTTAGAGGACATCCACATAGTGAGTGGCTGCTGGAAGATGTCAGGTATCTTGGCAAGTCACTGCCCGTAGCTTCTTCAGTCCTAATATATACAGTGGGAATGGACAGATATTCCAATTAAATCTAAATATATCTGATGCCATCAATTAAGGAGAGAATGAACTGGAAGCTAACCCTAGCTCTCAACCCAAAAATAAATCCAAACCCAAAAGCTCAGCAATTGCTTGCCCAGAACTCATTAATAAAAAATTATATGGAATAAAATCAAGGGAAATGTTGACCTTGAAATTACTGAGTTTAGCTCCTCTGACAAGCAGATGCTGTTTTGTAACTTTTCCCATACTACGATATTTTTTCTCCTTGTTTCTGGCTGATGCACAAGCAGTGACATCTGAAGGCCAAAGGTTCAAATGGCACGTGCAGATGCAAGCCATGCATCATGAGTTGTGCTTATGAAAAGGCAAAGGTTGATGAATCTCACACCAACTATCCTCCTCATATAACTCCAAGGTACCTCATTTATTTAGTGGTTATCTTGTCAGGTATACTGCAGATGCACTATTATATTTGTCTAGAATATGGTAACTCAATCTCCTCATTCTCAAAATCAATATGGAAACCAATTCAAAAAAAGTCACATGGACATCCAAAGGGTTTCAGTCTTTCTCCTCTACAATATCATATATAGAAGTTCCCATGAAAATCAATACTTATTTTCATGAAAAGGCTGTGTTATAATTTCATTCTCTTGAATTTTTTTCCTTTCCTTGACTTTTTCTTTCCATTCCATCTTGTACTTGGTGTATATGCAGTGCTTAGCTACCACTGTCCAGTGCAAATGAAAAAGGACCTGCTGTTCCTTGGCACAGGATGTAGTGCCTCAAGGTGCACAGCTTCCAGCTTCTCCCTCTGCCTCCAAATGCCAATGACTTCTGGGTCCCTTCGTCTCATAGCATCCCATTTTAACACCCAGCAATCATGTCCCTGCCTAAAATCTCCAGTTAAAACTCAGAACATCCCATCACCACTCTCTAACTAGTAACCTGAACAGTTCAAGAGGCATGAGAGGCATTTTTAGCAAGACCCTTTTTCTGGACTCAGGAGGGTGATATTTCCAGACTCTCAACTTTATGACGTCTTGAGCTGGTGAGTTTCTGGAAGAGAGGGAGGACACACTATTGACAAGAGCAGAGTGTGGAAAAGGCTAAATTGCAGGACATTTTTTTGTTCTTTCTTTTACATTGTAAAACTGATGTTGGCTTTTTCTCTTTCTTTTCTCCCTTTCTTTGGCTGTTGAGAGGAAAGGAAACACCCCTGTCTGCTTCTGTTATCATAACAGATGAAATTATCCAAGGCAGGATGTATTCCTGAAGGCAGATCTGAAACTTGCCAAAAAGTTGTTAATTTTTTCATCATTGTGAAATTCTTGGCCCTATCTCCAGTTAAAAAAAAAATAAATAAATATATTAGCTGAGTTAAAAATGGCAATTCTGTTATCCATAGTTTCCAGAATCCTAAATAAGCCATAACTGTTATGAGAATAAATTGCTTGTTCCATTGTGATAAGCAAACAGTCCAAACGTGCAATAGAGGGAAATGCTGACTAATACCTATGAGGAAAAGCACTGGAGTGGATGCCATTGTGGTTATACAAGAGGGTTCAGAAAAAGACTGCACTGAGAGGAGGCAATATGTATTTTAGACATTGCATACAAGATCCTCACCTTATCATGCGATAGTGTTTGCATGATATGTTCTAATGAACTCTAAGTCCATAGTAGAGTCCCAATGCAGTTCCATGAGTTACATCTTTGTTCAGCCACAATTTTCTTCTGCAGACCCTCATGACCAAACTGATAACTGGGCAAAGCAGCACAGGCTCTCCACTATTTTGCAGAGCGGATCATTGCAGGATCATCTGGAGCAAGTCAGGAAGGCATGTTTTTCTTCACTCTGTACAGACATAAATGGAAATACTCCCATCCTTGTATAACTATAATTCACTTTTCTTTTAAATTAATGTACTTGGCAGGTAGTTAAATGGAACATGAAATTTGTGTATGGAAGGTTCCTGAGCTGGAAGAGTGGCTTTTGAGACAAAAAGAAAGTGAATGTGCCATTTGGAGTGGCAATCTGGGAACAGTGAGTGCCAATCCAGGCCTAATCAGTTGGAGAGGAACCATAGTTGGTAGGATGACCCTTGCTCCCTGAGGTGCCCCTAGGAGGGTCTGCAAGAAGAGACATCTGTACGACTGGGAAAAGGGGAATGATGGGTCCCAAAACAGGAAATCTCCCAAGATCTTGTGGATAGCACAGAGACAATTTTAGTTTCTGCATATTCCATATATATGTTTTGTGAGAAGCTTTCTAGTAGCATAAAGTTTACCTAGATGGTAATCTTGCAGAATTCTTCAGTACAGGACGGCTGTGCTCACTTTTCTGGGGTTTCTTTTCAGCATAGTATCAGAGGAGACTTCCACATGTGTCATCTTCTTCTTCTACTTTTGCTTGTATATATATTTTTTACCCCATCAATTATTCTAAAGATCACTGAACACTCGTCTCAGAAAAAAGGTGGTAGTGCTGCATGATTTCACCATGAATCCATCAATCCAAAAACAGATGGACAGTTCATTTCACAGTAAAATTTGATCTGACATTATTCATTAACCAGATCTTGCCACTATGGATTAAGATACTTCTGATTTTAACCTACGGAGAGTTTTTTTTCTGTATTTATTTCACCCTTCTCTCTCTCTGCTACTGAATTTGGATGAAACAGAACATAGTGAAACCAGTATTTACATCACCCAGTTTATTATGCTGATGTTTGGCTTAAAAGTAAGTTTTTTCTATTTGAGAGTTAATAAAAAAACTTATTCTCTCTTTGTGCAAAAAGAGGTGACATAAAAAGACAATTATTTTTCACAGGAAGCTGTATGATATCTATATATGTTCTGTTATACAGAGTGAAATAAAATTCTAAGGTGTTAAAATTACCAACAAAATTATATTATTAAAGAATATTGTCTTAATTGAAGTGTCTACACAACTGAAATATTTTGCTTAAATTTGAATTTTGTTGTGTGGCAAAAATGTTTTTTTGCAAAGCAAAAAAATCCCACTCCTTTCCAGAATCCTTGGGATATGATTCACTTTATGCTTTAATCAAGATCATTACCATGTAAACACTATTAAACATTTAACATTTTAATTTTGAGAACTGTATATGTTTTTATTGAGGCAACACTCATTTCAAAGGAAAGATTCCTGGTCAGATGCATGGTAGTATAGAGGATGCCTTATTCCCACCTTTATACTTTATCAGTCAGGCTAACTTGTTCAGAGTGCTTTGATGTTAAACAAAATATCTGTCCCTACTAGCTGGAACATATCCTCTGAAACCTTTCCCACTGATATGATGCTGGGGATGTTGTAACCCACTCTAGCGGGACTCATTCTATTTTAAGCAAGTTCAGAAAAATAATTTGCTTTCCTTCCTTACTGTATGGATTATGACCTGACTATATTTCTACTATATGAATTTTAAATGACACAGTAAAGATGAACATGACTCTGAATTACAGGATACAGCTCTGAAGCACTTGGCAGACAGTCTTTGAGATATGTATAATTTCCTGTATAATTTCCTGCTTTTTTATGCTTGAAAACTGCAGTAGGCATAGTCTCCATATGCTGTTCTGTTCCATATGCAGGGCATGATATATAATTCCAACTTCAATTTAGTAGTGTTCTGCTAATAAAGGATAATGAGATACCATAATATAGCAATATAATTTATGAATAGGCACCAAATAAAGGTTTGCAAAAGAAGTGAAACAAACAAGTGAGCCAACAACAGCAATAACAAAAATCCTCTTTCTACAACTTTGGTCTCCATAGTCTGCCCTTGAAGTTAAATCAAAATCATGGAAAGAACTAATATTGGAACATTGTGAACCAGCTGTTTCTTACAGCTGACTAATTAGTCTGTATACCCAGCAAATCAAAAATATTTGTTACCGCTTAGGCAAAGTAATCCTACAGAAATTTGCATGTCAGTACAATAAATTTGCCTGAAATAGTGGGGGTACCTCCTGTCTGAAGCAGCAGCTCTCTGCAAGGTGTACCAGAGGAAAGAGAAGGCCCAGCCCACACCTGAGTTGCACCATTTCCCTTATCATCACCCTACCAGCTCTCTACCCTTGCTTTGGATTATTAGGAGCAAATCTCCAAAGCCCAAATGCTCATTTGCTCCAATCTTTTTCTGACCTCATGGTGATGCAACCTGAAAACAGGAAGGGGGAAGGGAACACAGGCTAACTGGAAGTTGCTACATGAAACCATCTTTCTGTGGCCCTGGCAACACACTTAATATTTTCCATATCAAACAAATCTTTATTATATGACACAGGACTCAAGTTAATCCCTGCCTGGAAACCCAAAAGTGACAGGAAAGGATTTGATGCTGCAGCTTTATCCATGGTAATGATGGTGCCCATGGCTAGCTATACTTTATGTAGTGCACATCCTTCTTCTTGCATATATTTTTTTACTTTAATACACCAGGAAGTTACCCAATTGCCCATTTGTAATGCTTTCACTGTGATTTAGGATGGATCAGGTCTGCAGAAAATGAGGCTGAACTTAAAGCAATGCTGCAGCAGAGTTTTGAATATCTTTGGTGAGACACTGTAATGAGGACGTTGCACATGGTTGTGTCCACACTGAGACAGACCCATCCCAAGGACCCTCCTCCACGCCTGGAAGGTGAAAACCTGAACAGGTCTGAACTGAGACTGAATGTGCTGAAGGTCTCTCCTAGCCCTTGGACCCATACGTCCTGGGGAACTGGAGATGAGGAAGGGAAGTGGACTGGTTCCTGGGTCTAGATCCCTTGTGAAATTGGGATTTGATTGTGATGTTCTGTGAGATATGTGGAGTGGAAAACAAACCTTGTCCCACAGAACTCTTTAAGTTCTGGGCTGGTTGGTAACCTCAGGAATAATATTGTCTTTTTTTCTACACTGGTACAGACCCTGTCCAAAAGTGGTTCCAGTAGGCGGTTCAGATTTCAAAGTACAAGTGAAATGCAAATGAATAAGAATTGTAGTACCCATTTCTTGGGTCAATTTGAGAAGGAAGGTGTTGACTCTGCAGTTGTGCACACTCACAGATCTTTAGTCTTGACCATGCCAATGTTAAGACAGATAAGGGTTAAGGGATAAGGCATAAGGGATAGGGTAATTGATTGCTCCTCCCAAGCAGGGCAGAGAACAGTGGGGAATCAGCTCTTTAAAGCCAGCTGAAATGTAGTCAAAGAAAGATGGGGTTGCCAAGAAAACTATGGGAATGGGTAAATGACTTCAAACATCTGTGTGACAGATCAAATAATGAACATCTTTGGCTGCACTGAAGATGAAGCTAAGAGATAATTTGGGACTACCAACGTTACAGGAGACCTTTACTTCTACGTAAGCACATGTGACCAGTGACCTTAGCCAGTAAGGACAGGACAGCCAATGTGCTGTCATTGTACAACAGAGTCATGTGGTTCCCTCTTTTGGCCTTTCCATGGAGGGATCCAAGATACAGTGAGAAGAGTCCATCAGTAGCTCTTCTTCTCTTGTGGAAGTTTCTGTGCCGTTAAATCAGAGTAATATTGATAGAAAAGGTTAACTACAGAAACAGTCATGTTTAAATCTAGTTGCTCTTTCATTGGGAAAAATTATTTCAGTAAAGATTACCAAATGTAACCTATTGAGACAGAAGAATAGTGACCAGAAAACAAATATCTTTCCAAGATTGTCTTTGGGTTTCCTGCCTTTTAGTTCTGGTTCTGTTAAATTGCAACCTATCTTGCTGAGTAATTTCTACTATGCCTTTGTTCATAAAAAGAGTGTAAAAGAGGAGAAACATCCCTCTTTGAATGCCATTTTAAACCCTACTGAATTCTTAAGCTGTATAGGAATCACAATTCTTCTCAATGGAAGTTATTTATTGTAATTTGGTGAACCATTTTTGTGGATTTGTACATTACATTAAGAAAATTAAACAGCTACCACACGGTGAGATGATCTTCCTACCTTTCAACAGTGAACAATGGTCAGAAGTAAAGTGAAAATAAATCCAAGTATGACAGCATTAAAAGAGTGTAATAGAACAAATACTCTTATGTGATGGACTTCAGTGGCAAAATTTGTGCTCAAGATAGCATAGCCTTCACCTACACAAAATTCAGCCAAACATTAAAAGAGTTGAAAACATTCCAAGAGTTGTTACAGCACTGGTTAAATGGATCCTTTATAACAAAACTGGATATGGTCTAGTACCAAAAAAATAAAACTTTATAAGTTGTAAAAAAATGTGCATCACAATTTCAGAACAAATGCTGGTGCAAATGTGTCTATATAAGCACAGCTACCTTCTTTAAGCACTTCAGAGACAAAAATCATTTTGCTTCTGCTGGTGTAAATTCATGTGATTTTTTATCAAAATTCCACTGCATGAGAAAATGTTGGGTTTTAAAAATTATTTTAATGATTTCAAAAAGTTTGTTTGGAATGTCTTAGATTCAGTGAATACTCACTGAACCTAAGTGAAAGTCCTCAAGAATACTAAATGGGTTTGGTCAGATTTTCTGATTGTAAAATGGGGTCTTTATCCAAGTGACTTGATCAGATTGAGAGGTCTCTTAGCTGAGGACCTCAGGAGAGTAAGTTTCTTTAGATCTGCATGTTTTACTCAGTAATAAGTACTTAAGAACTTTACAGAGTAAACATGCAGAATTTATATTCCATATTATATCTATATTCCCTGCTTCCCCTCTTCACTGATGATAATGGATTATTAACCATTTTGTAGAAAAGCAGATTTTAACTAATTTAACAATGGAAAATCAGAAGTTCTTATTATAGTATACCAGAGCTAGTGTTCATAAAGATTTTTTTGCCTGATGACACAGTCATGTCTCTGTAACAGCCATGGTGGATTCTCTAGGACATAGCTATGAATCAGGAGTGGGATGAGTTAACATCCAATCTCATAAACTGATGGCTTTAAAAATAAGATTCAAACCTTGTGTTAGGCCAAGTAGGGCCATGACTGCAGAAAACTTAGTGAAGCAGCATTAATACGCCTGCACAGTGTATACATCTGCAGAACACTCATTCCTTTTGCTGTTCAGTATAATTACTAATTATAGAAGAGGAGGAAGACAAGGGACCTGATGAGATCTTTCACTCCAGGTGTCATTTCCTTTCATTCTGGCTGCGCAAGACACTAGCTAGAGCAGGTTTCATACAGTATGCACTCCGGCTTAGGGCAAGCGCTGAGAGTCAGCAAGAGAAAAATGCAAAAGAGGTGATACTTTCCACTTCCTGGCTCCTATCTGATCTGTCAACTCAAAATAAGGTATGAAACTGGTACCTTATGCAGCAACAAAAGGCCTTCAAGAAAGTGGCCAGCATCTATTTACCTCTGTGTGATATGCTCCCCTGGCTTCCTCTGAATTTCTGTCAGCTCAATTGGCCTGTAATTTGGGAAACAAAAATGCAGGCTGGCAAAGACCCCTTGAAAACCTGTCCCCTTCTGACAATGTCCATCCCTTGACTGGACTTTAAATAGGCCATCTGGATATTTTCCTCTTGACTTTTTTTTTAAATGATCTACTTAGGAGGTTCCATTGTACCTTGACAGCATCCATTATAGTGTGTCCCTGCAGTGAGAACATTTTCCCCAATATTTAACCCAGATCTCCTTAGTCACAGGTTAGGATGTTTTCTAGTTGTGCTGTCCCTCAGAGACCCAGTGAACAACTGATCACTGTCTTGCTTTTAAATCCTTTATATAAGTTAGAAGAAACTCTTCGTCCTCTCTCAAACTCAACTGTTTCAGGCTATTCCCACTGGTCATGCTTTCTTTGACTATTATCATTCTTTCTAATGTCTACTAAACCCACTGCAATTCATTTACATATCTCACAAAGTGTTTATTCCAAAAAATAGTGTATAAATATGGCCAAAAGAGAGTGTCCATTGTACAGAGGAGTCCTGTTTTGGTGGAAGTTGGGTATCAGGGAAAGAATGGTTGTGAATATGAGAGAAAAAAATTTGTCATTTTTCTTATATATAGAAAATTTAAAAATATGATGGGGAAATTTTGGGGAAAATCATTATCTTTCTTTGAAAGACTAGAAGCATTTGGATTTTAGCAATGAATTTACAAGAATCTCAGCTCTGAAGCTTGTACTTGTTAAATCATATTCAATGTCACAACTGTTTACATAAGCAAGGATAATTAGTACATCTGTAATTACTTTTACTGGCAGTCTATGAAAGAGCTGAATGCTTCAACTTTAGCCCTTTAATCTACAGTAAAGAATAAGTCAAAGTTATGTAAACTAAACTATAAATATTGAACACAAAATTAGCAATTAAGGTTAGGTACTATTAGGTCTCTAGGAATAATAATAATAAAAAATTACAGCATTCTAATTTTAAGCAAAGTTATTAACTAAGAGTTGGGTTTGCAGAATCTCCATTAGAACATCACCTAACTTTTTCAGCATGCGTTTGCATTGTAAATGCTAAACAAATATTAACTGATTGGAAAGGCAGAAAAGTTTTTACAGGAGTAAAAATAGTTCGTGAGCCTACCACATAGAGATTGAAAATAAAAGGAATACACCATCAAGGGAAAAATTTCTCCTGATGGCAACTTTTTCTTTATTTCAGGAATCATGCCCTTTATGTGAGAAAATTCTATTTCATAATGCTTTTTAAATATGAAGACTTTTCAAGGTACCTTGGCAGTCACTTCTTTCACAGTTATTTTTTATGAGAAATGACATCCAACTTGATTTCCAGGATTAGCCACAATTTGATAGACTTTCATATGACCCGCAGTCTGTTGTGCCTTAATAATGTTATTTTAAAGGATGCTTGAGGGTTTTTTGATATTCAGAAGGCCTGATCATTTGCAGGTGTTTTTCTTTCTGAAGAAATTAAGTATATATAGTTATTTTGAATGTGGATAAGCTTTTATATATGTTTAAGCAAAACCATTAATACTGTAACAATTCACTTTATTGTAGTATCTATTTGATAGGGAAGTTTAAATGAATAATGTCTTTGCTGTGTGTCTTTAAAACAGCTGATCTTCACTGATTTATATCAATGACCTCAAACCTTCAACATTGCTTCTAAAGATTTCCTATTATTAAATGTTACAGCCTCAATCCTTTCTTGTTTCGTTACAGATATCTATTAAAAAAAAGTCCTAATCCTTGATGTTGAATATTGTGCCTCTATTTTGTGAACCCCCTTCATTTTAAGATTAAAAACAAATAGCTTTCCCAAACAGACAATATGGGCCAAGTTGTTCCTTTAGGGGATTATTTTAGACAGCTGCACAGCAAATAAGCAGTGTGCAGCTTATTTACACACAGTCATTGAAGCATTCATTCCACTGATTTATAGGACAGCAAAAGGTCTTTGAGACACAGACCCAGCAATTTTGAGCTGAAGTTAAAGAGAGGATTTTCTATCCTTCCCACCCTCCAATCCCAGAGGTATTTAAAAAATCAATTGAAGGATTTGTTGCCAGAACAGATAGATACAGTACAGCCCTACATCCTGGATAATATTGATCTCAGATGCTGAGTCTCCATTTTTCATACTGCAATCATAATATGTGTTTGCAAAGGTCTTAATCATATAGTATTATGACATTGCTTCTGCAAAAGGTAAAAAGTAAAGCATGCAAATTTACTTTTAACTAAAATGTTAAGGCAGTGCTGTGACTAATGTCACCAGAGCCTTATGATGGCAAAATGGGCTAAATGTTGAAGTGCTGATTTGCAGAGACCGAGGTGGGACATGATTTTCGTAGCCACTGAACATATCCTGATCCCATTGACACGTTTCATTGATATTCAACATTTCTTAATTTCATCTACCCCAACTAAAAAAAAATTGCACCTCTGCATATGTGTTATAGTTATGCAAGCTCTTATACACAGGTATTTCCAGGAAGTTCTAGGTCTTACAGTAAGATGAAACTTCCAAGCTCTAGAGGTGCCTATTCAACTTTACTGTCTATAGGGGAAGGAATTGATTAGTTTAGACTCAGAAATATGTTACAAACAGGTTAACATTACCCCACTCCCACTCCAGAGATACATCAGTGTAAGTAACTAAAAATGAAGGTGTTTAAAATCAGTGTCCACTTTTGAAATGTGGGAAGCTTTACAGACAAGGGCCAGAGAAAATAAACGAATCTTTGATTTTCAGTTTGCACCACAACTTGGCATGAATCAAACAGCAGTCTAACAAGGTATCAAATTAAATGATAACTTTGTGGAATTTATTTTTCTTAACATCCACACAGATTTAAAATGCATCTGTAACAAAAAGAGAATAGCAAGGAGATTTAGATGGTGATATTAGGATTGCTAGCGTCAGAGATATTGTTGGAATGTCATTATTTCTGAGTTTCAAAACAATATTTTTTGAATTGGAGAAAGTTCAGAAAAAATGTCAAATAAATTGCACTTATCTGAATTCTGGAAAACTTCCTTGAACTGACACACTCATGAATTTCTGTCTGTTTAGCCTATGCAAAGCAAAGGTTAAGAAGTAGAGCATTCTCACAATTTATGATCACTTCTACCAAGTCAGGCTGTTCAGTAGATCAAGGTTAACAAGCTTGTCAAGAAAACAGAAGCAAATGGAGAAAACGGAGAAGCTGCAATGCCACATGGTTACAGCTGTTGGGGCAGGTCTGACTTCTCTTTTTTGGGTTTAGAGTCCTTCTTGTGCTGCTCCTGTGTTAGAGATGGGTAAGATAGGAAACTGGACCCAAGAAAGGATGTTGTTGGGGTTTTTCTTAGGAGCAGTACATCCATTTCCTTTTTTCAAAAATAAAGATATTTATTGGTATATTGCAGATTACAGAAGTGCCTCTTGCTTGCCCAAAGGCTGCAGGCATGGAATTCTATATCCAGCCTTCAGGTACTGGAGCTTTGATATATCTTGAAGTATAAATATTTGGGCAAGGAATGGGTCAGCTCTCTATGAGAGTACCTGTTTCTATCAATTAAATCTAAACCCTCTCACTCCCCCACCACCTCCTTCACACACACTCTCCACTCCCAGTATGCCTGTACGAGGTCCTAAAGTTATACAAAATTAATCTTTACTATGGAGCTTTGAAATTAAATGAATGATCTGAATAACAGACATCTTTTAGAATTTGAAATCAATGGTGTGACTCTTTACTTCTGGAAATGTCCTTTGCTGTTATTGTTGTTGGAAAAGATTTCCAATGATTAAAAATCATTCATATCATTTTCAAATAATGTGTATGAAATTTCATCAGTCCAGTTTATAGAGTTTTAAAAATGATTCACACACAGATGATAAAATTGTCTTTATATCTTTGCTCCCCCATTCAGCAAGTGTCCCTGCTTGCAAGCCTGTTGGAAGTCACATGCAGTTTGTGTTGGGGCACTAACAATGTTATTATAAATGTAACTAAAAAGAAAAATACAGATATGTCACTAAAAGAGACATTGGGATGTCTTTGGAAAGAATAGTGTCAATTTCAAAACCATTCTGTTCAGAAGCATTACTGGAATCAGGTACCATTATGGTAAATGGTATATTTTCTCTTGATTTATTAGTCAAAGTCAGAAAAAAAAAATGCTGAAGTTATCTTCTAAAGGTTAAAAACATACTCTTACCTTGGAAGGAAAAAAACCCCACAACCGCCCCCTCCCCCCCTATTTTACGAGCACAGATTCCTTCAATATCCTTCATAGCCCTCATATTCCAACTTCCCACTATCTAATAAGCTATCAAATAGAAAATATTTTAGGAAATTCAAAGACTGCTTGGATAGGGTAAGATAAAGGAGTAGGGTATCCCTTAATAGGCCAATTTTCAAGACTCTCAGATCTGGCAGAACAATGCTGGTATTTATGCATTAATCTAGATCAGGTTCAAAGGCATAAATAAAGTTTATTGGTAATTATTATGTGGTAATTTTAAAGTTTTACACACTAATGTCCTTGAGATCTTTAGTCCAAACACCAGAGTTTCTCAGACTTTAATTAAAAAACCTGAAATATTCTATACAATTAAAAACTAGTGGTTTGGATTATTTAGCTGTGCTTTTCTCCACTCTAAGGAAAAGTCTTCATTTTCCTTTGAAAAACATTGAATTGTACTTCCACATCATTCTGAGAGAAATTAAATTACTTTTAGTAAATGATTGTTTTCTTTTCTCTCTGCCTCACTGTACTATCCTAGTACTACTTTTCATCCTCTCTTGAGTTAAATCAGCTATCTATGACTACTCAAATCTACTGAGAAGTGTAGTAGAAAACATGGAAACATAAATTACAATATTTTCCAGATCTATCTGTACACACATATGTACCAGCCTTGGTATGGACAGTGGTGCATGGCCAGCTACTGCAGCTATTTCTTCAAAGAATCCTAATTCAGTGGTTGATCACAGAGAATGCAAAGAATCAGTTTCAATCAAAGTCCAAAGCAGAGAATAACCCTCACCTTTACTCTTTCCTTCCTTTCAATCTTTCTACCTCAAAGCCAACTTTAAGTGTTGCATAATTGCTAGCCATTACTCCCAAAAAATACATTCAAGGATGTAAAAACTTGCTTGTAAAATGAAATGTAAAAAATTCTTAAAGAGCCATCAAATAGACAATTGCAAACAGTGTTGAATCAAGTACAGTATGAAAACAACATGTATTACACTGGTGAAGTGCTCAGCAGGTACTAAGCCACCACTACCTAATACATCATCTTGATATCAGTGGAGCAAGCTCGTGATGTCTACACCTATCATAAATTTTTTGTTTAGTCTCAGTCAAGCACATGATGGCATTGTTCAAAAACATTTGTTAGAAATACTGTCTCTATTCATAAATTTTTATTTCCTTTTGTCTCAGAGAGCCTTGTCCTTCAAGTAGAGTCTTGCATAAGCATGAGGAAAGAGACCAAAAGATTATGCTGCCCCTCTCTGACTCTGGCTCCTTGCTCAGCCCTTTCTTAGGTAAAAGCTCTGTGAGGCCCTTGGGAAGATCTGGGGATACGTGGAGGGCTGTGGATTCTCCAGAAGCTCTGTGTCTTCCTCCCACCATCTCCTGCACTGCTGAAAGGCTCTACATGCCAGCAGGGACACACAGTCCAGGAATGGCTGCAAAGTCACCCCAAGAGGATTTATTGTTACCAGGATCAGGCCTGCATGAAGAAGTTTCAATTTGGAATATGTAGAAAATTCTGACCACTAAATTAATTGATAGACATATATGGAGTAACAATCATTGGAATAACTCCACAAAACCCTTTTTTTTTTTCCCATGTAGAGGAAAAATATTTGCAGGCATCATCTAGTAATGACCCATAAAATTAACTCATATCCTAAAGGTCATACTCATGCAAGGAAGCCAGTGAAGTCAACTGACATTTGTTTCAGAAAAAAATGGTTTAGAGTTCTAGTGGTTTACAGGAAAGCAAAGAAAATGAAAGGTATACATGAAGGATTGCAGTATGAAGATACTAGATGATGATGTTATACGTGTTTTTAAGCACATCAACAAAAACAATATGACTCTGTGATTATGAAGTATCTTACATTTGTTCAGCTGATAAGAGATATATAAAATAGTTTCTGAAGTTAGACATTTACAGTCGAACCCAAACTATTTCAAGGCTAGCTATGTTGCTCCATGAGTAATTTATGCAAGTTTTCTATAGCTGTTAGAGCAAGGAGGAAGCTCAGGAGAAGAAAATGTTGTGTCAATATTTAAATGGAATGACTCTTGATTCTGGGAAAAATGATAGAACAAGTTATATAAGACACAAGTGAAAAAGAATTAAGGAGGGTGTTTAATTCCAGTCAACAGTGTACAAAATAGAAATTATTAAACTAATATAGTACCTATTTAATGAGATTACAAGTTTGACTGGTAAAGGTAGCAGTCCTGATAGAACCCAATTCTGTAAGGAATTTTACTTGAGTTAGCATGACATGCTGATTGATAAAACAAAACATGAGAAAATTAACAGACTCAGATTAGACACAGGAAATAAACTGCTGACTTGACTGTATTTTTAACTGTAAAGAGGGAATCATCTGAGGGCAAAGGTTTCCAGCAGGGCACACAGAGATCCTTGGTCCAAGCAATGACTTTTTACAAATCAATACTAAAGAAAAGAAAGAACAACTATTGATCAACTTTACAGATTAACAAATTTAGGAGAGGAGTGAAAAGCAGAGGAGGGTCATCACTGTAGAAAAATTTGGATTTTTTTTTGTCTGAACTTAATTTTATGTAGTTAAACATGAAGCCATCGTCTGTTCTGAAAAGTATTTTGACTTCCAAAGGACTTTCAAGGGAATTTGCCTGTTATAGCAGATGACCAGCTGATGGTAAGCCTCTGATCTAATTCTTTCACACTTCTATGTCCTTGGCCAACTAAACAGCAAAATATCAAAAAAAGAAGACATTTCATTTTACCACTATATTTAGAATAGTGAATCCTCTCCTGGTTCATTGCAATCAGGGCAAGTGGAAGAAAGATATAATGTACACCTCAGCAGACATTTTCACAATCCAAGATACAGAAATACAATATTTTTAAATGTGCAATGGTATTCACATTTGAATGAATATAAGCTTAATAAAACTTCAGCACATTTTATTTTTAATAATCAAGATTCATTCTGGGATTTTTCTTTTTATGGAGTGTTTAACTTCTATATATTTGTATATAATATATAAGGTACTAATCCTGGTGTTCAGTGACAGGACATATGGGAATGGTTCAAAACTGCCTCAGGCAAGCTTCAGATTTGATATTATGGAACACTTATTTCCCAAGATGGTGGTCAAACAGTGAACTGTCTTCCTAGAGAGCTGTTTGGTATCCCGAGACTGTCACTGTTTAGGAGACACTTGAACAATGCCTGTAGTAACAACATGAATTAACTTATGGTAGCCCTGAAGTGGTCAGACAAATGGACTAGATGATAATTTCCAAATGCAACTAATCGGTTCTATTATAATCAACTAGTCCCCTTATTCTCTTAGGAAAAAAATTTCTTTCTGTTGTCCTAATAATTACATTAATTATATCAATAACTATTTACAGACATTACACTGTGCATGAGAAAAGAGCACACATCCTTTTGCTAACTTTGTACATCTATTAAAAATAATTTTTTTTGCTTTTTAATTAGAAACCTATGTAAGAAAATATTGTGGTATTTACTCATAACTTAAAATATTGAGGCTACCAAAAACAATTAAACATTTAATGCAAATATAATTCTAAACCACATTTCATTATGGTATTTTTACTATTTTTACATTTTTTAAAGTATATAAAAAGCTGAAATAACTTTTATGTCACCGTATCTTGAAGCATCTTATGACATTGCAGAGTCATGAAGTCATTCAGACTGGAGGGGACCTCAGGAGGTCCGTGGTCCAACCTCCTGCTCACAGCAGGATTGGGTCAGAACAGGTTGGTCCAGGTGGGGCTTAAAAGCCCTCAAGTTCAGAGACTGCACAGTCTGGGCAGCCTGTGCCACTGTCTAACTGTCCTCGTGAGAAAAATCTTCTCCATCCAGCCAGAACTGAATTTGGAAGTTACAGTGTTTGTCCCTTGCCCTGGTGCCGTGTACTGCTCTGTACTGCCTGGCTCCTTCTCCTTGACACTTTCTTGAAATTCTGGTTCAAAGGGTTGGATGTTGTATTGCAATAAAACATTCTTGTATTTTGCACATAATAAATAGCCACTTTGCTTAAATACTAGAGAGCCCTTCCATTGGCAACCACCATGTTCACTGATTTTTATTAAGGATTTTGGTGGCACCTAGCCATAACATCTGTAAACAATCATGTCAATTTAACATGAAACAGCTTCATAGCTAAACACTGGCAGAGCTATCTGCGTAGTTTAACAAAGGAAAAGTTATGGCCTGACCTGATAACAGGAGGACAAAATATGGATGTCTTCTTCGATCCAGCAGAGCACAATAAAAGCCCAGGGCTGAATGTTGAAACCATGCTAATTCACGCCAGAAATAAGGTGTACCCTTTTAACACTGGAGATAAATAATGTTTCAAATCACCTGCCTGAGGTCATGGCATATTCTTCTGGAAATATTAAACAAGACTGAATGCTTTGTCCCTTAAAATATATACGCTTCAAACAGGAATTAAATCAGGAGCATCCTGTGGCTTGTGTTAAGCAGGGGGTCAGACTGGATGATCACAGTGGTCCCTTCTGGCCTTAATGTCTATGAATCTAAATGGAACATAGCACCAGGAGAACTCAAATCCCCTCACAGATTTAATAAAAGCCAAGAGCACATGACTGACCCAGAGGCAATTTTGAGGGCTGCTAGCATGCCTGACTGCTAATGCAGGGCTCTGCCAAGTGGCCAGATACCAGCACTGATAGGACACATTACACAACCTGATATCTGGGATTTCAGGTAGTTGTGTGCATCACATGCAGCTCTAGCTAATGACTAGAGAGGACAAGGAAAGCATTGAGCTACTAGGAAAGTGATTCTTTCAAATAAAGAAATAGAAGAAAATTCAGCTTGCTTAATTTTTATCTCTTCCCAAATTAAATAAAAGGATTCATTAATTGAGAATTGCAGCATTTTTTTTTACTTATTGTCGTGGTTTAACCCCAGCCAGCATCTAAACCCCACATAGCCAGTTGTTCACTTCCTCAGGAGGTATGGGGAGAGAATCGGAAGCGTAAAAGTGGACACACTCATAGCAGCTTCCTTCTAAATAAATATTTAGTAGCAATGCACAATGCCTGAAAAATTTATTCATATTCTAACACGAGTATTTATTTTGAATTTATAGCTGAAAAGCTTACTAATAACTCTGGAGAAAAAACATAAAAGGAAGAAGATATAGCCATAGCTGATACAGTGACTGAGCCTGGATTTTTCATTTCCATATCTCTGTACCCATTGCATGAGTCAATTTTACTGCTTAATAGTTGCTTTTTTTTTTTTCTGACCACTTCTATTAATTTCTTGCATGTAGGAAATTCTTCACTGATTTCTACATATTTATCTTTTATTTACAATGAAATAACTCCCAGAAACAGAGGATGAGACTGATTTCATCTAAATTTAAAAGTACACAGCACAGAAGTCTGGTTTTTAGTTTAGTCATCCTAGGCTCCCTCAGAAATCAGTAAAGAAAAATTAGCACTTTTGAAGTGTGATTTGTCTGAGCTGCTGTAAATGTATATTTGAGCCTGAGAAAACTTTTTTAGCTTAGTACTCTTCAGTCTGGAAAACTGACAACAGGGAGAAAGGATGTGAAATGCGAAAGGGCTACAAAATCATGAATGGCCTGCAAAAAGGTGAAATGAGGTCAGCTGCTCAGTGTTTCTAAAAAAAAATAAAAGTAAAAATAGAAGACATTAAGCAAAAATGACTGTGGATTCATTAAATCAACAGCACTAAAAATGAACAAAAGGCAGTGGAATGAAAAAAGGTCTGTAGAACTCCATGCCAAAGGACTGTGTGGCTGCTTAAAGTGTGCATGGATGTTAAAAGAAGGCTGTACAAGTAGATATAAAATAAATAATTTCCAAATTGCTAAAATCTCAAAATTACATGCACAGAATGAAAAATCTTTGTGTTGAAATAGCCAGAGACCAGAAAAGCAACCAAGAAAGTGCCATATACGTGCTTACTCTTCCCTGAGGTAGGCGGACACTTGGTCAGCCTAAATATGGTTCTGTTATGCTCATAGTTTGACTATAATGGATGGAGTGGAGGGAGTTTGAGAAGAAAGTTAAAATCTACACTGCAGATGACTGTATTTGATCAGATGAAATCCACAGAGTGTCTTTGAAAATAAAATCGGCTCAGGTTTAAAATAGGTTGTATGTGGGAGAAAAAGGAAAATCAGCCAATAAGGTGCTGGATTTAGCATTTTTGTAGGCAAACCAACTTCCCACGACAGATCTGCTAGTACCTGGTTCCTGCAGTCCATTAATATAATCAGAGGGCTATTGGCTTTTCAAATAACTTTTTCTAGTTCTTGACATCTGAAATTGAATGGGGTTTTCCCCCACATGTTAAAAACAACTGCTGTGGGTTAACCAGAATGGGCAGCTAAACCCCAGCAGGATGAGAAAACAATGAAAAGGGCAAAAGTGAGAAAAATTATTTACATAGCCCATCAGAGGGACCTGATTTTCTGTTATTTACAAAAGGAGATTGAACTGAATAGATACCTTAGTTTTAATTTAAACTAAATTTATTTCAGCTTCGTTTCTGTCATTTTCAGTAAAGGTTAAAATTATTTTGTGTTAATATATTTTGTAGGGTAGAGGGTAGTATGTCTGTATATATTCATGCAGTCACCGTGCAGAGAAACTAAGGTTTGTTTCTACTACCTTCCTGTCAAGATGTGACTCTCCTCCACACCAGTATTAGATTTAAATAAACTGTAGAAAGTTCATCTCTGAACTTAGAAGAGCATCTCAGCAGATTATTTTAATTACTCCAACCCTAGACTATTTTTTTCAGATACCTAATATAGCGCACATAAAAACCTCCATATTTTCTTCCCTTTCCTCTGACTCCTGGATGCCTACCCGACTCCTGTCAGAACTTGTAACACAGCTTGACATATACATATCATCATGTGCTCTTTAGAAACTGCAGGGTGTGTAAGGCTTTCCTTTAGCCTTAACTGACTACTCTAATGGAAGACCTGGCAAGAAGCAACACAGCCTTTGAGAGCAGAGTAAGAAAACAGTGTTCAAAGGGCTCTGCAGAATTCACAGCTCTCCCCATGGCCCATTTTCACAACTGTTCCTTGATTACGTGACGGACCAGAGAAAGAAATCTAAGCAATGTCAGCAGCCATGGGCTGCTGCAAAGTTTCCTTCCCTCTTACCTTTCTCTTCCCTCTCCACAACTGGTGTCAGATATGTAATGAACCTCAATAGAATCTACAGGATCCAGAGTAATATATCCTATATTTATACTATGGTGATACTGCCATATCAGCCAAGATAAGAGATACTTTATACATAAAATACGTGCAATTTTTGAACAGTTGCATTATAGTTTCCTTAAACCAGAAAAATAAAATGAAGCCAAAATGTGTGGCAACATCACTCAGACCAGATCTTCTGCATTGACCAAGTTGAATTTTTCATACCAGAGATTTGATACCTTCAACAACAGAAAAGATTAGAGCAAGTGACAAAAACAACCCTCCAGACTTCCCATATGCTTTTAAATGGAAAGTGAAATGAAGGTGGGGAAAAATGAAAAAAACCACCTTTACAGTATATTTTGAAGGATAGATGATGGTACCTACCGTAACAAGTCTCAGCGTGTTACAAAAACATGCAGCATCACAGAGCATAAAGAAATAATAGATTTTCACCTAAAAGCAGAGGAGGGAGGTTTTTTAAATATTGACTTCATGTATGCAGAGCAAATTCACCTTTGACATTTTAGATTGAAATGGATAGAGATCAACAAGCACTTCTTTTGATAAAAGCAGTTTTATGGAATGCATGAGATGATGTTTGGAAAATTATGGTATGCTGTAGACCACGTGGAAAGATATTTTACTGTAACACACAGAACAACACTGTGAATAGAGATGGTGGAAAATATCCTTTAGTGGTTTGTAGTGACAACCAACGCAGTTTACTGTTTTTCTGTATCTCACTATTGTTCATGCAGTTTGAGTACTAGATGATAAAGAGGCTAACTTAAGGATTTGTAAGGAAATTGCAATGCTGATTTTTCTGATGACATTACCTGTCTCAGCTCTGTGTATTGATGGTAAACAAAAGACTCACCAAAGAGCAAGCAAATCAAAACACAACAGTTTGATGGTTTCATCAATGAAAGGAAGACAAAAAAATATGATTATAAATGTCCCAAAAGGAGCATAACTTCAGAAAGAGAAATATTAAAAGAAATAAGTCAGTTTTCCTATCAAGATAGGAGCCTTGGAATGAAAATGATGCTGTGGTAGATATCCAGCAATTATGACCAAGTGCTGCTCTACTTGCTTTCACAACCTTGAAAAGATTTGGAAAAATAGCATGATTAGCATTGTCCCAAAAATGATTTTTCAAAACTTTATGAAATAGACATATCATACAGATTTTCATTTCTGGTTAGGAAAAGCTATGAACTAATTCAAAAGCTTTGATTGAAGGAGTTTATTAAAAACTTATTGGAAAGTTCATTATACTGTAATTTCCAAGGTAAGAAACCAAACTCATTAATCAGCCATGATGGAAGAATGAAGATCAACATATTCAGGATAAGATTTAAGAGTATTATCAAGATGATTGCTATGTCAAGTGTGAACATGAACACTATTCAGAAGTAGAAGATGAATGAGAGCTAAGAAAAAGTAACAGAGACAACAGGGAAGGAAGCCCAGTCCATCAACATGACACTAAAAACCTGAAGACCATAATAAAAATGGTGAAATAAATTGCAGAAAGCAAGTTCCAGCACATGAACAGGATGGTGCATAAAAATAGAGAAGAAAAAGAAAAAAACTGTTCTTCACCAAAGATGTTACAAAATGTTTCAGGTCTTCAAGGAGAGCTGAATAATCCTTTTAGGTTTTATGATCAGTTTCTCACTATTCACAGTTCAACTGTACCTGCAGTCCTTCCCCAGTATGTTGGCTTTGCTTAACAAATACTAATCATCAAATTAGCTTTAAAAAAGCCAACTATGATACAAGACACTGTGAGGGGATACAAGGGATTCCTTCACAACCCCCTACCAGTCTCCATTTGAGTAGATCTCAGTCAGATTTAAGAAGCAATGTAAAGTGTAATGAAGAGATGTTCTGAGTCAGCTTCTCCTCATTTCCCTTAGAGACTTTGATCCAGTGGCAAAAGAAGTCTCTGCTAACATCTAGGAGCACAGCAAAAGGTCTTCTTACCTGCAAAAGCACGTCAGAACAAGAATCCATGCTCTGTATTGAAGGATTCTCTTTCTGCTACAAAATGTTGCTATGTTTTTATCCCACAGTTTTCTAATAAATATATTCAAAATATTGTCCAAAGCTAATGTTTTACTATTCCGTATTTGATTTTAATTTCAAGTAGTGTATTCAGTATTCTGTGTTTATTCAACATCAATATTTGAATAGTCATTCAGAGATACATGCTAAAGCCATGGCCAATCAAGCCTGACTAATGTTATACATCTATTTAAACCTGACCTTCAATTGTTCTCTCTGATCAAGCTGTATCTTCACTGTGATTCAGCTAATGGATTTTTAGCACCATATGTGAAGTGTGGAGTGTGCATCAGCATCTTTTACATTCACTGTCTCCAGAAGTCAGAAGAAGGGAAATATCTGACTAAAAATGCCTGAATGGATTCAGCTGTACAAACACAACCTATTCATTTGCACAGGGGAGACTGAATGACAGATCTAAGTTTAAATGTGGCAGACTGCCAACTTAATTGAAACTAATAAATATGCGTATGAAGGGCAACAGACATCCAGTTTATCGTTTGAGGGTTTTTTTGTTCCTGTAAATTCTTCTCAGTGAGACTTGCTTAAATATTTATGTTTGACTAGAAAGAGACCCTTTTTTCAGACTTTGTTGAACTTCTTTACATTTGACAAAAGTGCTTGGGGTGTTTCTTTAAGGCCTGCAAACATATATGGAAAAATACAGTGAGTCTGAGAATGAAGGGAATTCATTTTAGGATTGCTACATCTCCCGTCAGTATTTTCAAATGTAAGAGTATGGATTTCCACAAAAAAATTCACATGATGTCCTGGCTGCTTTTCAATTTCATAGAAATAAATAATGTAATATGATATAATATCAGACTAAATAGAGGTACATCTATATCGCATTAGTTTTCATTTGAGCAACTAGAAACTTTGTGGGGGAACCACTAGTCCCTACATAGAATTTAATTCATTTATTTTTCCCATGAGTCTCTCCATAATCTTCCTACCTGATGCCCATCTACTACCACTACTGTTTAGTTTTAAACTTTTCTAGAAAATTTTTCATATGTAACTTCAAGCATTCAAAAAATCTTCCACAGTTCAGTAGCAAAATTCTTGTGTGCATTACATGAATGACTGGGGGCTTGCATTGTTAGGCCACTGAATACGGGAACCTGAGGAGAATTCCTGGGCAACAAGTAAACACGAAGGCATATGGACATGGGCAGCTAATGGTTGTTACTGGTAGTAGAAAGAAGTCTGTTTTAAGTGTGGTGTGATGTGTTTGGGGTTCTCTGTGAAATTCATAGTCTTTAATTCTGACTACTGCTAAAATCTTTGGGGGATTTTATGTCTCCTTGGGCATGCAGTACCTTGCATGCACTTTCTTGACTTTTGCAGGTCAAAGCGCATGCCAAACCTTTCATTCAAAAGTATATGTCCAAAGGGATTCGCAGTCACGCAAAACTCATGAAAATTTATAATAGGAACCAAAGACCTTATAATCAAGGCACAAAGAACTCAAGTCTATTAACACATTGATAGCAGATAATGAAAAATATGATAAATCACAGAGTTTAAGGACAAAAGGGCCTATTATATAATCTATTCTGATCTCCTACATTGCACTGACTATAACTTTTCACTCAGTAGTTTCCTAATCTCTGGTTGTACTACTGCCCTTCTCCTACACAGATAAACAGCTTTAGTTTAAACTTTAGTGGCAGATTCTCTGTCTGAACTCCTTGTAGTAATCACACTGATTGCCTTATAGATGTGGTTGGTTTCCGGACTGAACTTACCTAGAGCTCTCTGTCAGCCTTTGGATGTCAGTATGCCTTTGCTTTATTAGATAGCTCTCTGCTATAAAGATTCTTTGCCTGTCATCGTTTCACGATCACAAAATATCTTCTTTGATAAATTAAATTAGAGAGAGATCCTTCAAGGATTTAGAAAAATTTTGGAACATTTTCACCTCTCTTCTGACTTCCTTTAATAGGGGCTGTTGAAGCATTGACTTAATTGGTTTATGTGGCACAATAATTGGCCTAGTAACTCTCCCAACTCTCCCAACCTTCTTCTTCTGTGACAGCGATTACCTCAGCCACAACTGGGGAAAGTGCATGCCAGGCCAGTTTGACCTATATTTCTGGTTACCAGGCATATGGATTTATATTTGGTTTAAATGAGAAAAGCATATCAAGGGGCTCTCAGGAGTCAATTTTTACACATGATTATTCCTTTTCTCTCAACCAGTTTCACTCATCTGCAAATTTCATTACAGTTTTATGTTTGCTTCCAGTAAAGTACTTGATTAGCACTGGGCCAAAGAGAGATTCTTCCTGATTGTCATACAAACCTTATCAGCTGAAGATGCCCATATCCTCCACCAGCTGTTACATGCAAATTAAAGCCTGGATCGCTTATATTCTCCATGAATTTCTGCATTCAGATTTAACATCCAGGCCTCAAGGATAGGATACCATACAAAACATTTTATATGGGCTACAGTAATAAACCTTAGACATGAAGGCAAGAATTTGTTCTTAGTTTAATTCATATCAAAACAATCTTAAAAATAATTATTTGTCTGGTTATAATGACAGTAAAATTTACCATTCAAATTATTTGATTATTCCCTCTTTCTCAATAATAAGTTAGCTTGCATTGATAGAAACAGACTTCCTGCTGTTCTCTCTTTCTCTGATACTACACTCATCCTTTCAATTCTGCAGTGGATCCTAAGTTTCATAAATGGTTTTTGTCAAGAACTGGGGCGAGGGGGAGTCACCTCTGACCCTAGTTCTTACCTTGTTCTTTAAAAAAGTGTCATACTGATGCTTTCTTCATCTTAGATACTGAGCCTGATGTAGGTCATTTTTTATATTTTTGCAAAAAATCACCTTAACTTTTTGGTTTTCCATTCATTATCCCTAAATCTGGTTTACCCAGTTTCCAGGTTGCATTCCCTTAATAATCAGTGAATGATCAATCGTTTGTGACTTACATTTAGAGCTCTGTGGCCTTTGCTGTCATCTTGCGCTTGTCCTGTCAGGGCCTCATAATCTTGTGCTTTGAGTGCTCATTGCAATCTTTCTGTTCAGCATCCTCCATGCTGCTCCCAGTTCATACAACTAATGTTTTATTAGCTCAGCATAGTAACACATACATTTTTGTCCTAGGGCCATTAATAGCACGTTTTACAAAAGCAGTAAAGTGGACACTATGCTCTGATAACTGCTGACTCTCAGTATCAATCAGCTAAGACAATAATACTGGTACATTTTTTTTTATGATACAATCCATAGCTGGAGTTGAGTCCTCTCTTTTTACTTTTTCCTTTCACTTCTTTTTTATTCTTTTCAATCAAGTTCATTCTTTTGCTCATCTACACAAATAAGAAAATGAAGAACTAAATGAAAACAATCTTTCTCTCTAATTAGAAAGTAAGAAAACCTCTCTTGGTACATATCCTTTTCAGAGATAGGCAAAATCTCGTTTTGTCAACATTTGGAGTTGGTTCTGGTCTGACAGGAAATTCATATAACTTTGTATACTGTTGTGTATGCATAACTAAATAAACTGTCAGCTGGTTTTACCAGTTTGAACACCAACTTTACTAAGCTTACCTACTAAGGCAGGTGCAGTTTTTTGATCAGAAGTAACTTGTATCTACCTCACTTCAAACACAGGAAAGGAATAATAAATACACGCCATGTTTGTTGCAAAAGAATCCTAAAAAGCATTTATGTACAAAGGTATTTAGAACAATGATTTTTGCTGCAGAACATAGGCTCTGAAATACATATGGTTTTTTTTTAACAGAAAGCCCAAATACATTTTTAATGACTTTAAAAACCTTGAGAAAGGGGATTGGACCAGACGATCTTCAGAAGTCCCTTCCAAACTCAACCATTCTGTGATTCTGCAATGTTTTTTAGTTATATGACTTTCTTTTATGGGAAGAATCAGCAATAAGGCTTTGTTGTATACTATGAGATTCAGGAAGAAGAAAATATCTAGAAGTTAAAAAAAACTCTAACATTTTTTGAAAAACATTTGTTTACAATAAATCACTAAATCTGAAGTTGCTACTGAGCTGAAGTCTATTGATTTGCTCTTACTTTACATTTATGCTACTCAAAGAAGCATTTTACTGCAGGGAACTTGCTCAAAGAAATTTTTTGCTAGTGAATTTTTAAATGAAGTAATTATAAAATAATCTGACACATCAACTAGAAAATCAATTTGGAGACATGAGTTAGATCAAAACTTGTATTTTATGTTTTTCTGAATACCACAACAGTGCTAGGCTTATTAGATTTCAAACACAAACTTTGCAACAAATACCTACCATCATCAACCAGCAGTTCCTTTTAGTATCAACTCAGTTCCTTAGATGCAGAAAAGTCAGTTTTTCAGTTAGGAAATTGTAGACTGAATATTTTGATGACATAATACTCACCTTAATTCATTCATCTTAAAACCTTTGTTCTTTGTAATGCAATTACTTCAGACTACCTGATAGAACCTTCTTGACATAATGGTTCATTGCAGGTATTGAAGCAAATTCACTCCTACAGACTCACAATTGCTCTGGCACAAGTTCTCCCTAAAGTGACTGAAGAGAATTAGTGGACTTTTTAAGTTTCTGCTAACTATTGAAGATATCTGACTGCTTGGTGGGATCTATATCAAGTTGCTTGAAAAGCAAAAAAAATAAAAAAAAGGTTATACAATCTGGGCTGTTATCATAGCTGTTGCACTTGTCCTTATGGAGTCTCAACAGGCATATATGACGCTAACACTAACAGTCTGAGACTGGCTTGTCTATTACAGCCTGGATTTAGCCTCTGTCACAGCATAATGCTTTCATGACTAAGACAGAAAGATTTCTTATGAGTGTTATACTTCAGTGAGACCCAAAACCCACTCCTGGAATAGGTCTACACAGGTCAATGGACTTAATTCTTTGACAAAATATTACAGTCCTCACAAAAGTCAGTGAAAAATGAAAATGACAGGAAGTTTTGCACTGTATGATACCAATTGAATTTGACATGTTTTCTCAGGTAAATACTTTTAAAGACAAATTTTATTGTTGCTATATGTCTCGTTGCAATTTCTAAAAAGCATATTGTAGTGTGTGTATGTGGTATGCACTCATTTTAAGTTCCCAACAATGTTGAGCATGAAATAATTCTATCAAACACAACGAATCTAGAAAAGCTACTCATTTGTTTTTTCTTAGGAAGAGTGATCTCTTCTTTGGTAGCTGCCTACTGATAAAGAACAAAATTAAATGATAATCTCCATAAGTTTCTCAGAAATTAGTAAAAACTGTAGAGAATCTTTAAATGAATTTGTGAAAGACAAAATTCACAGGAATTCACACATTACATCCAAATTTGCCTTTCAAATGATCAAGAATCTTTTCAAAGAAAAAGATGAGTTTGACAGGGAGCTGATAAGGACTCCCAGTGAGGATGACTCAGTCTCCAAGTCTGTCATAGCTTTGCTAGGCAACTTTAGTCATCCAGAAGCAATTAACTGGACCAAACATAGCTGTGAAGAAGAATAGTTGTTAACAGAGATAACGACATTAAGCTGCCTTTATAGTCAGTGGAGAGAAAAAGACAGTTTTATTATGTGATTTATATGATCCTTTGGTACTTGGTTGATGTTGAGGAGAATTATAGCTTGGAAGTGCTTGTTTTCCAATCCAGATTTAAAAGGGACCCTAAAATCATTGGCTTACGTGTGGATACCTACACTGTGGACAACTACACAGTTTGAGCCCTGCCACTTGTGTATTTGTGCCTTATTTTCATTATATAAATTGAGGTTAACAATATTTTTACAGTTATTTACTTTTTCTAAGTCTGTATAGACCATATGTTCCCAAAATAAAGTCCTCTCTCATTTTCTATACAAATTAGGTTTCAGCATGGAACATGGAACAGTTCAACCACTGCATTAGTCAAATTTTTAAGCAATAAATCAATAAAGCAATTTTAATCAATTATTTTCCTGACCTGGACTGGGGTCTCTTTTTTTTTTTTTTTTTTTTTTGGTGGTAGTAACATAATTTCTCTTTAATTGCATATATATATGCAAGTTGATCCCATTTTGCCAATTGCAACCACTACAACACCACCTTAAAGCAAAAAAATATTTTTCAATCATTTCATCCTCCTCTAGAATGCAGGTACTGCACTTTGCTATAAGGTGTTGTTGTCACACAAAGCAGGTATGTGCAAATTAGTGCTGAGACAAAGCTCCCGAGTGATGTTGGACTTTGTATAGCTTGCTGAGAATGTGTTTCCTCTTGATGAATACTTTCAGACAGCAGAGGGGTGAGCACTTCGTAGAACCATAGAATAGTTTAGCATGCCAGTAGCCTGAGAAGTGAATTTGGACATGTAGATCCCTGATTTTCGGTAATGCAGAGGATTTAAATTTTTGTTGCTTTTGGTTTTATAAATGCTGATATTTCTCAATCACTAACACTGGGAAAATAATGTTAAAGCATAGGAAAGAATTAAAGGACACTAAAGGTAAATCCCACTAGGCTTAAGTTATTTCAGTTTTTCAACCCAATAAGAACCTCCAGTATTTTCCAAAAGGTAGATGGGTACGTAACTACAATAAATCAAAGAGAAGCTAAGATTTCACCCTGTAGAGCAACACAACTGAAAATGAGCTATCAGACTAGCATGTGGTGCTGGAAAATCATCTGGCTTACTGTGAACAAGGGCTTGACACTGCAAAGTTAAAATCTCTAAGTGACTCTTACATGAGGGGGCCTAGCTGTAGCTGACTGGCTTATGTGTCGAACAGGCTGGCTTGGCACTGAAGAAAACATTGCAGAAGGGTGTCCTCCCACCAGAAAATATGAGTAACCACCCCGATGCTTTAGGATGACTGCACGAGGGAAGTCATATGCCACACTGCGTTTTTATTTTGCTCTTTGAGGGATGTTTTCATGTATGAACAAGTTTTCTGACAGTATCTTTATAACAAACACCTCTGTAATATCACCCAGTGAAAGAGTTGAAATGTCAAAAGGAAACTGAGAATGAAGTAGGAGTGAAAAAAGCCACCTAATCATAATTAAGCAAAATATTTGTTCTAATTTTTCAGGAACAATGATTTTTTTAAAAATACAACTTTATATCAAATTATTTTGATTATATTTTAATAATTCAAAATATTTCAACTTTAGAAATAATTATTTACTTATGGCCTGTATCCAGGGTTCACACACATATTCTGTAGGTCTGTATATCTAAAATCTCCTGCCATTAAGTGATAAGGACATCAGCAAGAGATGTTTCACAGCTACCAAACAAAGGTCATAGGGGTTTTTAAATTAATTCTATGATTAATGAAGATATCCCATTAAAACTCTGCCTCTCCATTGCTTGAATCACACTGAAGTAGAAGAGCTGAGATATTTTAACTAAAATAACACCTTTTACCACCCAAGAAACCCCTGAAAAACCTTGAGCTTATTTTTTCAAGACAAAACTAAATATATTATTATTGATCCATTAGTTATTAACATTTAAAATTACAGTTATTACTTTTAGTTTAAATTTCTACAAAGCCAAAACTTTATATAAATATTAAAAAGCTGTTTGTTTTAGACTGTAGGTAGGAAAAGCTTAAAATTTTCCAAACTTCTTTTCTTTATCTGAAGGTACTTGGCAAATTTGAGATAACTTTAAAAATAATTTCTTCTCTTCTCTACAACAAGCTGGCTTTCTCTGTAGATGTAACATGTTTTACTGTTATTTATTTAAACTTTCAGAGACCTACAAATTAGTACCATGTAAATACCAAAAGTAAATTAAATCCCAGTCCCCTCTTGACAGATTCACCAATATTTATTCCTTAATTCATATCCCAACTGAATTTCTGTCCTAATTATAAGTGAGAAAATAACAAGCTTCTTTTATCAGGCCATTATGTCATGATAGCTGAATAGTATTTGAAGATTTGCACTTTTCATAAGCTTTCTAGCCTTTGCCTCATACTTCACCTGGTCTGCACTGAACTCATACATATTTTTATTTTATATTACATATTTTATATTACATATTTTATTACCTGCTAGGTATTTTGGTTACAGATTCTAATCTTTAAAATAAAGCAAGCTCCTGATACTTTCTAGTCACAGTTTCCTAGCAACAAAGTTTTCTTCCCTTCATTCCGAATGTCAAAGAATTTATGGATACTTAAGCTTTTTTCTTTTAAGCAGTTCAACTTTTTCTCAAGAAAGGCCTTGTTTCCTTAAAATGCTATAAATCAATGCAAGATCACAAATAGGCAATTTTAAACATCTTTTGTTAAACAAAACAACACCTTAACACTTTTATAATCTTAATCGAATTCACTTGGGCCACACACATATTAAGGTGTTATTTTCAATTTATAGTGCTGGCAGGATTAGACAGCAATAGGGAAAAGCTCCCTTGTTATAAGTGTAAGAGGAGTTTGTAGTTAGTAGAGTAGCTAATTCCTCAAACCTAAATTCTCTTCTCCTTTGACACACAGAAAATAGTTTTCTTTTATACTTTGAAGGTTTTGCCATATAAGACACCCTAAAGTAGCAACCCGTTAGTGATAAAATCTTATTTGCTACTCACCATCAGAGATTTGGTGAAAGATTTGACTTCTATATTCTATAAGGCAAAATATGAAAGGCAAAGCATGCAAAGCTCACAAACTATATTCTTCCCACAGCTGTGTGAAGCCATGCAATGCTGAATGCTCTCCAGTTCAGTGCATTACTGTGCTCATTTCTGTTACTGGCCCTTGACACCAACATCTGAGAGACCAGTTCAGTAATTCTCACCCATTTATCAAATGAAGTGTATAGGAGATTTTAATTCTACTTATCTGGTCATCTTGAGGATACCAAACATCATTATAGTCATGCTGTGAAGGTTTCTTTTATCATACAGAAGGTGTATTTAACACATGGCAATCTGCCCTGCCTAAAGCAGAAAGCTTCACAATGTGTTTGTTTATTAAGCATGACCTCATAAGGAGACACAGAAAGACTGTGACTGTCATCCTACCGCTATCTTTTCTTCCTCTTGTTCCCTCAAGTATGAGCCTTTCTGGATTATTCTGGGGTTTTTTTCTTCAGATTTGGCCAAAATTTGAAGACAGTAGAGCTCTTGAAGGTCTTACGATACAAAGGTGTGTTGGGTTGAGGAAAGATCCTTCAGATACTAAGCCTTTTTAATGGCCAAGATCACAGGAAAAAGAGAGATACCAGAATCCAAGTTTCATTAGTCACAACACTTGTTTTGGTTTGAGC
>WBMZ01000209.1:5720-191068 GCA_013400975.1 Atrichornis clamosus
TGGCCCACATACATCATTCCTACTGTGGCACACATGTGGCGGTCAGAAGCTGTGTTATCTTTCCTCTCCCACAGAATGGGGTGTAAATAACTTTCCTTTGTTACTAGAGAAGGGGGAGGGGTTGGCCCACAGCGCATGTCCAGCCCTCTGGGATCTATGGGCCAGCGGGCCCGCAGGGCGGTGCTTCCCGCCCTCACCGCAGGAACCACGAAACTCGCAATTTGTAACAGCTCTAAAATAAACCTCTTGATGCATAAAAACGATGATCAGCTCCTGGTCAACCTGTGTATATCACCAAACATTACATGCCTTGATGTAAAAAATCTAATTGATGTAAAAAGGAAGATTTGCCATTAAGAATTATTTATAGTGACTAAAACAAATAACATGATGGTATTCATTATAACATGACAGTATTTACAATATTTTATACCACAGCTGTGAGAACCATGAGGACTTATTGATGCTGGTACTTCAGAGCTTCTACGTGTCGCATCATTTGCAACAAAATAGCTCAGAAATGAGCATCTTTTAAGGGAGAAAGCCATAGATGAAAGACCCTAAAAGGCTCTTTAACTCCAGTGTAAATGTCCTAATCCAGGACTGACTCTAACTACTTTTCTTCTTAAGTAGTTTCAGAAATAAGTTTGAAAACAGCACCCCCCTATAGATGAAAGAAATATTTCCCCAGTCAATTATCTGCCTCCTTAGCTGTGTGCTGTTATAGTTGGGCTCTTGCCTCATGCAGTTAATCAAACATACTTTTCATGCCCAGCCTTGTTGAGAGTGGAGTAGAGCCATGATTAAATATCTCAAACATGGCCAGGACATGTTTACTATTGAAAAGCAGAATAAAAATTACTTGTGAAAGGAAGGTCATGTGGATGGGAGTCAAAAATAAAATTCATTGATGAAAGTGTACCGACACATCTGATGATGTCAGTTTGAGATCCTCATATTTTCAGTGTCTTGTGCAGGTTTTTTGTGTACTTATTCTTAAATCAGGATCCTGTTCTCTGGAGTTGATCTGTTTAAGAGAAAACAATTTTTTTTTTAATAATTAGTATTATATTTAGAAATAAATCAATTATGTGCCAAAGCTTTGAATAGTGATTCAGTGGAGAAAGAAATATGGGCAATTGATACTTAACCTTGTAACAGTGAAATATCTGCACCTGCCTTTATGGTATCACACTTAATATACTCTTTAAACCTCCTTAATGGCTTATACCTTGCTTTGTTGCCTTCTTAGAAGGGGTGGTTGAAATTACCTGGGAGGATCAGTACCTGCACGTGTAAGGCTTCTCAAACATTTTATGATGGAGGAAATTCATGGACAGTTTTCCCATTTCTTGATTGTCTTACCATGATTTCCATGTAGTTTTTTATATGCACTAATCAAGCGATTGTTGCCACTATTTTATCCATGGCTAAAGTTTTGTTGATGAAAAATAGCAAAGCTATGGTTCCAGGGACCTACCTGAAAGAACATTCAAGAAAATCATGCCTTTATGTTGAACTCTGAAGATGCAACAAAATTTAAAGTTCTTTGTTTCATCCTCAACTATGATGTGCATATTATTAAATCCTCAGGTCCCTTGAAAAAATTCTTTTTAATATCAGCACAGAAATGAGAACAAGTATTTCTCAGTTTGGACTCCATTTCATTACGCTTCTCACATCTTGGCAGGGAAATACCTGAATATCTTGTGGAATAATTAGGTTCTGGACCATGCTATGTGTTGCCAGTAATTTATTCTGACATTAGTTAATGGGATGATTTTATGTTTACATTTTGAGTAGTAAATCTTTGTATTTTCAATATTTAATTCCCATCTCCTTCCCAGTGCATGTTTTCTACTTCTTTTCTCCTAAAAAATTGAAACCTCTTGTCCTTTCATTGTTCTATTAAAAAAAAAAGGGAAAGGAAGGACTAAAAAATGATCAATTTTAAATTTAACACCAGGCTAAAATAGCAGTGAGATCTGAATTAGTGCTAAAGTTAACAAGAGTTCAAGTCTTATGAATTATACTTGCTGATTTTTTCTAATCCACAGTGACAGAAACACTGTGGAAAATGTCAGTGCTAGAATGACAGACTTTCTGACACATCTTAGCCACATTCACACCACATATCGTTCATCACCAAGCATCAAAAGGAGAAAAATATGAAAAAAAAGTTCCTTAAAAAAAAAGAAAGTCAAGCTGGGGTTTTTTTTTCAAAATTATAAGAAGAAATTAAATATGTGAGTTGACTGCTAAATTTAGATAGATCAGAAAACTAATTCCTGGTTCTGTTAATTTTATATGACAGGAAGTTTTAAGTAAGACATTTTACATGATTATATGTTATTTTTTGTTTGTCACCATCCTGTTCTAAATTTTACATTGAGTGTATTTCATGCATAAAAGTGTTCTTACTGCTTGCATAAATACATTCTTTAAAATGCATTCTCTAGAATATAGGCTTTTGGAAGTTTGCCGGTGTCATATTCTTATCCTTTTATCTATTTCATTTTTAAATAATTTTCAAATCAATAATGATTTATGCCTGAGAGCTAGGAGATAGTTGAGTTCTGATATTGGCTTTAGATATTTCTTTGGTTATTATTTTTGTTAGGGTTTTAATGTTCATTTGTTTGTTTAGTTGGGTTTTTCTGTGGAATTCAATTTTCTGTTAGGAAATCTATAATCTGAATTTTGTTGAAATGCCAGAGCTTACTGAAAATTTATAACATCTGTTTCCAACTGGTCTAGCCCTTTACTTTCTAAGAAACTGTCAAAATAATTCAAGTATCTGAGAAGCTCCTCACATGGCATTTCCTGCAAGTCTGGCAAATTATATCAAGGGAATAACTTGCAACAGTTACTGAAATAATATTAAATATGGTTGTTATTTAATCACTCTGTATTAAAATAGTCTTTTTTTTAATATGTTTTTAGATTCCGTTCTTCCCTCCCTCCCTCTTCATGTAATTAAGTTGCTGTTTTCTTCCTGAAAAAAAATTGATCTTTTAATTTCTGAGGTTTTTTACTTTTTAGGCCAAGTCAAAAATAAGCAAAACAAATTCAGCAAAGTGCTAAGTGCTTACATTTCATGTACCACAGCTGTGTTATTTTGTTAACCATGTCAAAACTGTCAGTGGAACATTTGCTAAGCTTTTTGTTAAGCCTAAACCCAGTTGCCATCCATATTTAATCAGGTTAACAGTATAAATCTCAAGCAGGCAACGTGCTTCAGCATGAACTCACTCATTTCATGAAATTTCTTTTGGTCAGGCCTATTCGAACAAACCACACTGCACCTCTTTTTTGCAAGCAAATGTATCAAACTTGGCTTTTCCTAAGCCTAGTGTGAAGCTGTACCTCAGATGTTACAGTCAGTCAAATGATTACAAAGTATGAGCATACTCTAAACTATATATTTTAACCACAATCCTGTTCTTCATCCATGCAGATTAAAAAAGCTGTTGCTATATTTATCAACAGGAGATAATGCAGTTTTATCCTGTATGAAACTAGAAAGTGTAAAAATAGTTCTGTTCAGAACACCATACACTTCTTTGTAGTATTAGCTACATTATTCTTCCATATTGTTGATGTATATTTTGATCCAGTTAAAAATATCTGAGTCACAGATATACTAAAGTTAAAAAATTTCTTAGAAATATATGCGGACAGAGGCAAGATTATCTCAGCAGAATAAGAGTATAGAAGAGAATCCACCCCTTCCTACAATAGGAAGTTAACAGGTTTGGCTTTGAGGGAGTAGAATAAATTGTCAAATAAGAGAATTTGTAATCAGGAGGTATGTGCAATTGTAGAGGAATAAATGACTTGTTATTCCATCCTGAAATTTTGCTATAGGTCTTCATTACGAAAGGAGGACAAGGTAATTTTCTTAATTATTATAATTTTTTTAACTAATTGTTTTTCCTGCCATTTCTGTGACTATGGGAGTGATGTTTCAAACTCTGAAAATATGATCTCTTTATAGCGAACGGGTTAGATTTTGCTTATTGCAATAACTGCAACAAAAGCAATTATTTATCTTTAAACCATTAGCAATATTAGAGTCTAGATGTTGCCTGTATTTCAGTTATTAACTCCACCTTTGTATAAAACTTTAGATAAAATTAAATGTTAAATTTGAGTTTTAGTTCTGTTTGACTTTCTCTAAGTTCCTAAATTTGGTCTAAGTTATGTCTCCCACGAATTTTGAATGCAAACATTTTTTCTTATTTGTACTTGTCATGAATATGCACACCCAAGCTAGAACTTCAGAAAAGTTATATGCATAAGACAAGAGACTTTGATGGGAAATTTCCAATGCTTGCACTGTGAACATTTGAGATGTTTCAGTCTCTTTTGTTTGATGAATTTTTGGCAGACACTTGTCACTTTTCTTCATGGTAGAGTTCCCTTGTTTGATCTTGCAAGTCATCTTAGGAATCATAGGAAGTTGTTCTGCTCAATGTATACCTTTTTTCTGATACCAGACTGGGAAATAGAGCTGGTGGTAGTTTGTTTGTTTCTCTGTTTTCTATGAAGGGACTCCTTTATAGGTTCATGGCACCATTCTGTGGTGGGTTAATCCTGGCTGTCAGATGCCCACCAGGCTGCTCTATCATGTCCCATCCTCAACAGGGGCAGAAAATATGAAGAAATAGCTCACAGGTGAAGATAAGGACAGGGAGATCACTCATTAGTTACTCTTATTTGCAAAGTGGACTCAACTTGGAGAAGTTCATTAAATTTACTGCCAATTAAATTAGAATAGAATAGTTAAAAATAAGGACAATTCTAAATCAGCACCTTCTTCTCACCCTGCAGTCCCTCTGCTCCTAAAACCTTGCCATGTAAACCCAATACACATTCACAAAGCAGACTGAAGGTGATATTTGCAGGAATGTCCACTGAGACTTAAGTCATAGTATGATTCTCATGTTTCTTTCCCCTACATCAAGTTAGGCTGAAATCAGTTAGTGACCTCTTTGCTTTCTTTTGGAACAGATGGCTTACCCTTTGTGGGGTCAAAAAGGGCAGACTTCTATGCTGGATGCAAGGATATCCTTTCTGAGTAACTACTGATAAGAACAGAAGCAGGTGCAAGTTAATTTGAAGTCCTCAGTCCCTTCCTATGATTGCAATCATCTGGCTATTTAAGAATCATCATTTTTTTCTCTTTGTCAACTCTGACACTGAGCTTAGTTTTATGAGGGAAAGATGATAATGAATTTTTCATTGTGGTTTTATAGATTAGTTGATTTTTTCCTGCTTATGCCTATTACTATCTCTTTATAATGGTCTTGGCCAGTCATACTTTCTTTTACGGTATTTAGAGCATCTTCATCTCCCTACCTGTGCAAGTAAAAAAAAAAAGTTATTAGAGCAAAAAGGCACAAAAACATTTTAGGCTTTTTCTAACATAGTTCCTTTGAAAGTAGCAAAATATATTGATGGCAATACTTCAGCTAATGCAGCTGAGAGTAGTATTTGCCTTCTTTGCAACAAGGGCACATTGCTGGCTCATGGTCAGCCTGGTGTCCACAAGAACTCCCACATGCAATTCTGCAAAGCTGTTTTCCAGCTGGATGGTGCCCACTATGTACTGGTATATGGGGTAGTTCCTTCCCAGAGATTTGACTTTGCACTTCCCTTTGTTGAACTTCATGAGGTTCCTATTGGTCCATTTCTCCAGCCTGCTGATGTCCCTCTTTATGGCAGCATGACCCTCTGGCATATTAACCACTACTCCCATTTTGGTGTTGTGGCAAACTTGCTGAGAGTACGCTCTGCCCCACCATCCAGAAAACCAAAAGAGATGTTAAAGTAGACTTGTCCCCGTATTGACCCCTGGGATACACCACCAGTTACTGGCCTCTAGCTGGACTTTTTTCCACTGATAACCATGCTCTCGACCCCGACATTCATCCAGTTTTCAAGCCACCTCGCTGTCTGCTCAGCCCACACATAAACAGCTTGTCTATTAATACCTTGACAATGTCAAAGGTCTGCATGAAGCCCAGGTAGACAATATCTACTGCTCTTGTCCACAGGGCAAGTCATAGAAGTCTATCAGAGTTTGTCAAGAATGACTTCCTCTTGGTAAAGCCATGTTGACCATTCTTGATTATTTTCTTGTCCTCAATTTTCCAGGATTTTTTTTCCAGGATTAGCTGCTCCATGGTAGCAGTAATATTAAATAAAATTATGCCTAATATAAATAATTTAAATAAAGTTATAGGTAAGTCTCATAATAAATGATGGATTCAATATATTTTCCTTCTGAAACTATTCTATAATCGAATGTATAATAACACAGTTATTTTGATGAAGGGACTTCAGATTCTATGGAAAATTATGGAGGTAAAGCCTATCAATTAGACAGCAGCATTTCATTAGCTTATACCATCAGATTTAAATGCACATCATTTACTTACTGGGAAGTAGTCAGACATGCCCAGCACAAAAGCAATTAACCATCTTGAGGGCATATGAGGACACTCAGATACAAACAGGATTTGTTTTTTTCTCCTTGCCTAGTTTCACTTCTACCAGTGAAGAAGGCAATCAGACATTCTTAGCAGTCTTTAGCTGCCTTTTTTTTCCTTAAACAGTGAAAAATTGAGAAAGTATGTATCTTGTGGATATTTTTCAGTGAGGTGGATTTCTTGCTGTTGCTAGTATGTTTGGATCATTCATACTATGATTTTTTGCAAGATAATGTCTGCAGCAATAGATTTATTTGAAGACCAATAGCCAATATCCTGGCACTAGAGAGGGGCCCAGAATTTTCAGATTCAGGCATTTCTTCTCTTTCGGTCTTCTAGATACAAGAGCCATTCCCATACCATGTTAAAGTTAGTTACTAGCCAGTCATTTCCTTGAATATCTAGATTAAAATCTTTACCTTCTTTTCTAGTAGCTTAATAAAAATAAGTGAAATTAACTTAAAGTACAACCGCTAGTAATTGTTAGAAGTACAATGAGATAGCATTTGCATATATTAAGATATTTAATGTCAGAAAAAAATGGCAAATACAGTGTGAAATAATTCCTAGAGGTTAATATTCTTTCTGCCAAGATAAAAGTTGTATAATGCTTTTTATTGTTGGGAACATGATAAACAGTGACTTAAATAAAAGACAATGTGTTTGCTTAATGCTTTATTTTTACTCATTTATTTCCCTTTGTGGAAATGTTGAAAATATTGTAGAATGCTGTATTGCTCTGAATAATCAATCTCAAAAACTCCTATGGTGAATGCAAGTCAACATGAGTCATACTTCCGTGCAAACAAAACTGTAACGTGAAAATAAAAGTATAATCTCTTTATACTCTTACCTCAGTGTATTTGTTCTCAGGACAAGGTAGGACTATCAATTTGTTTTCAACTATTGCTTCAAAGTAGAGGATTCTAAATTATATAATAAAATAATACAATATATTTATGTGACTAGTACATTTCAGTTGTCCTCAGCTTAGATATCCATATACAAATGCCTAACTTCACTTTATAGTCAAGAGAATTTGGTACTCGTAAGATGTGATTGATCTAGTGCAAGTTATTTGCCTTTTGATGAAATAGATTTCAGTCTAGACAGTTTTTTTCACTGGTTTTGAAGAAGCCTACATCAAATATAGTTGTTTGCACTTTAGATGTCTACACTTAAATATGATGAATCCTATTTCCAAGAGACAGACTCAACAGTAAAGAGACTTTCCATTTTAGCTAGTGAGCATTTATCCCCTGTAATTGTCTTGCAGTTTGTGTGTCTCCTGCTGTTTTCTCTGATGTTCTGTGAATCTCCAGGTTTTCTTCTCCTTTTTTCCCCTCCCTCCCACTTTTCTCATCCCCTCTGATACTCACAGATTAAAATAAATTTGAAGGGACAGAAGTGCTTGAGATTTAAGCTGTTTCACTTTGTGTTATGTTCTGTTCATATAATATGTAACTGCAAAAGAACCAATTAAACTCTTGTTATGTTGCACAACAGTTCTTAGATATGTTTCATTCTTGGAAGGATGTTTTAATTCAGATTTGTTCTGTAATATTAACTAATATATAGTTTATTTAAGCTATATCTTAGCTTAATAGTTAAGTACTCTTTTAAAGAGAAAAAATTCATAACACCTTTAGAAATTGTTATTTTACTGGTAAAACGTCCCATTTTATGGCGTGAAAATGTTACTATAAATCTGAAAATATTTTTAGAGATACATTTGCATTGGAAGATTCAGGATAACGGATGCACATATAGAAATACGTGCAACTTGAAATCTTTACACTTCTCCTTCAGAAGCAGTTCCGAAGCACATATACTTTCCTCTGTTACACACCATTCTGCTTTGTGTACTTTGAAATTTTTAAAAGTTGAGTACTTCATCTGGAACACTACTTTCCTTGAAAAGTCTTCAGGGAGCTAATTTCATCAGGAACTATATACACATATTGAACAATTGTGTGGAAAACCTGTTGTCTGGAACACATCCTTTTGAACATGTGCTCTCTCTGAAAAGCTGCAGGAAGTTCTTGAGGTAGTTATTAACTATTCAATAAAACCTTTTCCCATTTTACTTCTGAGCTAGAGTTTTGCCCAAGGAGTGCATTCTAAAGAATATATTCCAAGGCACAGAAAGAAGGTACACCTACTGAAATTTGTTAGAAATTAGATCTCTGCTCCCATTGATTCCTTGGAAATAGTTCTTACAAAATTATTGGAGACCAAAGTACATAATCATAATTTTCAGAAAGTTATTTTTCAAATAGCACTTTTTGGTTTTTGGGGTTTTTTTTTACCTGTGAAGGTTGGATAATTATTAGTGTTACTGCCTTTTTATTACTATTTGCTTCTGGGTTTATAACTTCAATTTAAATCAGACATTCAAAGTTGTTCATTGCCTTTGGGTTTATAAGTAGTAAGAACAGAACAGGATGAGACTGTTGCCTTCTGTTTAGCTACTTTCATATTTTTTTAAGGGAATAAAGACTGCACAGGTCAGCATATTTTATTTTAAATAATTTGGGGATTTATAGAGTGTGTATATGGAGGAAGAAAAAATGCAAGGTTCCTTTTTCCTCATAGTAGTGTCTAGGGATGTATTTAATAATTTCCTCTGAAAAAAAATTCAAGACCTTATTAGCCTGTATCAAAATAATTAGAGTAGTCTAATACCTGCTGGATATATCACAAATGCTACTATAAAGGCAAACAATTTTTAGGGACTACTGAATGTTTCTTTCTGAAAAAGAAGAGGATAGTAATTATTGTATTGTTTAATTTTAAGTAAAGATATTATTTTCATTTCTGAAGTCATACAGATACATATGTGATCTCATTAGTTGACTAATTATGTGTGAAATGATAGATCAAGGTTGGTGGCAAACTGTCTGAGGTGGAATTCTGCATATTTGAAATTTCCGTCTTGTGCCTTCCAGAACCACTTTTGATAGCATAATCCTTTTATCCAGAATCTTGTAGCTCAGACATATCACTGAGGAAATATTTTTGTTCATATTATTGTTCCCTGATGTTATACCTGACAAAATATTTGAAAATATTTTGTGGTCCTGCATTTTTTTTTTAAATTCAGCTCAGAATGAGACTGCGGGGCAGTGAATAAATACAATAAATACATAAATATATTATAGCATGATCACTGTTTATATGGATCAATAAAACCCATGGATCTTATTTCATTTATATTAATGATGCTTTTATCTAGCTCTGGGAAACTGGAAAAAAGACTTTACTGAAATTTATAGATCAAAAAAGAATACTTGCCCCTGTGCTTCTGATTACTATGCCTCTACTAACTAGATCAATAGCAAAATTTAGTAATGGCAGTCTGATTTAAAAGTATGTAGAATATAGTAATAAATCATCACAGTTTTCCCTGAAGTGTTTATCTTACAAACTACAGACTAAAATGTAGAATTACCCCAAGGATTCACTCTAATGTTAAACTGATTCAAGGATGCCACCTAACTTTGGTTTGCCACTTATAGATTTTTCAGAAAAACAAAGACAGTCTGTTAGATGACTGCTAAAAGCAGAATTTTTGGAAAGTTTATTAAAAATTTTCAGTTATTTACTCATCTTACCTAAATTTCAGGTTTTATTTTGAAAGGTTCCAGCACACTCAACTTTAGATACTGGTATCATCAAAACATCTTTTCAGTAGTCTAAAGGGAATAGTCAATATTAAGCACTGGAAATCCAGCTGACTTTGAGTGTGATCAAACCAAAGCCGACATTGTAAAACAAGGACTCTGGAAACACAGCCCTATGACTACTCATTTTCTTGCTTGTTGGCGTATCTGGAAGGATTTCAAGTATATTTTGTATTATATATGTTATGTGTGCTTTGCATGTCAAAGGATGCATTTCCAAAAATTATACAGTCGTTTTTCTCCATTTGTGCAAATTCCCCTAAAACTATATATCTTCAATATCAGTTGACAAGTGTATTTGTTAAATAAATGGCAAATTTACTTTACTGACTCCAAAGTTTGTGCTGTAAATCATGTTAGGTTATGTGAAACCTAAATTTGAAATAGGTTGTGTATTAACTGTTACATATAGCTTGCATACATTTTTATTACCTTTTTACTATACATAAAACATGATCCTATTTGGTAATTGCTCTTCCTGATTTTGATTTACTACTGTCAGTTTTGCACAAAGATGACGCATGTTCTAATTTTCAGTTGAAACAGAAACCTTTAAGAAGAAATCCTGGTAATACAACTGCAAGAATAAGATTATCAAATGTTAATATTTCAAATTTTTATGGCCAGTTCCTATAACATATTTCATTTTTTATATATTCTTAAATTTTTGAAGTTATTAATTATGTCATTGCTACTTGTCTTAAAAACATGACTGTTTCACAGAATATGATGTAAGACAAATGTAGACCAATCTACTCACATGCGGCTTTATAGAGGTACACTTCTCAATGTCATACCTATCCCATTATCACAGTTTTAGGTGAGTTACAAAGTAAGTGAGCCAGAAATCTTGTAATTAAATATCTTTTTCTGAAAAATACTAATAGGGAAAAACCAAATGATAAGCTCTTTTTTTTAATATTCCTCTATTTGGACTACAAATTTTTAAAAAAATCCTATATCTCAGAAAAGAATTTCAGATTGTAGAAAAATGAGAGATTATGTCAGAGCAGCTAGGTCACAACAGAATCATCAATAATTTGGGGATTCACTAGAGACTAGAGGAGAGATTGAAGCTGAACCCTAGGATTTGAACGAAACAAACAAATTTAGTTATTTTTTCAAGTTCCACGGTATTTCTTAATGAGTCAGGTATTTTTCACAGAGTTCTCTTACTTTCTTATTTATGAGCATTGTTAAAAAAGTATTAAGAATATCTTACATTTCTCCAGTGAAATAAAGAAAACCTTTTTTTGTCATTCCTAATTAAAAAAAAAAGTCTTGAAACTGGTATTTTCCTTAACCTCTCTCTTCTCCTCTGATGAAATACACATAGCATGGGATATCATTAATTGTGCTAAAGAAAAGCTGTTTTAACTTTCTGACATGACTTATAAAGACAAGTACTTCAATTACAAAAGGACAGATGCTTTGTATCAATTTGGTAGTACTCAACTAATATAAAATATCTGGAAGGATATTAATTTAAAAAAACATTTCTTTTGCACTTACAAAAAAAAATCTGATAACAAGATTAGATTTGTTCATGTGTTTATAGGAAAACAGGATCATGATTTCTGAGCATGAATTGGTTATGCAATTTTTATAGCCTCTTGTTTTTCTTTTTATTGTGAATATAGTATTGATATTTCTGCTGCAAATTTATTGCAAAATGTATTTTACTGTTCATAAGTGAAATATGCTTTCAAGTTGAATTCAACACTAACATAATTTGTCCGTGTTTTATGGTTTTATTGAAGTCTTTTTTCTGTTCTGATGTAACTGCACATCTAATTGCACATAATTAAAAAGTGGACCAAAAATGAAGGCTTTTTTATTTGTGCAGTTGCTTTTTCAAGTTTTGGGGCTTTTTCAGTTTTGGGATTTTAAGTAGTGAATGAACTATGTGTCAGCCTTAAAACTTGTTATGGATTTCAGTTTAAATTCTTCTGTCTAGGCTTACAAATTTTGTGACTAGAACAGCACAAACTACCCAGAATATTTTTTTAAACTAACAAGATTAAGAAGATTTATGTGTGGTTTTCTGCGCTTTACTCAATTAGAGCAAATCAGATCTTTGCCTACACAATTTTTCATGTCTTCTCCATCTGTGCCCTCTTAACTTTCTGTACTTGACTGCAGTCCCTGGGGTTTGACACACACACACACGTACACCACATTTATAGATGTGAATGTGCCAAACTGGCTGTTCCTCAGTGTACTTATATCACCATTTACACCTGTGAAGGAAAGTGTTTCTCCTCCCTTTGGAACAAATTGCTATCCTCAGAACATACATCAGGTTTCCAACTTCTCTGCACTGGCTTTTGCTCATAGAAACATGTCCTTCTTCAATTACCAGAACCCTAGTGTAACAAAGTAATATGAGCTTTGAAGGACATGATATTAATCCATCAGAAGGGCATCCGCATCTTTAAACACAAATGCTCTCAGTTCTCCATTATAACTGTAATAAGAGACAATTTATTACAGTATTAAAAATTTCTACATATAAGTATTCTGTCATTTTTATCTACATGAAATTTTGAGGAACTTCTATTCATAAAGACAGAGTTACCATGATTAATGCATGGGTGGAAAAAATGTGCTTTATTTTCTTTTCTAATAATATGGTTGAATTTTATTCTAAGCAAAAAAAAGCATTATTTTCTTAAAATGCAGCTGAAATCTTTATCCTTCAGCATAAATATTCATACAGTTATTTAAATTACAGGATATTAAAAATGGCCACACTTCTGATAGTTATTCATGAAATAAGAAAATTATTTTTACCTTTGATGCCTTTTATCCTACTTGAGCCAGATTATAGATGTGAGGAATAAATTATATCCTTCACCTTCAATGCATTTACTCAGTGAGGTACATTTATTTAGTTGGTATTTGAAGAGAGTTGTATTGCACAAAATGCAATTAGTTATCTTGCCCTATGAACATATAGTTATCATATTGTAATGCAACTATCTAGAACTGTAACAAACATGTACCAACTACATAAATAAGTGAAATCATGGTGCTTTGAAGAGGTCAGCAGAGTGATGGTACCTAAAAGCTATTATAATTCATATTTCATGAACATAACCTTTGGGGTTAATTACAATAATTTATTGTGAAATATGCTACTTACATGCAGTTATTAATCAGAAGATCTCTTTTATTTACACTGTTGAAAAGCTTAATTTAGAGACTCATCCTTCAAGTACTTTTATTTATTTCTAAAATATATTTACTTATTTTCTAGGTTATTCAGATAAATTTTGAAGAATTTGATCTGGAGATTGGTTATGACACACTGACAATTGGTGATGGAGGAGAAGTGGGTGATCCTAAAACTGTGCTTCAAGTGTAAGTCTTTTTTATTTGCAATTTATACGCATTGAATAATGCTATTAGTGTGGTTTTGATGAGACTGAATAATTATTAGAATCAGGTAAATCTCAATGAAATCTAATCTTACTGAGTTTCTAAAATTACTAAAAGTGACAGTTTAAATACATTGTTAAATGTTTATTATTCTGAAGTAAAAATGAGATGAGTTAGACATCACAAAAGAAAACGATAAAGTAGAATTAGAAGTTTAAAAGACATAGTCTGGACATTCATGTGTAGACATGAAAATTTTAGGGACTATTGTGTTCCCTTTGTTAGTGTGTTCTCAAATTAAAAGTGTATAAGAATATAATTGAAAATAGATAAATTGACAACAAAAGGTGAATAGGGTGTTACCTAAACCACATATGGCAAATCAACATTGATTATTGAAAAAGGTTTTTATCATTCACTGACATTCTTCTAGAATGTGTGAGCCCAGATATGTAATATTCTCAACAATCATTTATTAACTACAGAATCCATATTTCCCAATTACTTAGCTTGTGGCAATAATAATAACTGTCTCAAGAAGACAAATTCAGAATTTTATTACTTAGTTTTAAAAATTTTCAAGACAGTATAATGTCAGTGATTCTGTTCATTCCACAGTCACTTGAAAATATGAAGAACACTGTAATTAGACCTTACTTTTAGTCCATCATTTTATGTAACTCTAGTCCTAGTCTGAATAAATCAATATTTTGTAGGAGAAATGAATCTCTTAAAGTACATTGTATTTATTTTTTTCAAATATGAGTCAAGTTTATGAAAAAAAGAGAGAAATAACCAAAAACCCAAAAATGTGATTTAATGATTATAAACCATATTTTGCCTGTAAGGGATAGTTTGCTATTAAAAAAAAAATAGTGTCATATAATATTTAGCTGTTAATTTTAAATAAACTGACGTTAGAGCAAGTACCCGATGTTATCATTAGCTCAAATGAGTTAGAAATTGAAACAGATAAGAACAGAAAGTGATACAAGTTTAGTACAAAATATATTGAATCATAAAACAATAGAATAGCAAAATTAGGGTTCCTTGGAATTATATTCCCTGCAGTATATTTATTGGATTATTAAAAAATAAATAATTAAAACATTTTTATATATTGTAGTTATCCATTATTTACCCCAAGAATGATATCAAGAATTAGTTTAGTTTGAGTACCCTAAAACCAAGGTTTGCCTCTTTTTCTGTCCTAATTTCACCTCATTAATATTAGCAATTGCTAAACTTTAAACAGAACATATATTTTTTTCAAGATTTACAGATTTTTATCATGAATTCCCCCTTAGATTTGTCCTTCAGAGGATAGATTATCTGACCTTTGAATTGGTTTTGTAATCATTCTATCCTTTCTGTTCTGTTCTATTCTTTTTAATATCTTTATCAATGGTCTGGACAAGGGGTCTGAGTGCACCCTCAGTCAGTTTGCAGATGACACCAAGTTGGACAGGAGTGTTGATCTGCTGGAAGGTAAACACAGAGATGAAGATCAGGGGTCTGTAGTTCCCTGGATCTTCCTTCCTCTCCTCTTTAAAAATAGGACAGATTTTTCCCTTTTTCCAGTAACTAGGGAGTTCACCTGACTGCCGTAACGTGTCAAATGATGGAGAGTGTGCTGGCAACAGCAGCCAGGTTCCTCAGGGTTGCGGCATGCATGTCATCAGGCCCCCTAGACCTGTGACTTACCAGTTTCATCAAGTGGTCTTGAATCTGCTCTTAGCTTACAGTGCAAGGGACCTCTCTCCCCTAACTCTCATAGAGAGGATCGAGGACTTGAGAGAAATGGGAAGCCTGAAAGCAAGTGAAGACTGAGTCAAAGAACTCAGTGAAGAACCTCAGCCCTCTCCATATCCATTGTCATCAGTTCTCCCTCCTCATTTATCGGAGGGGTGCACTCTGTATGTAGAACAATTTATCGAAGCATTGGGCATTGTTCCAGTGTCAAGTGTTGGAAGAGGCTGCCCAGGGTGGTGATGGAGTCTCCGTCCCTGGAGGTGTTCAGAAGATGTGTAGATGTGGTGTTTAAGGACATGGTGTTTTAGTGGTGGACTTGGCAGTGCTGGCTTAACCAGAGTACTTGATGATCTTAAAGGTCTTTTCCAACCTAAATGTCTGATTCTAGTATTCTTATCAATGAAAAGACCAGGATTTGGTCATGTATTTCAGGTGTAATTGCTTTAGGATAATGCAGTCTCTTCAGTTTGTAAATGAGTAAATCTTTCAGGATTGTAAATGAGTTAACTGCTGCAACTAATAAATTTAAGAAGTACTGTAATTTCTGTTTTATAAGCAGTACCAATTATTAAAAAAAATATTGCTGATAATGCTGGAATTCAGTTTCAGCTATTCTTAGATTCCTGAACTATATGGAATATCCTCTCATGTGGAAAGAACCTTTATTAAGTGCCAATCCATCAGGTCTTATTAAAGTTTAACTAAAGTATTTTTACTGAATTACAGTAATGAATTGAGGTAAAGTGCAGTAATATTTTAAATTTTGAGTAATGTGGTAGAACAGTCTGTCCAGATTGTATTTCATTGAAGATATTAGCATTTTATAAAAGTATTTCTGATGATGTAACTTAGGTTGGAGAGAAATTACGAAATTACACCATTAAGATTGTCACAAATATAAAGGAATTCTGAGTAATTTTCTTTTAATTAAAAAAGTTAATAAGAACTGTCAAGTGTTAGCATATGATACGAGAATCTGTTCTGTAAATAAATAGGTAAATAATTTTTAAGAATTATTACTATGGAGATCTTGGAAAAGCAAAAAAATATCCCATTAATTTATGGGGGTTTATTATTAAGTAATCAGCCACAAGTATATTATTTTCGTTTACTGGTGGAATGATTATTCTGCGATCAGAAGTATCACTAGTGAAGTTATTAGGATTAAAATGCATTAAAAAATTATATGGAAGATGACACATAATTGAATACTGTAAAAACCATGTAAATCTTTTCTCCTGTGTGATGAAGACTTTGTCTGAGATATGATGCATAGCAAATAAATCAGCTATTGGATCACTTAAATTTTGAATTTTAAATTTTAAAATAATTACCTTTCTCCCAGAAAATTGCTGAACAACATTGATTTAAATATATCTGGTTTACATGTTAATAATGTGTAAATATTGATCTTCCAATTTATCAGAATTAATCAGGAAACCTATCCAAGTGTTTAATCTGCTAGTTTTACTGGACACTGCTTCATAGGAAGGTTCAAAAGCAAAAACTGAAGTGGCATTTCAATAGAATGATGCTTCCTAAATTGATAGCCTCAGTCCTGATTATTCCTATTCTGCTGATGTTTATCACAGAAGTAGCTAAACTCCAAAGCCTTTTCAGCACTTGCCCTGTGTGCCTCTAATTCTGAGCCTGTACATACATGCACCCAGCAATGTGACAGTCTGCTCCAGCCTAGTCAGTCTGGCACTAAAGTGACCTTAGACATGATTGCCATAATTTTTTTTTGCCTGTTTGACAAGATGACTAATATGAAGGCATTCTTAGCGCTTTCCTATGGAACTAAGACATAAGATGGAGCAGTGTTAAGTGTTACTACCAAGGAGCAGAGGGGAAGAAGGAAAAAAAATGGTGGATTCTCCTTCATACATCAGTTGCAGCACTTTTTCAGGATGTTTGGAAGTTTGCTTTCAGAAGCGTGGTCTGATAGTTGTTGCAGGTGACTTTTAACGCAGTTTCCATCTGGGCACTGGTTCCTGTAACACGCGTTTGAAAAATCCAGTGTACAAGACATGAAACATTCTTAATCTTTTAGCATGCTGCTTTCTTTGTTGTGTGTGCGTGTGTCCAATCTCTCGTATAACAGACTGTCTTCAGCAAATGGAGAGTGCTACAATCTTCTGAATATCCTCTAGCCCAGTCTTCAGAGTACTCTCTCAGGGGGAGAATATATATATATCACTGGTATGTGGGAGGAGTAGTTCTAGAGTCGTAGATGAAGAGGTGGGAAACACCCTGCTGAGTGTTGTAACTGTAAGGCTGTGCAATAAAAAGGGAGACACCATAATCACATACTTCCGTGTCTACCGCTGACAGTGTTCACTGTTCGGCTCTTGAAAGGGAAGGTGTACTTCCAGGAGAGGAATCTAGATACTGAATCCAGGGTAGAGGAAGCCACAGAAACGCCCAGAAGGAAAGAAAGAGTAATTCTCAACTGCAGAGTTTCATTATTTTCTTAAATGTCTTCCTTCACATAATGTCATTTTTTTCTGGGTCTTATTGCTCTGTAGCCCCTTCACAAATGTTTTACAGGGATTCCTAGGGACTTAAAAAATAGAGCAATGAGTGATTTTTGTTGATTTATTCTTTTACTTTTTCAAAAATGCATTTTCCAATGGTATTTTTTCCTCTTGTAATATTTAATTGGAAAGTACTTCTTGTTAAAACTATGCATTTAAAAGCATGCATTTATAATTAATTTCAGAAAATGGAAATGCTTAAAATTTTGATGGCTGTTTATCATAGGAATTATTCTGTCTGACACAACAGAGAGATTAATATTCTCAATAGGCTTAATATTCAAAAAATGTACTGTCAGTCACCAGTGACAATTACAAAACTCTGTTAGCCATTACATCAGTGTTGTTTCTGAGGAACATCCTGTTAATCTATTAATTTGGCAAAGACTGAACTTGCTGAAGACACTTTCCCTTAGTGCAGGAATGAGCAGTTAATATGTTATTTTGGCCAGGCATTTACTTGTTCAGTTCTGGCAAGAGTCTTTGTAGTAGCTCCATCTGTGAACACAGATGTGGGAAACAGACATGAATTTTTCCCACAGCAGAGTATTTAATACAGAAAGAAGCTAAAAAAGACCAGAGGGAAGAACTAAAATTAACTGTAAAATATATTTAAAATAGTCCATTTGAAATTTCAGCTTGCTTTAAAGAATAGTTAGAGCTTCAAAAAATGAACAGTTTTCACTGTTGTACAGGCTTGTGCTTATGACCCATTTTACAAGAATGGAAAATGGCTTGGAACTTTTCAGCATTTGGTTTCAGATGATAAACTATAACCAAATTTGAGACAAAATTTTGGGAAAAAAATGCAATATAACATAAAACTGCAGCTTTCACGTTTCCTTTTTGCTATCACACTCTTCATTCAGCAAACAGAATCAACACTGAGGACTTCATTGACTTGCAAATTTTTGCAAAAAATATGAAAACTTAAAAAAAATTTTAAAAGGAAAATCAAGCTTAGTTCTTTCTAGTTAATCACCATCCTGTAACATTAGAAAATTGTAAAATTGTGACATTATTTTTCTTAATGAAGGAATAGACATCAGCTGAGTCTTGTTAGGCTGTTCTTCCATTGTTGTAGAAAAGGTGATGAGTAGAGGTGAGAGAGTGCAGGGAACACATGGACTTTCATAATAATGTTGCTATTTAAGAATAGCAGATTTTTTTTAAATATGCAAGGCATGTCTTCCAAAGAGGGTAGTTGCATACCAGGGAAATCAAAGAGTCAATGTAATGTGTCATTATGGACTTCTAGTGCCATTGATATGCCTTTGTGTACCTGAGTAATGGGCACAGGATTGTCAGATAAAGTTAAGGATTAGGGAAGTTGCATGTATTTCTAGACCAGCAGCTTAAAGTGAGACAACATATTTCAGTACAACATGAGCACTAGTTGCATGTGTTTATAGACTACTATCGAATTTGCAGTCATTGGAAATTTGAGAGTTGTCTTGGCTAGCCAGCTAGTAAATAACTAATTTAGTGTGAGCTGAATGCAATGAATTTAAAAACAAACATTAAAAATGCTTAATAGATATTTAGATTTCTTACAAAAAGGAAAAAAAATATAGTTACTTAATGCTTAACGGCTTTACAGATTTTTTTTTTCTATCTATAGGTTAACTGGGAGCTTTGTACCAGACTTAATTGTGAGCATGAGCAATCAGATGTGGCTGCACCTCCAAACGGATGAAAGTGTGGGCTCAATTGGTTTCAAGGTTAACTACAAAGGTAACAATGCATCATTGGAAGTAAATGTAATGGTGTACCAAAAATTAGACCAAAATTATGAAACGTTTTTCTTTTGTATTAGTGGATGCTTTCTATTTCCAGTTCTGTCAGCTTTATAAAGAGGAAAATGTAAGCTGAATTGAAAAAAAGAGTAGAAAAAAAATTTGTTCTCTTAAAGGTCTTACATCACATGAAACTGCACACTTTTTAATTGATGTGTTCTTACAGCAGTTGTGTTTTGGCATATAGCTTTACTTTATTTTCTGTTATTTAACATTGAAAAATATTAAAATGAAATAATTCTGTGATTATGTAAAGCTAAATGAGCAAAAGAAATGAATACTTCCTACATTCTTTTGAAAATTAATCATGCTTATCACAACATTAAAAAAACACCACAAATGAAGAATTTGAATTACTGCTGAGTTTTGAGCCAAGACAAAGAAAAACCTAATAATGTTATTCTTTATGGTCTTAAAGTGCATAAGGTACAATATAAACCATATGTTGCTATTTGATACTTCTGGGAGTACATACAGTTTTTATAGAGCATTAATAGCAAAATCAAGAAAAGCTAAAGTACAACATATATACACCTATATATGCACTTCTTTATTATTAAAGAATTAGTTGTATTTGTTATTTTTATATTACATTTAACATAGCTGCATGTATTTCTTGCAAGAATTTTGTTCATTACACTGTTTCTGTCTAGCACCCAAACCAGATAATAGAAAGTATGATTATTCACTAAAATTATTCATCAGAAAGGGAGAGAGGGCAGGCAAAAATTAACCAGTGACTGTGTGTATTAGAAATGGAGCCGATGTTGCTGAGATGGAGTGAATCAGCATATTGGGAGTAAACCTGCACAATGTGACTTGCTGGGTTTTTTTCTATCCATAACTTTCCTTTGGTCATCTGTGTATATTAAGCTCCATAGCGGTATGGTACAAGTGCTGCACTCCTGATGTTCAGATCTAGTGGACTAAGATAAGAAGATCTTAGTACTTTGTTGCATGGTAATTATTAACACCTAGGATTTTCACATTCAGGCTGTTGAAAGGGGCAAGAGAATGACTAGTAAAAACAAGTTTAAGAATTTAATTCCACCATAGCTGAGTGGAAAAGGATGAATTTTAGGTCTGAACTCTAAATAATTTAAGCTTAAGTTGTTGATTCTTTTATTTGCATGATTCTTTCCTGGTAAAATGAATTTTACTTGCAACAATTTTAGTTTGCAGAAGGCAGAGGATTATTGTCTATTCTTATAATATATGCTATATCTTGTTTTATTCATGAGTTACATTTATTCTTAGAAGCTATAGTTCTGTAGAATAAAATTAATTGAATATGAATAGGTAGAAGGGTACATAAAGGGTGAACATTCACAACAGCATCTCCATATAATCAACTTTGTGATTGCATGCCTAGATAGTGAATCTATTTCTCTCTTGCCCTACAATGGTACTTTACATTAGTTCACTAAATAACACTTGAATACAGCAAGCACTCAATGCATAGGTGCAGTGTCGTGGGGTTGTTTTGGGGTTTGTTTGTTTGTTTGTTGGTTTGTTGTTTTTGTTTTCTTTTGGAGTTTTTTGGTTTGGTTAGTTCTTTGGGGGATTTGTGGGGTTTTTTTTGTTTGTTTGTTTGTTTGGGTTTTTTGTTTGGTTTTGGTTTTGTTTTCTTTTTCCCTTTTGTTTTGGTTTGAGTATATTTTGTGGGTTCCCCCTCCACCTCCTTGCCCCCAATCCAGAGTATGGGATAATTTTTTTATCTGTTGCCTTTGCTTTGACCCTTGAGAGGATGTGTTCATTAGACATACCAGAAATGTGGCAGTGTTCATAAAATAACATAGAAAGGGTAGCAAGGGCAAGTCGGGTTTGAAGGGGTTGCTATTTCTGTTGTTGTTTTTAAATTTATGTTTAAGTCCTTTCAAGTAATGATAGGCTTTGCAAACAGATGTGTAAATGGGTAGTATTTTGGATTAGCAGCTGTTCTGCAATTTAAGTTTTGGAATTTATGAATTGGAAGCTGAGAGAAAGCCCAGTGAGGTAAACTGAATATTTGCATTAGAACAGTGCATTCAGGGCTATGACGTAACACTGACTTACTTACTAGAAGCAAAAAATTGCAAAGAATTTTCTCTTTTCAGAGATTTTTCAGAAATTCTTATGAGAATGATGATTTCTAGAAGTCAGAGCCAAAGGACATTTTAGTTTAAGTGATTTAATGAATTCTTAAGGATGTATGCCTAACCTGCTTGTACATCTCTTGATTAGATGAAATGTATTCCTTTAACTTGTCCCCTTCCACCTCACAAATTCCACTATCCACTTAGACACCTAACTAAGGCTGATACTGTATCTATTTATACATCTATGTATTGTACGTTTAGGTCTTGCAAATTTCTGCTTACATAAAAGATACAATTACATTAGCATTAGATTAGATCCAACAGTTTAATTTTTGAACTGAATCTTCTTCTGATCATTCCCACTATCCTTGTTTTAGTTTTCATCATGGAGCAATCTTGAAAGGCACAAATTACACTTGTTTTTGGTAATTCATAAAATGAGATTGAACAGCATCAGGAATAGCATTCCATCTGTGTTCCAGCTTCTAATGGGCATTTCTCAGAAACTTGTAAAGCTTTTCCAAAGTAAAACCACTAAAACACAATCAAATGCATATAGATAGTATGGGCATTGTATCTTTTATTGTTTCAGTTTATACACCTGCTTTGTTGGAATAATTACTTGATATTGTACTTGATAACAGTACTTACTAACAGCTAAAATAATTTATGACTAAAAAGTTTTGATGCATAAATATTTTCTTCTGTGCTTCTGAGACTCAACTAACTAGAGGTAGTGGAGATGTACTTCCCTCATCCCATCAAAATCCACAAACACATTCTTCAATATAAGTGATTTTTTGGTCCGATTCTGGCAGGCATTTTTAAAAATATAGATTGTTCCATGTTCTATGTGGAATATGACAGGTGGGACAAAAGGTTATGGGATGTCATCACCGAGGGTTGTCATCACCAAGGGATGTCATCACTGAGTGCCCTTTACCCATTGTCCCCCAAAATGGTATTATTGCTCAAGGTGCAAAATAGGTCACATCCTTTCTGACTGGAATAGAACTGAATATGCCACATCATTTTTAATGATAGAAATAGAGAAATTAATTTAAAAATACATCTGCATTTATCAGTTTTTAGCTGAACAATTCTTTTAAATTTATGTTATTACAGGAATTAACAGTTCATCATCTTTTATGTATCTGCCATTTGAGATAATCTATTAAATTTTAGTGCAATAAAATAAATATTTGTCTACTTATGGAGTTATTTTATTATTTTAATAGCTAGATACCATTATAAATATTTAAATATTAAAAATATATTTAAATATTTGTGAGATTATTTTAAAGTAAATAAATTTTCATTGTTGTTGTTTTGAAATCCCTTTTCCAGTATCTCATAAAATAAAACTACTTAAGGAGGTAAAATAATGAATTGGTTTGTTTTGGGTTTTTTTCATGCTTCAAATGTATGTGTAGCATTATTAAGTAAAAACATGGAATATTGAAAAATCTGAAATTTTAAGGAAATTATTTTCACATCATAATTTTGGGGATTATTTGAAAATCATAATCTTTTCCTTTGATATGAGATCAGGCTTAGGTACTTCTGTAATTAACAAGTAAAACAAATAAATCAGGTATTCTTTTCAGACTTCCCGTATCAGTACTATGAAAAGAAACCACAAATTAATAGTTATTGCTGTTGCATGAATACTTGGGGTCATTCCATATTTCAGGAAATGGTGCCATATTGTCACAGTAGAATATCTATTCCCAAAGCCATGGTGAAGAGGAAAGAAGTATATATCTAAACAATGGTAGAGAAACAATCTCCAACATATTCAAACACTGGAAATGAATGATCTTCATCTATGATTGAGCAAAAAACAGCTGCACAAAATATGAGACAAACAAATAAAACCATGGCAGAGCCTTCAAAGGAACCCATTTTTCTGTGATAAGATTTTGGAGATTGTGAATTTATTTCAATTCACAAAATCCTTTCAGAATCTAGCAATGGAATATTATAGTTCTTGGAAAATTATGCATGAGAATTTTAAAGTGCGATAACTCTCATATATGCTTGTTTCCTTTTGTAACTTTGGACATATGTGAAAGATTAAATACAAGATATTCCTTATACACTTTTCAAAATAAGATGTATGTCAGAATTTATGGGATTAAAGAATAATGTAAATATTCATGGTGTAGATTAACTGGAAAATTTGCTTGAAGGAATGAAATCAGTAATGTAAACATAGTACAAAACAATCCTCTATCAGCATTATGTGGGAAAACTGAACTTGTGTTTAGATCAGATTTGAGTCCTATGAAACAGAAAACTAACCTCAGGGCAGTCTAGTTCTGTTGGGTCCTGATATCACACCCTCAGTTTCTGAGCTGTGGCCAGATCTGAGGGAATTTTTTTTCTTTTGGTGTCTCTGTTTTATTTTTCTCTAAATAACTGTCTACACATTCTTTAAAACCTCTTAAATCAGTAGGTTCTCTCAACAGTTCTGCCTCCTATCAGGACAAAATCTGTATATGAATGCATCAGGCATACTCTAACCTAATTGCATAAGAAAATAAAGTTGAAGAAGGTTACACTGACTGAACTGCAATGATAAGTTAAAGAAGAGAATTTTAATAAAGAAGATAAGTTTAAGATGTCAAGCTAGATAGGAGTGTAGGTAAAAAGTGAATTTGAAGCAAAGTAGACTTGCTTATTCAATTTCCTGCATTGATGATCTAATTTTAGGATATGGGATATACACTCTGACACCCAGTATTTCAAAAGATTTCTTTTTGCTTAAAGCGTGACGTTCATCTTACTTCAACCACTATGGCTTGTGTTCCTGAGTGCTTAGGATACTATTACACCCTGGGGTAGCCTTGTGGAGTTCATGATCTGCATTTCATCCTATTTTCCTGTCAATAAGCACTGAGTTGCAGATACATCTGATGGTTTTTGTCACAGCTGGCACAGAGAAATTTTTCCATGACTTAACTTTGATACTGGTGACAGAATACTGAGTTATCTGAATTAGGTAGATGGCTTAATCCACTGCTAGTCTCCTAACTATGTCTGGAAACATGAATTTCAGATGGGTGAAATAAATACATTTGCCATAACATAGACTTAAGAAAGATCTCATCTTGACACACTGGGAGAGTAGCTGATCTATGGAACATATGTTCAATTTACCAAGAAAAAAATAGCTTTAATTACTGGTGTTCTTATTACAGGCTAATTTAAAAAAAACATCTCAGTGAGACCGTGGACAGTTTCCATTGTGTTGTTTTGGGTTTCACAGGACAGTTGATGTGGGTTTTTTTAGTTAAATACTACATAATCCTCCTTCTGTGAGAAAAGGGGAAGTGAAACTTTTCTACTTTCTGCACTTCCAAATCAGGAATTAAATCTATGACACACTTCTCCTTTCTGAACTGTTAAGTTTTATAAATTTCAGTATATATTCTCTTGTGGCATTTTCACTGTTCTGATGATTTCTGTTGCCTTTGTACCCCCTCTCCTCTGTGTTTCTCATCATGTGTTTGTCCTCTTTTTCTGTTTGTTGGTGCATTAACTAGACAGGATCATTTCAATTATTTATTTATTTGGATTCTAATACCCCCAATTCTATTCCTGGTACATCCTAACTTCATTCTGCAGAAAGAATGACAAGCAGAAATTCACATTAATGGCAAAAATCCTTGCAAATTATTTTAATCCGTGTAAGTCTCATGATTAGTTCAAATTCTTAAATGTAAGTACTGCTTTATATTTTTAAAAAATTCAACATTACCTTTTGTGCAACCACTAACCAACAATTTACTAATACAGCACAAATTTCTCAGTACTGATTCCATTTCTGCTGAAAGGGTGTTATTGGCAAGTTTTGTAATTCAAGATCATTTTTATTTCAGATCTCTCTTGAACATATTGAGCAAAAGGGCATCCGTTTCAGAAACTTGGGGCACTTTCCCTGTTAACTTACTGCCAAGATGATAATTGGTGTTGTGTTTTACTCTTGTGTTCTTCCTGCTTTGTTGGCCACAACTCACTGCTAACTTTTTTCTGACCTACTCAGTCAGTATTATCCGAATATGTTAATATTTTTATCTAATTCTCAAACAATTTATTCAACATAAATTTTCCTGTTTGCAATCTCTAGACTATAAGGATATGTACAGCTGTACAGAGTCATAATAAAGATTCATTTAACTGGGTACAACATGAGGAAAAGAGAGCAAGCAAAGATATAGAGATACTTCTACAAAATGTTTTTTGTTACTCCCTAACAGTTTGTGGCACAGAGATTTCCTAAATCCAATGTATTTAGAGTAAGTAAAACTTGATGGATTTTCTCATCCATGATTTTGTCTATTTTTCCTCTCAAGACCACATGCATCTGTGGTATTTTAAATATTTTATGGCAAAGACATTTCAGTGAAGAAGTATTTCCTTTGGTTCACTGTAGTTCTATTAGCTTCATCTGATGCCTTTTCATGCTTTTCCTAGAAAATACAATATATTTAATCTTCCATTTTACTGCTTGCTCAGTTTTGCAGGACCTTTCTTTATTTCTTCACAGGTGATTGTCCTCATTGCTGTTTTGTGTAAGCTAGTATCATCAGCAAGCTTTGTCATTTCACTGCTTGCCTTGTTTTCCATCTACCAATATATTGTCAAACAATAACTTTAACTACCCTGGCATCTGCTGGACAAGCAACATGGCGAAGCAAAAACATTTCAGGAGGTTCCTGGGAAGCATTGATGGCAACTTTCTGAGACAGGTACTGGAGGACCACACAAGGAATGGTGTACTGCTCGACCTCATACTAACATACAAGGAAGGCATTTTTTGAGATATGAAGGTTGGGGGCAGCCTTGGCTGCAGTGACCATGAGTTTGTGGAGTTCAGTATCAGACAAGGAGGAAGCAGGGCAGCAAGTAAGATTGTAACCATGGACTTCAAGAGAGAAGGGGTCCAAGGGAAATGGAATCCAAGGTAAAAAGGGCCCAAAAGAGTTGGTTGATAATCAAGGATCACTTCCAACCCTGCTCAAGAACAATACATCCTGATGAGTAAGAAATCAGGCAAAGGGGACAAGAGATGTATGTGGATGAATAAAGAATTCCTGTCATTATTCAAGCATAAGCAGGAAATACACAGGAGATGAAAGCAGGGATGGAAGCAGTCATTTGGAATGAATATAGAGAGGTTGTCAGAGTAAGTAGAAATAAGACCAAAAAGGCCAAGGCCCATCTGGAATTAAATCTGGCCAAGGATGTCAAGGACAGCAAGAAGGGCTTTTTCAAATACATCAGTAACAAATAGAAAACAAGAGGATAATGTGAGCACATTAGTAAATGGAGGGAGGACCCTGGTAACAGAGAACACACAGAAGGTGGAGTTATCAAATGCCTTCTTTGCATCAGTCTTCACTGATGTGCCCAGCCCTCAGGGTTCTCTGACTCAGAAGCCCAGGGTAAAGGAATCTTGGAAGAAAGACATTTCCTTGGTGAAGGAGGATTGGTTTAGACAACACCTAACCAAACTTGATATCCACAAGTCCATGTGCCCTGACATGATGCATCCACAAGTGCTGAGAGAGTTGGCAGACACCATAGTGGGGTCACTCACAGTCATCTTTGCAAGGTCATTGCAATTAGGAGAGGTGCCTGAGGACTGGAAGAAGGCAAATTTCACCCTGATCTTCAAAAAGGGCTAGAAGAAGGACCTGGGGAACTACTGGCCAGTCAGTCCATGGAAAGGTGATAGAATGTCTCATTCTGGAGGCCATCCCTATCCATATGGATGACAAGAAAGTGATCAGGAGCATTCAGCATGGATTCACTAAACGTAAATCAGGCTTGACCAAACAGATTTCTTCTACAGTGAAACAACTACAATGATGGATGAAGGAGATCAGTGGATATTGTCTACCTTGACTTCAACAAGGCTTTTGACACTGCGTCTCACAAAATCCTCATTGATAAACTCAGGAAGTGTGGACTGGATGAGTGGACAGTGAGGTGGATTGAGAACTGGCTGAATGGCAGATCCCAGAGGCACAGGGTCCAGTTAGAGGCCTGTCACTCGTGGTGCCTCCCAAGGTACCATATTGGGCCCAGTATTGTTTAACTTACTCATCCATGACTTGGATGAAGGGGCAGATGCCTCCTCAGCAAATTCCCCAGTGGTACAAAGCTGGGAGTGGCTGATACCCCAGAGGGCTGTGCAGCCCTTCAGAAGGACCTTGACAGGCCAGGGAGATGGGCAGAGAAGAACTATCTGAAATTCAACAAAGGCAAATGCAGGGTCCTGGACCTGGGGAAGAATAACCCCATGCACCAGGACAGGCTGAGGGCTGACCTGCTGTAAAGCAGCTCTGTTGAAAAGGACTTGGGGATCCTGGTGGAAAACAAACTCTCCAAGTGTGCTCTTATGGCCAAGAAAGTCAATGGTATCCTGGAGTGCCTTAAAAAGAGCATTGCCAGCAGGTCAAGGGAAGTGATCCTGCCTCTCTACTCAGCCCTGATAAGGCCACATCTGGAGCGCTGTGTCCAGTTCTGGGCTCCTCAGGACAAGAGAGACATGGAGTTCCTAGGGAGGGTCCAGTGGATGGCAATAAAGATGATTAAGGGACTGGAAGCATCTTCCTTACAAGGACAAGCTGAGGGAACTGAGCCTGTTCAGTGTTGAGAAGAGACGTTTGAGAGGGGACCTCATCAGTGTCGATAAGTACCTGAAGGGAGGGCATCAAGAGGATGGAACCAGGCTCTTCTTGGTGGTGCCAAGCAATAAGACAAGAGGCAATGGGCAGGAACTGATGCACAGGAAGTTCCAAGTGAACATGAGGAAGAACTTCTTTACTGTGCAGTGACCATGCACTGGGACAGATTGTCCAGAGAGGTTGTGGAGTCTCCCTGCCCGGAGATATTCAAGAGCCATCTGGACACAACCCTGTGCAATGTGCTCTGGGATGACCCTGCTTGGGCAGGAAGGTTGGACTAGATGACTCACTCTGCTCTCTTCCAGCCTTACCCATTCTGTGATTCTGTGAAACAGATCAGATACTTAAGATTAGTGCCTTCTCTCCTCTGGTAGAACTGACCATTGACTGTTAGCATCAACTAACTATATTTTAAGCAAACATGCACAAAAAGCCTGTCGTTTTATTAGAGTTCCTAAACTCTGTAAGAACCTTACATTTACGCTTCCTCAAATGCCCTTTTGGAACTGCAAATAGTATACCTAAACTAGATTTCTCTCATCTCTGTGCTAGCTAATCTTGCCGGACTTGTAGACTTGTAATGCAGGACTTTGCTTTAAGAAAGCCATGCTGCTTTGTGGATGTAATTCTTATCCATGTGTCAGCTGAATCCATGCTTAATTATAATTTCTATAGTCTTGTTACATCTCAAGTTTACATCTCTGTATTTTCAGATGTCTTTTGGAACTCTTTCTGAAAACGGACATTGTATTTGCATCTCTGTCCTACAGTACTGAAATTGCCTTAAGAAATTGGATATTTCTTAAGCTTTTCTACCTGCACCATGAGTCACAACCCAAATTCTTTTCATAGAGTCACAGGTCCATAAAAATTACTTAGGTTTTCTTCTAGTGCCTTATGGCACTTCCAGAAATTGCTAAGCAAATTGAAAATTTATGTTCTTCTTTCTGATGGAGTACCTATGTTTTTTGATTATTAGTTGTTGGTAGTTTTGAGGGGTTATGAGAGAGAAGTTTACAAATGATCGTGTGTTGTTCCTAGAAACCAAGTTCTTTCAAGACTTTGATGCATAACATTAGAACAGGTTTTGTGGGGGTTGTTGTTGTTCTTTTCTGCTTGTTTGTTTTGTTGTCGTTATGGTTGGGATGTCAGGTTTTAATTACTAATTTCTTCCAGCAGGTTTTTTGGCATTTCAGTCTTTGATAGTTCATCTTCATTATTAGAAAAGTTCATGTTGATTGGACTGCTGAAATAAGAAATTTCCTATCTTTCTCAAGATATAAGTTTTGCATTTGAGTTTGAATAAAAAGACTACTGTTGTTCTACTAGTTATTTTCTATCCTTAGTCAAGAGACTGCGTACAGCAATTTGTGTACATGTGTATTTAAACATACAGAAATATACTTATAATCCAACAAATACTCAAATGTTACTATGTAATTTGTTATTTACAAATATTCAAAATTATATAATTAATTCATATAATTTATAGGAACAAATATAAATTAATGTTGAATCAGATTTCATTTTTCATAGCTCCTTAAATGGTTTTTCTGAGTACTTTAAAAGCTATGCAGGTTACATTGTAATGAAGGTCTTACGAATCTCATGTAGTAGGGGATTAAAACATTATAACATTGTATGCAACCACTGGAATTTAGCTTTTCAATACATTTTTACCAGTATTTCTTGTAACTCTATAATCTTTCAATGCAAATATATTAGTCTCAGGTCATGTAAAACCAGTAATAAGCTGTGTCTCTAAAAGTGATTGCATCAGAATGCATTTCAGTGTGAGGGTTTTTTGTTGTTTTAAATTAATTTCTTGCAGGTGTATATTTTTGGTATTGAGAAACTTTCGCTTTTCTGTTAACTTTCCCGAATTGATGAAAATAGATCCTCAGTCTAAAATCAAGTACTCAGGAATTGAAATTGTATGCTTCTCTTCATTTCACCTATTTCCCCAAATATTTCTTTACTAGTGCTTATTGCTTCTTTTTGAATATTGATTTTTAAATCTGATTTGGCTATTGGACTAGATGACCTCGTGGTTGGACTAGGTGATATCCAGAGGTCTCTTCCTACCCTAACTATTCTGATTCTCCACATGTTAGTGTTGTTTAATATTATATTCTCCAAGTTGATTTAAAAATGAGGTTATTTGTCTTCAACAAGTCTTAGTTTAACATTTGTATTTCTACTTAATTGTTTTGTTTGGTTAAAAGGAAGGTAATTATTTCCATGGCTAATGACTTATGATCCTTTTTCTACAACTCCCCTCTTGTCAATGGAGAACTGGCCAAACAAGTTGTTAGTTGAAGGTGACTCCCATGGCTTTTAAATTTTGTTCAATAAAACTGTAGGTCATTCTTTCTGCTTTACAATATTTAATTAAAAGCATTTTTCAATCCAAACTCTTGTGATAGTGTTATCCATAAAGAAGAGTGGAAGGATTTTTCACTGCTCTGAGCTTAGTCTTCTGGGCAATCTGAATGCACTATATGTGGAAAGGTCATATTTTGCTATGTTCCTAAGTATTAGCTACTGCTTAAACCAGGAGACGGGGCTAAATGTCTGTTACTCTGATTTGTCCTCCACAGCATTTCAGTGTGTATTTAACCACAATCAGTTTTGTTGTCTTATGCATTAAGCATATATGTTACAAAAGACTATTTATATTTAGAGGGTAAAAAATATACTCAAAACTGATTGTTTAAGTTAAAATTTTCTTATGAGCATTTTGGAACTTTCTCTGTGTAACAAAGCAAAAACACATATACAAATTATAAAGCAATTCATGCTTTTGGAAGAGTCTCCTGGGCAAAGGGTAGAATTTAAAGCCCACCATGATAGAATAGCAGTTAGGATATCTTGATCTGAAGAGCTCTAGAAAGTGCCATAAATGTAGAGTTCTGTGTCCATACTTAATATTTTTCCTTATCTCTGAGTGAATCTACCTCATTATTTACAGTACATAATTTCTGTGTTCTCCCCCAACTGGTCGTGATTCCCGACTTCTTTTCTGTCTCTTTGTCTACATGTTTTACAACACTGAGAATTTGCCGTGCCTGATTAGTCTCCTTTTACTACACTTGAATTTGGAATGATGGAGGCCCCCCTCCTGGCAGCACTGCATCAATTTTCTTGCAGTGGTGAAGGTCTGTGTGTGGCAGTCTATGGGGATATCTGCTTTCAAAACACTAAGATGCATTTCCCGCTACATCAGCCTGTGAAAGGGTGACAGAAGTAAGATTTCCATCTGTTTGTCTGCTGAAGTAATATCATTGCTTAATTTATTCATCTATTGGCGTTGCATGGAACAGAGGGGAAAAAAATTATCTTGCTTGCTTGGATGAAGAGTGAAGCTAGTTGTTCTGTTTTGTATATTTCCATATGTAGGACAGCTGCAAGCAGGTCAGCACTATACTTAAAATACAGTCAGAACTTAAATTTAAATTATATATATGTATAGAGGTTTTTCAAAATGTTTCCAGCTAAAACACTCAAAAGAATCAGCATAACTGATTGAGATTTTGCACTTCTCTAACTTGGATTTTTGAGTTTTTCATATTGCCAAGCATATGCCCTGAGAATATTCTTTTTTCCCTTCTTTTTCCTCCAAGTCAATAACTGATTTCTGTGAGTGCTATTATGCTAGAAAACAACCACATCAGCAGGGCCTTTTCATCATATATTTTCACGTTCTCAGAAACTTCTATTAATTAATTATATTTTATTAGAGTAGACTGTATCTTGCATATACTGCTGGCTTTTTATTTCAGTTTACTGTTGGTTGGCATTCTCTGTAACACATTTCCAGATAAAAAGCCTATAAGCGATAATGCTTTAGATTTGGCCCTCTAGTTAATCCCAGCAAGCAGCTAAATCCTACACAGCCACGTGCTCACACCCCTTGCAGCAGGATGGGGGAGAGAATCAAAAGGGAAAAAGTGAGAAAACTAATGGACTGAGATAGAGTTTAATAGGTAAATCAAAAGCTGTACATGCACGCAAAACAAAGCAAGGCACTCATTCCCTATTTCCCATCATCAGGCAGATGTTTAGCTACTTCCAGGAAAGCTGGGCAACGTTATGGGTAATGGTTACTTGGGAATGCAAACCCTAGAGCTCTGAAAGTCCCTGTCTCCCTCCTTCTCCCAGCTTTTATTGCTGAGCATAACATTAAGTGATATGGGGTATCCCTTTGGTCAGTTGGGATGAGCTGTCCCAGTTGTGTCCCTTCCTGCTTGTGCACCCCCAGCCTCCTCACTGGTGGGGTGGTGAGGAACAGAGGCCCTGACTCTGTGTAAGTACTGGTCATCAAGGTAAAATATCAGTGTCTTATCAACACTATTTTCATCACAAATCCAAAACATAGCACCATATGAGCTTCTCTGAAGAAAACCGATCTTTACCCCAGCCAAAACTATTACACCAGCTTACTATATAACGATACTTACTTCCAGAGATGGTGCATAATCATAAAATTACCTTGCATTAAATTCATTTATTATTTTTATGAACTGATGTGTCTGTACTTTCACTGTAATCGGTGTTATTGCCAACCTTTTGGTATGATTGAATCACCATCTTATTTTACTGGTGCTGAAGCAACAGTTTACTAAAAGCTAGTTTCTGTGTCACAGAGAACATTATGTGCATTTTTGCTTGATGTGCTTTATTTTCTTCCTTTTATAGATTTTTTTAAATTTTGTTTTTATTGAAAATTATACTAAAGACTATACAAAGAGAGTTTTTAACTTCAAACATGTCTATAGGCTTATATATGCTGATAATTCATGTTGACTATCTGAAATATATATTGAAAATTCACTTTCACTATTACATTTAAAATAAGAATTTTTGTTTGCCTTACTGTCATATTCTTATGGGAATTGTACATATGAAATAAAGCACTGAGCACATGCATTTTAGTACATCTATTAGGGATGCACATGGAATAGAGAGAAAAGTTTGTATTTTTCAATTAAAAATCCGTAATTATGTTATGTTATACTTTTGAGTTAGGCATTGTAATCTCTCCCAGAACAACTGCCAGAAAGTTGTGTGTTCTTTTCTACTTTTTCTTTCTTTCCCCTATCTTTCAGTCCTGCATGGTGTATTTCTATGCATAAAATATTTCATGACACATGAAAAACGCTAGAATAACACCTTGTAGATCTGTTTGTAGGTGCACATCTGTTACTAAAGTGACATGTATAATGTGAGTTTGAATTCCTTAAAACTAAGGCAAAAATCCAATCCTTAATCTCATGAGAGAGAATGTTTTGTTTTCTGTGTTGTCACATCAAAAAATAGACAATCATCTTTATCCTTGAATTTTAAATCTAGGCTTTTTTTTTTTTTTAATTAAAGAAAAAGGATGACATCTGTCTTTGGATTTAGCTTTAGCTTTCTTTTTTTTGTTGTTTATTTAACCACTAGAAACATCCGCAAAATGCTGAAAGATTCAATTTTATCAGAAAACAAAATACTGCATGGACTAGCTGATGCTCCAAGGTGGTGCTAAGGTGTCTAACCACTGAGTTTTTATTTTCTCTAAGTAACAGCTCAAAATACGTATGTTGTTGTCATTATTGATATTATTATTTTATTATTATTATTATTACATTTCTGTGTTTTAATATCTGATCACATCTTCTCTCATTTGCAATTAATAGATTCCCCAGATGTTGTAGAACAGTCCTTCCATTTACACTAAAAGATCTGTTTGCCAGGAACACTTCCTTCTCTCCTTTGCTCTCCACCTCTCTCCCACTCCTTCTTCCTCTCTCTCTCTCTCTCCACCTTGTTCTCCTCTTCTGTTCTTTTCTTTTTTCCTCTCTCGTTCCTCCAGGCTGACATATGTTGCATATTGAAACTCGTGCAAATCATGTAAAAAGTGAACTGCTAAGCTGAAGTAACACAACATGACAGTAGATGATCTAAAATTCCTTGTACCTTTGGCAATATTTACAAAGTCTGATAGAATACCTGAGAAAGTGGGTGGCAAAGAAACTCTAGGAAGTTCCAAGTTGATATGGCTAGGCAAATGTAATGATTTTTCAGACAACATGGTGTGGAATTTAGTGCTTCTGATGCAGTCTTTGGTCCCATTCACTCTAAAAATACAGTGAATATTCAGAATTAATTTTATTTTCTATAATCTCTAAGTTCAAGTGAAAGCTTCTGCACTTATGGATTTAGAAACTGACATTAGTAGACTATGAGTATGATAAAGTCCAAATTTGATATTATCTGATGGAATAATTTTTAAAAGTATTTTTACGTTAATTATGACACATCCTTTAAACAGACAGGCCACTTGTGAGAATTACAGAAAAAATTAGTGAAATATTATTATTAATAATAATGTTATCATAATATTTATGATATCATCATCATTATCCTCTGATGAAAACAATTAATGAAATATACCCATATGGATAATATATCTCCATTTACTTATGTATACAAAACCAGTTGAAGCTTTCTCTGGCCATTCAAAACTTGTGGCATATTATATGGTTTCTGAACTTTTACATCTGCAATAGGAAGGAATTCTGTAACTTTTTGTTTCTTGCTTTAAGCTACCCAGTACAAGAAATGTATTGACTTAGTGGAGCACGTCACAGGGTCATAAAGATGATGAAAGTGCTGGAATAGTTTTCATATGAGAAGAGAGTGAGGTCACTGGAGCTGTTCAGACAGGACAGCAGGATGCATAGGAGCATCCTATTCCTGTATATAACTACCTGATAGGAACGAATGAAGGCGATGGAGTCAGACTCTTCTCGGCAGTACCCAGAAGAAGCAATTGACACATATTAAAATACATGAAATTCCCTCTGGATCTAAGAAAATGCCTATTTTAGTGTGCGGATGGTTAAGCACTGTGACAGGTTGCCCAGAGAGATTGCAGAGTACCCAACCTTGGAGATCATTCAAAACTTGACTGGATATGATCCTGGGCAAACTACTCTAAGCGACCTTGTTGAGCAGGTGGATTGGAATGATGATCTCCAGAGGTCCCTTCCTACCTGAATGTTTCTGTGAATCTGTGATTCTATGATGAAAAATAAAATAAAATGAAAGAGACATATTTCTTGCTTTTTTAAGTGGGGGAGGTAAAGGTAATGGGAGGGTAAAAAACATTTTCCCAGTGCTCTCCATGATAATTTCCTTCTACTATTCTGTTTTTAAGTATCAAAAAACAACTAAAGTTGCAATAGAACTTTTATTTATTTACAATATAATTCTGGAAATAATCTGGGAAATAAATACTTTTTGCTTCTTTTAAACAGGAAAAAGTGAAGATTTTGAAACATAAACTTGCACCTTTTTTATGTCATTTCTCTATAAATTATTTTAAATCTTTTCTGGTTCTAAATTGTTTGCCATAAGGCTGACAATAAAAACGTTTTATATCAATCTAGCATCCCTTGGAGACAGTTTTCTGTGGTTTAGTTTTGTCATATTGAGAACTACCAGGAAAATACCTATTCCTTTATGGTATTTAACAACCAGAGTTCTATATTTTTCTTTTACCATGGAATGAAAAATTAGACTCCCTCAACACCTTTCAATATTTAAAAGGGAACACCTTTCAATATTAAAAAAGAAAAAAGAAAGCATATACAGATATATTTTTGCTGTTGAATAGTCTAGAAGAATTACACTTATGTGTAATTTGAATTATTTGTCAGGTTGACCAATGTGTCATTTTGCATAGCTTGTACATAGTGAGCACATAGGAACAGTTTCTGGAACTTACCTACATGAAGTTATAACTGCATCATGAAAGTACAACTGAATGAAGTTGTAATTCTGTGGTGAAAGCTTTATTAATGCTGATTGACGGGTGATAGAGACAGCTAATGAAAGAAGACCACAGCTGACTACTCACCTAAGTCTAAGAGCACTGTTTTGAACTACCTATAACTGGGGCTGAGAAGAGAAGTATTTACAATTACATCTTGGAAATTTGAAATTGTTTCAAGAAACTTCAGTGACACAGAAATGCAGTTAAGGTCTTTGTTTTAATTTCTACACATTATAGGGGTTTTTCTTAAATGGAACTGGAGATGGTAGGGGTTTGGGGTTTTCGGGTTTTTTTATGATTACCAAATATGGAAAAACATATACAATTAGAGGGTAGAATATCAATTAAATCTGCATTTTAAATTAGTTGGAAAAATATAGATATATGAGCATGTGCCTTTAAACTAACAAATCTTGATTATTGTTTTTGTTAGTAACTTAAGTCTTTTCACTTGAACTGTTTAGATTGTTATAAGACCAATTTTAGAAGAAAATGAACTTTACTAAATAGGTGTCATGACCAATATTTTAATTAAATGGTAATTAAAGAGATATTATGACAACTTTCTCTGAGTATTAATGTAAATTACTGAACAAATACAGGCTGATGAAATTAGTTAGATGACATGAAACCAATGAGTTCACAAGTCAGCCTTAGAAAGTGATTTTAGTATGCCTATAATGATAATGGAGATTAGAAGATCTGTTTGTGATGTTATTTAAAACTCAACTGAATTCTTGGAAATAGTCAGGGAAACAAACTGAGATTATTTCAAATTTAAAGAAGGAACTTCAAAACTTTTTGCTTGGTGAAATTTTAAACACTTTGTAATTAAAATCTTCAAATTCAAAAAGTGGGACTTGAAATTCTTCCTCTTTGAGGAGGCATTTCAGAGAGGTGATCTGAAGACCTAAGATGCTGGGAGCTGTGTCACCCAGACATAGCCAAAGGAAGGGATACAAGAGCAACTCGCACTTCAGTGGAATCTGTTGGTACTTGCAGTCTAAGTACAAGCAAAAGGGAACACAGCATAAAAAGAACTAAGAATTTCTTCTTTGTCTAATTCACATTTTAAGTCTAGCATTCAGATTGTCTAATTAACACTGAGGAACCTTATTAACAGTACAGATAAGATGGCACATAACCTTCCTAGTATCTACTCCTTTTCCCTGGAGTTATGCTCACTTTCCCAGTGTTTTTTTGTGCCCTAACATTAACATCTGCCTTCCACTTGCAGAGGGCAGTGGGGAGGAATGTACTACAATTTATTAGCATCTGAAGTTCAGTACTTGGAGGAGGGTGATGATCCTAGCGGGATTTTCTTCTCCTTTGGGTCTTAGGCAGTTATCCTTACATACTTCTTCAAAGAGCCAGTTTGTGCTTGGGTTTATTGTGGTTTTTCTTTCTTTTTGATTCACAGTTACTGATTTGAATTTGCAGAATATGCACTCCCATTTCCACGAACACCAAGGGCTGTTGAATATTATTCAGTGTCTACCCCCATTAGGCAGAGCTTCACTACATGATTGGCACAAAAGCTCAGGCAGGATAAGTAATAGGTCATGCCATTACCAAACAACTGCTGTTTTGGCTCAAACCAGTTAAAAGCGGCTCTGGCCAAGGCAAACCCAGCCAAGCACTGAATTCTGCCATGGCAGGTCACTACAATGCTTGTGGCTATCTAATGTCAGTGGGGTAGAAATCCTAGTTACTGCACTATATCACTTCCCTAAAATGAAATTTTAAACGTTTTCTAGAGCTCCAGAACCCATTGTTTTATCCAGGCTATTGTCTCTGTGATGCTAACAAATAGACCACATTATTTTTGTTTTATATATAATAGCTATATATTAAAAATTGTGAAATATATTAGTGTCTGAATTAGTTCTGTGGAAAACAAATAATATTAAATCCATTCTTTCATCAGTCTGAGGGGATAAAAAAGGTAATCAATGTCTCACATGTCATGAGTTAGGGATAAGGGAAAAGCCAGACAAGTGGTGAAGGTCACTATAATTAGAGGAATTACCTTTGTTATAGGCCAGATTTACAGTAAATATATACAGATGCATACAGAAAATAGTTGCATTAACAACTAGGAGTTTCAAAGGGAGGGGAAATTGTGCTTGACTATCTGAAAAATTGTGAATTATATAAAAATTTAAACTTTTTTTGTAGTAGCACTGTTGGTAGTAATGAAGGAAAAAAAAAAGGCAGCTTTCAAAAATTTGGCTGAATTGAGGGGAAAACAAAATGTGATGACCTTAATTGTGAGTGACAAAAATGGAGTACACTGTTGAATAGTTTCTTGTTGGCAAGTCCTAGAGGCTGTCACTAATTTATTATTTATTACAAACAACCATGCATCTTTTAGACAGCTATCTTGCAATTACTTAAAACAGATATAAATGCAACAGCTGTAGGTTATGCACATAGCTGCAATAATAAATCTTATAATAAGCTTAACTGTAAAAAGTATGATAAAAACCCCTAGAGCATAAGTATTATAGTTGTTTTCTACATGACATTTGTAGATCATATTTAAGTTAAAAAATACCTTCATATCTGATAATAGAAACCATTGAGCACTATGGCTATCTAAAGATACTGTGTTAGACTTACTGTGCTAATATTATTTTCTCCTCAAATTCCATATCTTTCACCCACACTCCATATCTCCATATGCTTAGCCACTTAAATGTATAGTAAAAAACAGATAAATTAAATCGAAAATAGTCCTAGAAATGTGCATTGTGTTAGTGTATCTAAAAACTTGGAAAACATCTTATGTTTGGATGGTAGGAAGATACCATGTATTCTGTTAAGATGGCAATTGGTACTGTTAACTTTTTATTTCAACCTAAAGGACACCTGTAATCTGACACTCCAGCCGCAGGCTTCATATGATGAAAGCACAGACACAGTGTAGTAAATAACATTTGGCATAGCGGTGTGGTGCATTATTTTCTGCTTTAGCACTGCATTTAAAAAGACTAAAAGTTGTACATGACAGAATTTAAGCCCTGGGCATAGTTTTTTTCTCAAAATAAAAAAGTGTCTCTAAAATACAACCACCAAGAAATAAGAATAATCCAAAAGCTTCAAGACACCTTTTCTACAACTTTGTAGAAAGCAAATCACTTCATCTAGTGTGACATATGTACAGAAATATACAGTGTGCCAAGTCAATTAAATCGCTAATTGTCTGTTTTTAAGAAAAACAGATGGCAGGTCAAATTTTGTTCACTTTCAACAATTTTAGGCCCCACACCTATTGGTGATATGCTCATATTACCCAGCAGGGAGTTGAAAAAATATTGTCTACGCTTTTTTCAAACCTTTTGCTTTTCCTTCCCCCTCCCACCGTTGTTTTTAGGAGTATTTAAAACTGTGGTTTTATTTTGTGGGTTTTTCTACAAGTATGGGGGTTTTTTTTCTGCTTGCTTATCTAAAATGCAGCTATAGGTTAGAAATAATAATATAGATTAGAGTAGAGTAGTGGTTGGAAGTTTGCCAGTTTTGACCTCTCAACCAGTTATTAAGGATTGTAGAATTAATTGGCTTTAATTTGGCCTCATTACTCATCTGACTGGAAATCTTTTCCCCATGATTTTTATAGAGTACTTACTTCTTTTAAGTGTCTTTTGCAATAATCTAACAATAGCTAGACATGTGAACCATAATTAAAATCATTACATGTGTGGTGTGTTCTCAATTTTTAAGAGTTTTGTTCTGTCTGTTCTCTAAGTAGTGACTAGGTATTGCCGTCCATGCCAGGACAGCATTTTCTTAGAACAGAATCATCAAGGTTGGAAGAGACCTTCAAGATCATCCAACCCAGCCATCCACCCAGCACTATCACTGAAGCCCCTAAACCACTAAAAACGATCATACAGCACTAGACACAGACACCTCTTAAACATCTCCAGGGATGGTGATTTCACCACCTCCCTGGACAACTTATTTCAATGCCTGACCACCCTAACAGTGAATTTTTAAATTCTAATACCTAAACTGAACCTCTCCTGTCTCAAGACCATTTCCTCTGGTCCTCTCTCTGCAGTCACAGCAGAAGAGACCAAGCCCCACCTCACTACAAACTCCTTTCAGGTACTTGTAGAGAGCAATGAGGTCACCCCTGAGCCTCCTCTTCCGGAGATTAAACAAAGCCAACTCCCTCAGCCATTCCTCATAAGACATGTTTCCTAGACCTTACATGAGCCTTTTTGCCCTTTGCTGGACAAGCTCCAGCACCTCAATGTTCTTTTTAAAGTGAGTGGCCCAGAACTGAATGCAGTACTGGAGGTGTGGAGTCACCACTGCTGAGTACAGTTCTTCCTGCAGATGCCCTCTTTTTTCATAGCTATGTCTGCTAAAGCAGAACTGTCTGTTAGGTAAATTCTGGAGTATGTACTTTCATTTAAATATTATTTTAATCAGACTAGAAAGTGGAAAAGGTACAAAGTATTATATTCCGTTAGTGTGAAGATTTGTGCAGGTAGTATATGGACAGCCAGCACAAAATTAGCTCATTCCTTTTGTCTCTGTGGTTAGCAAGCCAGAGTTAACCTGAGCAAAGGAATCACCATTCCATAGTCTTCCTTAGTGACTGCAAGCCTTCTATTTCCAGTGAGATCAATACTACTGAAAAAACTTAACATCTCACCATGCCATCTTACTTTGTATTTTCTACAAAATCAGCAGAAATCAAGCAGAAATGTCATGAAAGCATTTTGTCCTTTTTTTCTGCTCCTTTTGCCCCTCATAAACATTTTCAATTCTTCTCCCCTTAGGAGTATTAAAGGTGTTCTAAAAATCCAGAGTTTTCTCAATTTAAATATGTTATGAAAAATGAAAAATGTTTTAAATTGACAACTTTAGTCAGCAAGTGGGAAAAAAAGTGCCCAGACTTAGTAAGTTAAAAAGACAAAAACACTAAAAATTTCTTGTTTGCTCAAATAGAGCTATTCTTAAAACATTTGGAGAAACACAACTTAATGTTACCTGAGATACTTCTGTATCAATTGAATTCTAGTTGGATTTATGCCCATGGATGATTTGGTCATAAAGTCAGCATTGCTATCTCTAGTTTTCTTTAATACAGTCAAAATAAATGTATTTAAATCTACTACTTCTGTGCTAAGGAATGTACTTATTGTCATCTGTGATGTGAATCTGTTTACAAAAACTTTAATTTTCCCACTTTTTTCATTAATTATGGTACTTCTGAAAAGCCATGTTTATTGTAAATAGGGAAGCTTGTTGTTTGATGACACAGTAGTTCTATTGTTTTTCTGGAACATTTCAAGTAAGGTCATTGCCAGACTTAAATAGTCCTTCTATAAAATTGTCATAACTCTAGCGTATGGTAGAGTTGAACCCTAGACTTATTCATTGTGAGGAGATAAAGAACATTACGAAGATTTTGGTACTGTGTTGTGACCCAGGCTTATCTCGAAGATGAATCATAGAAGATGAATCAACAGAGGGTGATCTGGGCCCAGTGCAGCTGCAATTTCACATTCCTCCACTCCCTCTTCCACCATTACTGAACTACTAGTAATATACTTGATGTACTTAAGAAATGAATGTGGTTCAATAATGATAGATTTTGTTGCCACAGAAACCTCTTTCAATGAGCAGATTGCTTAGAGTATTTCACGTAGAAATTTGCTTTGTATCTAAGTTTCTTTTGTTCAGTGAAATGCATGTATACATACAGTTTCTGTAGGGGATAAGAGCTTCAGTCACTTGGCTACAGGATAAAATGAGGTAGCTGTTTCATTGGGTTTTTCTTAGCTCTTTTGCAGCTTTTTATGGCAACTTAGTTGTTTTCAGAATTATTCTCTGAAATGAAATGTTTAGTGGCAGATATTAAGTTTTAGAGAAATAATGAACATTTGACTTAAGACCTAATTTCAAATTACCGTAATTTCATTAAAATAATGAGTAGCAAGTAAGGGTCAGTGTAATGGAAAGTCAGCTCCTCTTAAAGTAATGGTGTTGGTGTGAACAATCAAATTTGGATCTTGAGCAGTTTCTTAGAACTGTAATTTTCAGAAGCAGGCATGGCATCCCATACTAAAGCACAACCTCTCAAAGTCCTATTGTGGATGTGGAATGGAAAATGTAAGAGACAAGGTCAGTTATCAGTAAAAGATCACAAAGTGTTTTATACAGAGAAATGTTTCACGTCCACCTATCTTGCAGAACTGAAATTTACTGGGTGTTTTAGTGAAATAATTAAGTGTGGGTAACAACCCATTAGATCTCTTCTGAAAGGATCCAAGAATAAATGTCACTCTTTAGACTTCTATTTTTTCATGATTTCTAGTGCTATCTCAATTTTACTATTTTCCTGCTTTTAAGCACCACTTACACCACTACTTTCAGTAGTGGCAGTGAGCTGATTATTGATGAAGTGAACATTTATTTTTCTTGCTAAGTGGTTCCAAATCTTGTTGGAGATTCCATTGTCATTTACATTAGTCAGATCTTTCAAGTGAAAATCTGGCCTGTTCAATACTGCCATCATGAGTTTGCATTTAACACTTGCATTTATGAAATTAAATAAATGTGTAGGAATACATTTTTGTCAGCTAGACTTGCTGAACCTGCTTTTGAGTAATTGGCATCTACTAGAATTTATCTGACTTGTACTTTTCTCTGATATCTATCAGTCTTCAAATAGGCGAAAGAGTTTTCAGCTGTAGGACTCAAAGACTCCCAAATTTGATTCCTCTCTGTCCATAGAGGATCCCTTCAACAAAGGACATTTCTTATTTCTTTTGCCAGCTTCATTAAAACACTCTTCTTGTCCTCACATAGGGAGTGGAATTATGTCTTGCAGACTTTGCAAGTGACATTGAGGACAAACTTATGATAATATTATGTCTTTCCTTCTCTCACTCTTCCATTTTATATTTCTTTAGTTCATTTTCAGACTTCCATTAGATGACAGTGGACATATACATGGTATGTTCTTAGTCTCTAAACCCATAGTGAGCCCAATTTGCATTCTCCCTCATGAATCAGTGAATTTAATTTAATGAGACTTAGGAATCCCCATTTAACTTCTATATCTAGAATTTGTAGGGAGCTGTCACTACATAAAACTTTGTATTAGAATGTTATAAAGTGTAACTTAAATGCAATGCTCAGCACTTGCATGTTTCCTGGCTGGTTTTAAATTTGTTATTTTGGTATAGAATTGCTATGCATGTGTTTGTAATCACTACAAACAATAAAGGCACTTAAAGAAATTCCAAGGAATGTAAGGGCGTCTAACTTATCTGAATTTAAATGTCTTTCTTGGTGGTCGTAAGTGGAGTAGTTTTGTTTATAAGTTGAAAAGGAAGATGTGCTATTTGTTGGAATTCGTTGTTTTATATGCTTTTCCCTACTTTGTCATTGAGGTAATTGTCTGCTTTTAATTTCCTTACCATGACTCCATGACTCTGGCAGACATTAATAGTCTGACCTTGAAATTGCAGGAATGATGTAGAGCTAATTTTGTCACACTTTTTTCTTTTTCCTGATGCTTACTGTAGTTCCAACTGATTTTTCTGTTGTGTGGTATCTCAAAAATTAGGCACATGATTTTAATTTAGTTTTTATTTTGAAAAATGCATGATCCACGATTATGCAGTTCTTCTAGCAAATGAAGAAGGTTTGCAGGCTGCATAATTTCCAAAGTACCTCACATGTCCTTTTTAAGAAGTGATCTACTTAACCTACTTAACTTCCATGGAAACATGGAGAAGTTAAAAACTGTGATGGCTCTTTGACAGGTCTTAGGCATAGTAATAGTCTTTTCTGGCAACATTTATGGCAAACTGGCTCTTTAAAAAAAAAGAAAACTGGATTCTGCCTATCATTGAAAAGCAAGAGTTACTTTATTTTTAGTCAGTGTGTGTTCTAAAGGTGATCCATGAAGGGAGATTCTGTCCTGTTGTAAACTTTTTATACATTACTGAAGAGATTGTGTATACTACATTATGTACATGAATAAATACCACATTTACTTAAAAAATCCCAACAGCACAAACTAAAGTTACAATAAATATTCTGGCAGTAGTTTTGAGATTTACTTTCTCCCCATAAACCATTGTAATTATCTGATTAATGAGAGATGCCTCTGCTCAAATTAAGGTGCAAATGAGACCATATGCTGAGTCAAAAATACAGAAGATACCACCCATGGATCCAGCGGCGTCCTATTGACCCTTCTTCACCCTGGGCTTCTCAGTAATGGGGTTCTCAGAGTTGTTCTTCTGGGGTACCACCTTTACAGAGTCCAAGTTCCAGATATCCATGGGGTACAGATGCTGTTCCCATAACTTAGGGTGACACACGTACCCTGAATTTAGCTCACTTGGTGCTAATAATGCCAGGGTCGTGGATTGAATCCCTGTACTTAAGAGCCATTCACTTAAGAGTTGGACTCAATGATCCCTGTGGCCTCTTTCCACTCAGAATATTCTGTGATTCTATGTATGAGCCAGTTGCTTTCTTTTCTACAGTCTGCCACAGTGGGAATTCTTTCCCAGATGGGTTAACCAGGATGTCCTAACCAGATTGTACCTCCATCAGGCCTGGAATTAGCACCTTCCTGTTGCAAATTCCTCCCTTCCATGCTTATATCAAGTTACCGCTGTGGTGGCTTATTTTATGGCAGGTTCTTCTGTGGCCTTGACAGTGTTTTGAGACAGGCAACTGTGCTCTTTAAGTCCTTAGAACCATTAAAAAGAGTAATATCTTAATTGATAATACCCTGCCACATAACAAAAATCTAACCACGAAATCTAAGCAGATCTCATCTGATAACTGCTCATCTTTTTCTCAGATCTTTATAAGCTTTAATACTTAGTTTGATAAAAATATTGGAATAGTCTTGACCATAACAAAGCATATGAAAACCCCAAAAATTGATTTTATCTGAATGTTGTTCCTTTGCAGGGCTTAACAAGAATGACTAATGAGATGAGTGACTAATACCTAACATAAACATACACAAACCTAATTGAGTAACATTTCAAAAGCAAGACCATTTCTTCATTAGATAACTGTCACCAAAAAATCTACTTTTAAATATAAGTGCGATTGGCTGTGTGCTGCTTCTCTTACAATTTAGTTGTGTTTCTGATATAGAAGTGAGTACCTCTTTCATGATTTAAAAAAAAAAAAAACTATTTCTGTTTAAAAAATTAAGCTCAAATGTAATTAATATTTTTAATTCTGAGTCCATAATTACAGCCTTTTGAGGTATTTGAAGTGACCTCTTCATTTTAGTAAAGCGCTAACTCATATACCCAGCACTATTTTATAAACCAAAGTTGTATCTGTAGAAAGGAAAGTATGAATCAGAAACTTTTTTAGTCTCTCAATACTTCTATGTCATTTTGGCACCTGAACGGGAGGTGTTTGAGAGATGCACTGGCACAGGTCCCAGTGGTCCTTTTCCAGTGTTCTGGAATTAGGATTTCTCCACAACCTGTTTAACATTAGATCTCTGGTTCAGTCTGTGCTGCAGTAGTTAATTTTCAAAAATTACTAGTGAAACACAGTATGATGGAGGTGAAAAGTTTATCTAAATAATATGTAATGTTTCTGCCTTTAGCTGAACTTACTGAGTGGATTGAATTCAAAAACTGTGGAGTAGGTTTTTTAGAGGATAGTCTTTTTGCGAAGTTGATCTTTCAAAAATTAAGAAGTGTCACAATGTAAGTTACTCATGAAAGCATAATTCAGCCTCTGGGCACACATTCATTAACATAGTCTTTAATTACACAGTCACATGGTATTTCCTTTAGGCTCCCTGCCTCCTTCATTGCATTGGATGAATGGTGTCTTGAGTATGTAGCAGCTGTTTAATACTTTTAGCTTCATCATTCAAGTGTTGGCCTTTGCCTTATTTACTGCACACTCTTTAAAGTCTGAAATAAGTACACTATGATTCTCTATCAGTTTTCATGTATATATGATCTTATTTTCTAATCATAACAAAGATTGTAATATTGGTTTCACCACTTCAAGAGGAAAGAAAATCATTATCCTAGTGTTATATGTGGAGAAAATGGGATAAGAATAAATCAAAATTAGTGACAAAACTCTTGTTATAACTTCTTGTTGCATCATGCACAAGTCAGGCATTATTGCCACTAACCAGACTGCATTTCATCTCATTTACTTTCCTGATATTTTTTATTGCTCAGGCACCAGGATCTCAACCTAGACACTCCAAAAATTAAATTCACATGAGAGGTGGCCAAATGTTAAAATTGTGATTTTTCATTCTCTCAAGGCATATACATTGATTGTTATCATTTAATGATGTTAGCATTTATATCACATCACAGCCTGGAACTTCTTAGATTCTTCTATTATATTTTTAACTGCAACTGTGTACTGTTGTCTCCAGGTAGCTAGAATGATGTTTTACTAGTTACTTTCTCTTCTCCGTAGACAATATCTCAAAAATTGACATCTCAAGCTGATTTAAAAATATAGTCCAGCTTTTTGAAATAGACTAATTGACATACCAAAAACTGTGTTCACCCATAAAACTAGTATTTGAGCTACTGCTATAAATTTACTCCATCAACATTTTTCCCTACAATAACACTTTCTGACTTTTATATTATACAGTTTTAATACCTAATTGTCAATATACTGATCTGCCTGCCTAGCAGTAACCCTTAGGGTGAGAGGCATCCTGCTTTCTTTGTATTGCAGGTATCTGTTAGTTTGCCTATATGCTTATTTCTCAGACTAAGCTTATAGTTACATAAGCAAGGAGTAATACACTGTCCTAATCTGACAGCTCCTCCCAATTCAGTTGTCCTTCAGGTGTTTTTCAATAACTCCAAGAATAGTCTTCTCCATAGTTTTACCAGTCACTGAAGCGAGAATGACAGTAACTTCCTGGGTCATCCTTCTTGCCTTTCTTGAAAATAGGGATGCATTAGCCAGCTTCCAGTCAGTTGGGACTTCTCCAGATTCCCAAGAACATTCAAAAATCACTGAGAGGTTTCACCATGACATCAATCAGTTCTTTGAGGATTCTCAAATTAATCCCATCAGGCTCCACAGACTTAGAGGGATCCAGTTGAAGCAGCAGATCCCACACAAGTCTGGAGTTTACTGGGAGTTTATCATACTCGCAGTCATGTACCTTCAGCTGAGGGCAATGGGAAGCCCATAGCCCCTAATCAATGCTTAAGGCTGAAGCAAAGAAAACACTGAACATCTCTGCCTTGTCTATGTCCCTGTTTTTCATGTGACCACTCTCATCCTGGTGGATTAACAGGATGATGTTAATTTTGCACGGCCTTTTGCTATCAATATATTTTAAACAGCTCTTTTAACCGTGCACATTGTTCTTGCCAGCTTCAATTCTAATTGAGCTTTGGCCACATGAATGTCCTCTGTACAGTGGCAAGTAGCATCTCTATATTCCTCCTATGTCACCCCATTTTGCTTTCACTGGCCATACACTTTCTTTTTTCACCCTAACTCCTGAAGATCGCTGTTCAGCCAAGTCAGCCTTCTGCATTGCTCCTTCAACATTTTGGAATTGCCTGCTCCTGTGCACTTAGGAAGTGGAATTTAAAAAGGGACCAGCACTGATGAATCTCACTAGCTTCAAAAGTGTCTGCTCTTCTTATATCCAGTGTTGAAGTTTTCCTGACAATATTCCTCCTGTCACCAGGGATTATAAACCCAACTGCTTTATTGTCACTGTGGCCAATATGGTCATCTATCACTACTTCACCCATGAGCCTGTTATGATCTCACTTCTGACACCAAAATAATGCTAGGATCCAATTATTAAGAGATGCCTCTGCCCGAATTCAGGTGCAGATGAGACCATATGACGACGTCAATAATGCAGATTTTATTTAACAGTAAATGTGAGGTAGAGAGAGAGAAGTAGGAAGAGAAGGGTGGGAGGGAGAGGGGTAAAGTGAGGGGTGGGAAGGAGGGAAGGCGAGTGGAGGCCAGAGGAGGTGCGGGGAAGTAAAGGAGGGAGGGCAGGGAGGAGTGGAAGAGAGGGAGAGAGAGAGTGTGTAAACAAAAAAGGTCAGCACCACATGGGTTTCTGTGGCATCCCACCAGCCCTTCATCTTGTCTTCTTAGTGGGAGGGGTCCACTTCTACACAGCCCAAGTCCCAGGTAGCCACAGAATGTAAATGCTGTTCAAACAGCTTGGGCTGGCATGTGTATAAGGACTTGCTTCATTTCTCACAGTTTGCCATGGTGGGAATTTTTATCTGGACAGGTTACCCTGATCTGCCTCACCAGACCTGGCACCTTCCTGTTAATGCCATCTGTGCTTTTCCCACAGTCTGCACAGTGGAATTTTGTCCAGTATGCTAATTCCAAACCTTGACCTCCATTAGGTCTGGTTTTAACACCTTCCTTTTTGCCATCTATGCTTATCTTAAGTTCCTGTGCGGTGGCTTACCTTATGGAACTTTCTTTCCTTGACAGTGTTTGAGATAGTTCATTGTGCTCTTTAAGTCCTTATAGAGCTCCTCTCTATTAACAAGCAACAAATCAAAGCCGGCACCTTTTCTGGTCATCTCCTTTAGTACTTTTACCAAGAAGTTATCAACCAGGTGCTTTAGGAATCTTCTGGACCTGTTTCTATCCACTGTGTGGTATTCACAGTTAACATCTGTCAAGTTAAAGTCCCTGACTTCAATTTTTTTGGAGAGACAGCCTTGACGCTCAGCAGTAGCCACAAGACTGGTGTGTCATCAACACATTCTAGCTACCAATACAAAGCACAGCCCTATGAGATCTGTTGTGGGGAAAGGTGACTCCATTCCAGCCAGACCCAATCTGCTTTACACTGTTTACTGTTGGTGTCAAGTGTCTGTCTTGCGCTGTTTTCTCCTGAGATTTTTCCATGTCAAAAATGGGATTAGTTTATTCTGCTGAACAAGGAAACAGCTTGTCCCCAACTTGCATTCTTAGACAATTCTCTTTGGAGTATGTGCATCGAAGTGATAGCTATGAGAGGATTTAATTCCTTCCTAGAAGAGAAATATACAGGAAAAAGTTTCATTGTTCTGAAAAATGTGAACTCAAAAAGGAAGCAAATAATCTTCTGATGCATGTCTTACAGAATAAAAACCAAACCATACTGCTGCTGATTATTAATCACTGAAGGTGAAATCTTGTAACTATTTTTTTTTGTTTCTGTAAAAAAGAGTTTTAAAATGCTCTATAGTTTTGTAGCACTTCTTAGTGAACATCACATAAGCCCAGCCTAAAACTTGCTTGACAAACTTTGTATTACTTTACGATACAATTTGACTATCATTATTTTACCTTCTGCTGTGGGCATCTGCATAAATATTTTTTCCTGACATGCACATCTTTAATTTAGGCTAGAGCTTTTTTTCACTGCTTTATCTAAAGTAGCTATGCTGGCCTTCAGCAGCCTAAATCCATTGTAAATTAAGTTTTAATGCTGGAAATGAATATTATTCAACTTTATTAATCATTAAGTACATTTAAAAACTAAGCTCTAAATTAAAACTATTTCTTGACTTACTATTATTTCCTAGTTGTCTCGGTTTTAGAGATAATTTAAGGGAGGATGTTCTGGAAAATGAGTCGTCTCCTCTAAAGGGTTCCAACAAGCCCTTTACACCAAAACAAAATGAATGCTAATAGAGGAAAGTGAAAAAAAACCACAGTGGTTTATTAACAAACAGAGGCAAGGAGAGGAAAAAAAAGAAAAAAGGCTAAACGATTGCTAGCTATTAAACTATCAGAACTCACACCAGAACAAAATGTCGGAGAGCACCCCTTCCCGACATGTGGTACAAAAATGGTGCCGGCTTTCCCTCTGAGTACTGGAGCTCTCACTAAGGGGTCCCAGCAGCAGGCGAAGGCCCGGTGGCCTGCCCGGGTGTTGATCTCCTCCCCTGGCAGAGCTCAGCAGAACGCTCACAGCAGGCGCAGCAGCCGGGCTGGAATCCCTCGGTGTTTCCCGCCGGCTGCGCTCGGCTCGCAGGGGCCCGGGGGCCGGACCGGGACAGCCCCGCTCCTGCCGATGCGGTGTCTCTGGCCTCGGAGCAGCAGCTCTTCGGTTCAACTCACAGCAGTCCAACTCAGAGCAGTCCCAAGATCGCTGCTGCAGCCTCTCCGATCCAGGGAAGGGAAAGGGGTTTTTGCCGGGGCCAGGCACCACGCCAGCCGAGCACACGCCCCGCTGCACAGCGCCGCGGGAAGCCCGAGCCGAGAGGCTTCAAACGGCCGCGCCAAACAGCGCCGGGCCCTCCCCAGCCCCACACGCATCCGGTGCCGGGCCGTCAAGGCACAGCAGCCATTTGTGGGGCGTAAAGCAGAGGGTAATGGAATAGACTGTGGTGATAAATCACTCCAAGACACTAGTGGAGGGCGAAATTCCTGTGTGTAACTTAACAAGAAACCTATGATAGTGTAGAACACCCAGTTGTAGTGAATGTCTTTCAAGCTCTGTTCCCTCTGAGTATTTGTTTTGTAATCTTTCTTTCAAATCTCTTGTGAAGTTTTCAGTTTCTGCATTAGCTTGAGAGTAGTATAGTGACATGCTGTTGGAACAACTCTCATTTTCAGAAAACTGTCTAGTTCTTAGGAGATGATTTTTGAATCATTGTTGGCTATGGGCTCTGTTGAATACCATGCATAGAAGAGTGGAACTATACCATAGCAGATGAGGTAGTAACAGAAATACAACTTCTGACCATTTATGGCAGGGAAATAAACAAGTATTTCATTAAAAAAATGGTCCTACAGTTCCAGTTAAAAACTTTCCCTAAATGTGACAGTGTAAAGGAGAAGATGATAATGACAGTGCAGACCCAAGGTTTTGTGTATGGCGTTGGCAATGTTGGCACGCTGCCATGATGCCATTGCAATGCCTTTTCAAGTGCTAGTGTCCCTGGAGCTGTAGGCTCTGCAGCTGAACCCTAAGCCTAAAACTAATGGCATCCTGTGCTGCTTCTGAGATCCCCATCTCCAGAGATGGCCCTGATTAACACAGTGCAGTCTCAACAATTTTGAGAGCATGCCATGATGCCCTTACAGTGCATTTTCCAGTCTCGGTGTCCCTGGAACTGTAAGTTCTTTTCCTCTCTCAACCCTAACTCTAAACCACTGGCATCTTGTCACTGGTGCAGAGCTCATCATCACCGTGAGTGGTCCAGATTAGAAAGTTGTAAAAGCAGCATTGCTGAGGTCCTTCCAGGATTGCCTTGACATGCCTTTTCCAGCTTCAGTGCCCTGGAGCTGTAGGCTCTCTTACTCTCTTAACCAGAGCTTTAACTCTAAACCTAATGGCAGCTTCTACTCAGATCTGCTGAGATCCCCATCCCAAGAGGTGGCGTAGATTAACACAGTGAAGTGTCAGCAATGCTGAGGCCATGACAGGATCCCCCTGACATGTCCATGCCAGTCCCAGTGTCTCTGAAGCTGGAAGCTCTTTTACTCTATCAACCCTAACCCTAAACAGAATGGTGATGTATTGTTGGTACTGTGATATCCATCCCAGTGTGTAGACGAGATAAAAAAGTTGTAGGAACAGCAATGTTGGGTGCCTGTAGGGAATACTTTGGGATGCCATTTTCAGTCCCATAGTTTCTGGAGTTGGTAGCTCTTTCACTCTCACAAAATGAACCCAAGCCTTAACCCAAACCCTAATGGCAGCTTGGCAGTGTAGCTGAGGTCTTCATCGCCATAGGTGATGCAGATTAAAAACTGTGGAGTAAACATTGTTAGCACACTGCTGTGAGGCCCTTGCAATGCCTTTCCAAGTGCTGCGGTCCATGGAGATGTAGGCTCTTTTACTCTCACAACCCTAACCCTAACCTTAACCTTAACCCTAAAGGGAGCTTGGCAGTGTGGCTGAGGTCCTCATTGCCATAGCTGGGCCAGATTAAAAAGTGTGGAGTCAGCAATGCTGGCATTCCGCCGCGATGTCCTTGCAATGCCTTTGCAAGAGCCAACGTCCCTGGAACTGTAGGCTCTGCAGCTCTTTGAACCCTAACCCTAAGCCTAATGCCATCTTGTGCTATTGCTGAGGTCCCCATCTCCAGAGAGGCCCAGTTTAACGCAGAGCAGTGTCAGCAACACTGAGGCCATGCCATGATATACTTGACATGTCCATTCTAACCCCACTGTCCCTGGAGCTCTAGGTTCTTTTATAATCTCAACACTAAACCTAAACTTAACCCTAACCCTAATGGCAACTTGGCAGTGTGGTTGAGGTCCTCATTGCCATAGGTAGCACACATTAAAAATATGGTGTCAGCAGTGTTGACCCCCTACCATGGTTCTCTTGGAATTCCTTTTATAACCCCAGTGTCTCTGGAGATGTAGGCTCTTCTACTCTCTCAACCCTAACCATAACCATAATGGCAGCGTTTTGCTGATGCTCTCATCGCCATGTCCATGTGTAGACGAGATAAGAAAGTCGTAGGAGCAGCAATGTTGGGGCCCTGTAGGGATCGCCTTGGCATGCTGTTTCCAGCCCCATTGTTCCTGGTCCTGGTAGCTCTTCTGCTCTCTCAAAACTAACCCTAACCTTCACCTTAACCCTAATGGCATCTTGGCAGTGTGGCTGAGGTCCTCATTGCCAGAGGTGGCATAGATTATATCGTGTGTTGATAGCAATAATATCATCCTACTTTGATGGCAGTGCAATGCCCTTCCAAGTGCCAGCATCCCTGGAGCTCTAGTCTCTGCAGCCCTCTGAACCCTATCCCTAACTCTAATGTCATCTTTTGCTCTTGCTGAGGTTCCCAACTCCAGAGTAACACAGTGTTAGCAATGTTGAGGCTATGCCATGATACACTTGGTACGTCTATTCTATCCCCAGTGTCCCTGCATTTGTAGGCTCTTTTCCTCCCTCAACCCTAACCCTAACCTTAATGCTAACCCTAAAGGCAGCCTTGCAGTGTGACAGTGATTCTCATTGCCATAGTGGGGACAGATTAAAACACTTAAAGTCAACAATTTTGGAGCCCTGTCGTGATGCGCTTGCAATGCCTTTTCAAGTGCCAGGGTCCCTGGAGCTCTAGGCTCTTTTGCTCTCCCAGTCCTAATCCTAACCTTAGCCCTAACCCTAATGGCTGCTTGGCATTGTGGCAGAGGTTCTCATGGCCACAGGTTGAACACATTAAAAAGTCAGCAATATTGGCTCCCTGCCATGATGCCATTTCAATGCCTTTTGAAGTCCTGTTGTCCCTGGAGCAGTAGACTTTTTTACTATCCCAACTCTAACCCTAAGTTTAATCCTTACCCTTATGTCAGCTTGGCAGTGTAGCAGAGATCCTCATTGACATAGGAGGCACAGTTTAAAAAGTGTGGAGTTGGCAATGTTAGCACTCTCCTGTGATACCCTTACAATGCCTTTTCAATTGCCAACGTCCACGGAGCTGTTGGCTCTGCAGCTCTCTGAAACTCTAATGGCATCTCATACTACTTCTGACATCCCCATCTTTAGGGGTGGCCCAGATTACAACAGTGTAGTGTTAGCCCTGCTATGATCCCCTTCCAATGCCTTTTCCAGCCCCTCTGTTCCTGGAGCTCTAGGCTGTTTTTCTCTCTCAACCCTAACTTTAGCCCTAATGGCATCTTGTTTCTCTGTCTGAGATGCCCATCACTGTGGGTGCATGAGATTGAAAAGTAAACAGAAATTTTTATCAGCTTCAGTTTGAATGCCCAGTTCTGACAATTAAGGTAATTGCTGCATCATTTCTGGGTTTTTTAAAGATTTTATTGTTTTGCCAATGGCTAAATATATCATATTTGTTGGCATATCACTTAGAATAATAAATCTATATTTTTCTCCATCTACTTTGTTGGGAAATGTCAGGCTGTTCTCTTAGTGTTATATCAGAAGTGGCCCAAGGTGTCTGAGGTTGTTAGACTGCTTTGTCAGGAAGTCATGCTCTTTCTCTTGAATGGAAACTAATCAAGAAGCTATAGTTTCTCTCTTGAATCTACTTGCAATATTTATCACTACTTCGATATCATTAGAGCTTCTAAGAAAGAGAACAGATTTCTAAGTGCTATTAGGTTCACTTTTTTCACTTCATCATCTGTATTATATTTTCATATGTAAATTAAAATATTAATAGGCAGGCTAAATTAATCTTTATGCCCAGCAGGCTATTCACATTGTCGTTTGCTTGAATCCTTTTACCTGGGCTGTGAAGTGACGTATGCACAACTTGAATAAAAGTTATTGCATCTTCAAGTGCTTTGATCTAACTCCTCTAAATACAAGATTTTCATAGTATCATAGAATGGTTTGGGTTGGAAAGGACCTTAAAGATCATTTAGTGCCACAATAAGCAGGGATGCCACCCACTAGACTAGGTTTCTCAGGGCACCATCCAACATATCCTTAAACCCTTCCAGGGATGAAACATCCACAGCTTCTCTGGGCAACCTATTCCGGTGCCTCACAGAAAAGAATTTCTTCGTAATATCTGATCGAAATCTCTCCTCTTTCAGTTTAAGGCTATTTCTCCTTGTCCTGTCAGTATGTGCCCTTGTAAAAAATCCCTCTCCAGCTTCCATGTAGCCCTCTTAGGCACTATAATCTCCCCAGAACCTTCTCTAGGCTGAACAACCCCGACCTTCTCTGTCTTCATAGGAGAGGTGCTCCAGCCCACTGATCATCTTAGTGGCCCTACTCTGGACTTGCTCCAACAGGTTCATTGATGTGCTGAGAACTCCAGAGATGGATGCAGTACACCAGTGGGAGTTTTACAAGAGGAGAGTAGAGGGTCGGAATCACCTCCCTTGACCTGCTGTCACATTCCTTTTGATGCAGCCCATGATACTTTGCAGGTTTCAAGCGCACTTTGTTATCTTGAGCTTTCTGTCTATCACACTTCCAAGTCCTCCTCAGACCTGCTCTAAATCCATTCTCTGCCCAGTGATTCTCTGCATTTGTGCTTTGGGTTGCCCTGACCCAGGTGCAAGACCTTGCACTAGGCCTTGTTGAACTCCATGGGGTTTGCACAGGCTCACCTCTCAAGACTTTCAAGTTCCAGTGAATGATGTCTCTTCTCCCAAGTGTGTTGACTGCACCACACAGCTTGGTGTTGTCAGCAAACTTGCTAAGGGTGCCCTCCTTCCTGCTGTCCCTGTCAATGTTAAACAGTGCTGGTCTCAATAACCAACCCTGAGGAACACCACTCACACTTAATAATTAGCATTCTTGTGCCACGCTAAGGCAGATGAAAAGCTGTATCTAGTAAGCACAATGAAGTAGCATGTGCAGGGATTTGTACCACAGGACAGTAAACTATTCTTTGAGCCTGAGTTGTAACTTGTATGTGATGCTGTACTGTAATAAACATAATACATCTATGAGATTCCTGTAGAATATTTTCTGAATTATATGAACTTTATTTTCTCTTCTCAGATTTAATGGGAATGCCATTAATATAGACTATGAAGAATGTGGTCTGTTCATTAAACCTAAGACAAAGGCATAGTATTGTGTATCAATGCAAATTGAAATGTTAATGAATAATTCTAAACAGTGCTTGAATACATTTTGAATCAGTTTGAATCAGTCCTTTTGTTTTCTGTGATCTTAATTCCCCTTAGATTTCTGTTTCAATAGATATTATTCGTATTCCAAGTTGCATAAGCTGTCAGTAAAGTTCAATACAGCAAGGTAGGAGGACAGAACATGAGAAGGAGAAAATAACAGGAAGAAGAAACGAGATGTTTCTATATATTTTTGTGTGGTGAGGTTCAGTGGTTATGTTAGGTGGTTATGTCCTGTAGTTGATCTAAAACATATAGTTTTAAAAAGCGTTACATCATCCATTAAATATTTTTACAATTTAGAAGCCACACTTTTTGTTTCAGTCATTATTTATTTTTATCTTTAAAAATTTGATATTAAATTAGAATGCTACACCATTCTTTCATGCTCTTTAGGTGTTTCTAAGTCTTTTTTTCATGTGCAAATATGCGCTAAAAGCAGATCACATGCAGCTTAGAGACAGATTTATTTAAATATACGGACTGGAAATTTACTCTCATCATCACATTGACATTTTTCCAATATTTTAATATTACAAATTGGACACCCAGTCATAGTAGTAATTTTCCTGGTGTAGTGGGGAAATTTCTTTCTAAATTTTACTTAAGCTTATCCCATCCATATGCAAATAAACTCTTCTCTCTAATTTGTATATTTTAACCATAATAGAGAGTGAAACAATAAAACACATTATTGGTGGAACAAATTTGTTACTTTGAGGTTGAATCATCATTTCCTAAGTAAGATAAGAACTAGTTTAATTATTCCTTTCCTTTTAGAAACTCTGAACTTTAACTGGTTTTTGGGCTGAAATTATCTGTACTCAGTGGCAGTCTCACTTGAAGTGCTTGTGAGCAAATTCAAGAAAGACACTTACCAGCTTTGAAGACCATGATTTCAGGAAAATGCATTCCATTGTAGCCATTAAAAAAAAAAAGGCTACCTTTTTGATAACTTCAAACTTTCTTGCACATTGAATTGGTGACTTGAAATCTGGCAAGGGGATATCTAAGCAGATTCAGTTTGTAAAATTCTGATTTGCTTAGGCTTGCTCACTTGTTTAAGAGGATTTAGTTTACAGAAACAGAAATCCCCAAGAGATTAGTCCAAGCTTCAGTCTTATCAGAGCTCCTAGCAATGCCTCTCTCTCTTATTATTATTTTCTTTTTTGGGGATAGGGGGTGTGAGAGCACTCCATTTCTAACTTAGAAAAAGTCTACATTCAGCAATGAAGTTTAGATGAAATTTATATGCAACCCTGTGGATAACCTTGGCTGACTGCCATATGTCCAACAAGCTGCCCCCCCCCCTCCTCAGCAGAACAGGGGAAGAAAATAAGATTAAAAAACTCATCGGTTGAGATAAGAATGGGAGACTACCGGTTACTGTCATAGACAGTCAGACTCAACTAAGGGAAGATTAATTTGATTTATTGCTAAATGAAAACAAAGTTGGATAGTGCAAAGTGAAGACAAAACTAAAAGCATCCCTCCACCTCCTATTTTTCCCAGACTCAACTTCACTCCTTTATTCTGAACTCTTCTAACTTTTCATTCACCTGAGCAGTAAGGGTGGATGGAGAACAAGGACTGGGGACTGTGGTCAGTTTATAACACTTGGTCTCTGCCACTCCTTCCTCCTCATACTCTTCACTTGCTTCAGTGTGGAGTCCTTCCCGTTGTCTGCAGTTCCTTTAGAGCTGCTCTAGTATGTATTCTTTCCATGGGGTGTGGTCCTTCGGGAATGGACTGCTCCGTGAGTTGCAGATTCTTTCAGGGCATATCCACTTTCTGCAATGTGGGGTCATCCACAGGCTCCAGCACAGATCTCCATGTGCTGCAGCCTGCTTCCCTGTGGTCTTCACCATGGGCTGCAGGGGAATCTCTACACTAATGCCAGGAGCCCCTCCTCCCCTTCCTTCTCTGACCTTTGTGTTTGCAGAGCTGTTTCTCTCATATTTTTATTGATCTTCTGTCATAGTTGCTTTGCAGCATTTTTTTACTCTTTCTTAAATATGTTATCACAAAGGCACATCCAGCATTTCTGGTGGATTCCACTTTGGCCAGAAGTAGGTCCTTCTCAGCGCTGGCTCCATCCAACATGGGAGCAGCCTCTTCTCACAGAAGTCACCTCTGCAGACCCCTGGCTGCCAAAACCTTGCCATCTAAACCTAGTGCACTGCATGACTTTCGCAGGAGCAAACCCTGCTTTGTGATTATAGAGTTGATCTGGGAACTGTCTTTTTATGTCTATTTAGTCTATGGAAGAAAACCATTCTTATTTTAAAATGAAAAAAGCCTCATACACTTAAATAAAGATGATCCAGGCATAGAAATTATAAAATTTATGTAACTGCTAATAAATGGATCTTATTAGTATTATTTTTCTATTTATTCTTCCTTGATAGTGCCTAGTATCTATAGTTCCGTATCTATAGTTCCATAAAGAAAGCTGACAATATGGTTGTCTGCTATTAAAAGTTACATTAAGGGAGAGCTACCAAAATTCATAGGTGTTTTTTCTCTTGGGCACAGCTACTTTAAGTTGTGAGGTTTAACTATGTGATATAGTGCTCCAGAATGTCAGATGTTATTTTAACCTTTAAAATAAGAAAGTTACATGGAACTTTCTTCAGATTATTCAGTGATCCATCTTTAGTCCAGCTAAAGTCAGGTGCATTAAGGAAAAGTCATCCCTTATTAGTTAACTATGCCCAAATGTAATTCCTCCAGGCTGAAGCAGCTGTGTTAATGAAAGCACGTGTAACGTGCCTCCTTCTGACCCATTCTCTAGATTCTTCACAGAGGGAAAGTAGCTGAAGAAGAAAGGTGTGATTGATTAAAGAATGTAATTTTTGGGAAGCAAAGGGGATTGAATAGGCAAATAGGAATGTAAAGATACGTGTACGCACTGCTGTTTCAGAATAACATAATGGGAGGATAAAACATGGACCTTGATATGCGCCTTCACACCAAAACTATACTGAACAAAGCATTACTGCAATATGGCTGAAGGAGAAAGGCCATACTGACAGGGTTTGGGACAATAAAGTTACGCAGGGAACAGAAATCTCTTGAGGCAGCATGGATGGAATACAAACAATGCAGCTAGTTCTCACAACTTTAACTGAAATTTTATCAAGTGATAAAATACCAGCTGTTTTTGCAAGCAAATTTCAAATTAACAAGATACTGGGATTTAGTGATATTTCAACAGAAGTTTAGGAAATACCCCAGTTTTTCTGAACTTTTGTGTGCATGAGAAGTCCCATCATGTTATTACATTGTTTGTGTGGATAGAGTTCTTCATAACAGTTCATTTTCTAAACCTAAATTAAGACATTAACTTATTTTATTGGGGGTGCCGTTATTTTGTAAAGCCCCACAAGGCTCATTCATTAGCTGGGCCAGTTTATTGCTGGCTGAGTAGTAAATAACTTAGGAACATGGTGCTGAATAGGAAGAGAAGGTATATTCATATCCATAAAGTCTACAAGTACCTGAGATATATAACAGAACATAATTATGAAATATTTTATGCTAGTAGTAGAATACTACAGATAAATCATGCAGTAAAAATCATGTAGATATAACTGCTGTCCATCTGAAAAATCTATTGTCATGAAGAATGGCTGTAAACTGGTTTTTTTACTGGAAATGTTGAGCGCTTGTGATATACCTAAAATATTACTTTTAATGGTGTCTGCCATTGTTTTCTTGCTTCATTCTCAGAGGAACCTCATGTGACTTTCCCATAAGTGTCCTTAGACAAATTTTATTCCCTCAATTAATTATCCTTTTTTTCCTTTGTGAAATGTTCACATTCTGACTCATCAATTTATATGATCAGGAAATGAGAATTACCCTGACAATTGGCACAATTCAGCAAGGGTGCAGAAGGTTATCACCACCTACATTGTAGGGAAAGAACAACTGTTCTTTTGTAGAGTTGGGGTTTTTTTTTACTCCCCATATAATTTCAATAACTGGCTCTATACCCTTGAATGGCTGTTCTATACAACACATTATAAACTAAACATCTCATGAAGTCATATAGGGACAAGACTGTATGCTTAAACCATCCTCCTTGTCCTCTCCTCTTCTCCCTTTGTATACCAGTTTCCTCTCTAATGGAACCCAGGAGCACAGAGAAGGTGCTGCCACACTGTGGGGCTTACCTGGAGCAGTCAGGAACAGCTGGAGGTCCTGTGCAGTGCAACTGCTCATAGTTTTGCTACAGAGGTTGTTCCACCCTGTTTGAATTTAGAAAGAATTCATTCCCTATCCTCACACTTGCTAATTGTTAAAAAAATAGCCACACTACATTAGAGGAGATTCTTCTTTTATGCAAACAAGGAAAAAAACCCAAAATAAATGCAAAATAAATATAAAACCTGTTATAGCCAGAATTGAGGGTAAGAAAATCACACTAGTTGTTCTGGTAAAAAGTAGTGGTTAAGATGCAAATTTTTTAAAAATTTTATATCTGCATTTCTGTCAGAGACTGAATAGTGCTAGGAATCATCTCTGGCTTGGTTTGGGGTGGGGGAGGCCATGGCCCACAGACCCATTGGCTGGGAGCAGGTTTGCACAGATTCCGCCCGCAACCGAGGTGGAGGGGAGCAGGTTTGGGTGTGTGGTAACCTCTGCTCAGGGGCAGTGAACCCATCCTCCCTTGTGCAAAGTGGCTGTGGAACCCCAACCCCAGGTAGGCCAGAACCACGGGACATTCACGTGAGAAGCAGCTCAGGGGGGGTCTTAATCCATCAAGGACCCCCTGAAGTGCTCCCCAGACCGATTCCTGGGGCCTTGCAGCACAAGGCTGCACGTGATGCAAAGTGAGGCAACAGATCCAAAGTCTGCTGCAAGAGACAATGGAAAACTTGCCCCCCCTCCAGGGGACGTGCCTGGACATTGCCTGGCCTGAGCCTGTGTTAACCCATCTGACTCTGTGCTTCGGGGGGAACCCTCACCACCGAGAAGAGCTGATGGAGAGGATCAACGGGACATTGTTGGGATCCATGGAGTGGTGATATTTTCTCTGTCTCTGTAACTCTCTTTCTGTCCCCCCACCTCTTTCTATGTCTTTCACTCTCTTTCTCTCTCTGTCTCTCTCTCTCTTGCTCTCTCATTTACTGTCATATGAAACCCATAATATTGACTTAAGCATATGATCTCATTTGCACCTTAATTCAGGCAGAGGCATCCCTCTCTAAAAAATATTAAGAACCTGATCTTAATTTCCCAGGACATGGAATCTGTAGATAAAAATCTGATCATTAGAAAGAAATAAGAGTATTGGAAACCTTTAAAATATAACTGAAATTCACATGGAAGTGGACACTTTGCTCTCTTGCAAATGAACTTCCATCCTTTGTTATGAAAATACTCATGCTTTAATAGTAATACGTAATAGACACAACTTTCTTCTTTATTTGAAGATACATATAAACATTATAATATTTAGGAGAATGTATAATCTGTTAGGTGATTCAAATTTCTGTTTACTGATCATAGCAATACCTAAACCCTGTTACAAATAAATGTAACCAATCTCCAATCTATTACCATGTAAATTGTTAAGCATAGGTTAAGATTGCTGAAATTGGTCCAAAACTGTTTGTCTACTATGTATCTTTAAGATTATGGTTTTTGAGTATAGGTACTATGAAGACAGATGGCATAATTTGCCATTTTTTAACATTATTTATCATCCATATTTGCATTGAGAAACATATACGTTCTTGATTCATAAGTTATTAACTTTTATTTTCCTGATTCCTGTTTTTTCAGTTCTTTTTCTCCTTAATATTTAAGTTCTAATTTTCAAGACAAAATAGATGATGTAGTGGATTCACTCTGGCTGAATGTCAGATGCCACAAAGTGGGCCTATCACCCCACTCCTCAGCAGGACCGGGGAGATTAAATATAACAGAAAGCTTATGGGTCAAGATCAGGGCAGGTTACCAGTTACCATCACAGGCAAACCAATCTTGACTTGGGGAAATTATTTTAATTTGTTGCCAATCAAAATCAGAGTAGGATAATGAGAAATAGAGACATAAGTCTTTAAACACCTTCCCCCCACCCCTCCCTTCTTCTTTGGCTTAACTTTATTCCAGAATTCTCTCCCTCCTCCTGCTCAGTGGCACAGGGGGACAGAGAATGGGGGCTGTGATCAGTTCATCACACATTGTCTCTGCCATTGCTTCCTCCTCAGGCGGAGGACTCCTCACACTTTTCCTCTGCTCCAGCATGGGGTCCCTCCCATGGGAGGCAGTCTTCCACAAACTTCTCAACATAGATTCTTCCCACAGGCTGCAGTTCTTCACGAAGTGCTCCACCATGGATCTCTTTCATGGGGAACATTTCTTAAGGAGCAGGTTGCTCCAGCACAGGTCTCCTGAAGGGTAACAAGTGCTGCCAGCAAACCTGCTCCAGGGCAGGCTCCCCTCTCCATGGGCCCATAGGTCCTGACAGGAACTTGCTCCAGCACAGGCTTCCCACAGGGTTGCAGCCTCCTTCAGGCATTCATCTGCTCCGGTGTGGGGTCCTCCAGAGGCTGCAGATGCATCTCTGCTCCACTGTGGACCTCCATGGGCTGCATGGGCACAGCTGTCTCTCCATGGTCTGCACCACGGACGGTAGGATATGCAGAATGGGAATCCTTTCTGTGGTGTCTGAAGCACCTTCTCTCCCCCATCTCTGACAGAGCATTTTCTGAGGCAGAGCATTTTCTCTCACATATTCTCACTTCTCTCTGCAGCTGCGCTTGGTTGAGCTTTTTTTTTTTCCATTCTTAAATACGTTATCCCAGAGGTGCTGCCACTGTGGTTGGTGGGCTCATCCTTGACCAGCAGGTCTATCTTGGAGTCAGCTGGCATTGGCCCTGTCAGACGTGGAGGAAGCTTCCAGCAGCTTCTCACAGAATCCACCCCTGTAGCCCTCCACTATGAAAACCTTGCCACATCGCCCTAGATGATCATACTAACACCAATTCCTTGGCTTTTGTGAGCAAAAGTTATACAAATGGTCTCCCTCACTGGACATATTCAAGAACCATCTGGACACAATCCTCTGCAATGTGCTCTGGGACAGCCCTGCTTGAGCAGGGAGGTTGGACCAGATGAGCCACTGTGCTCCCTTCCAGCCTTACCCATCCAGTGATTCTGTGAAATACATAAAGACATGTCTTCCTAACTTTTTGAATAAGCAAATCCTGCATTGGGAACATTGGCACAGCAATTTCACAACTAAGTTAGATATCTGAATTCAGTAAAGTGCATATAAATTGTACACACTATACTGTTTCAAATTAGGATTATATAGATTTTTATACATTATCTTGCAACATGTCAGTGTGTCAGTATATGATGGTGAATGTTTGCAGCTTTTGCATAACAAATTCGAATATCAAACAGCCAGTTTTATCCTTTTTGAATCACATACTTGAACTGTTTCTTTTCACATGCTACTATATAGTTCATGCAGTACTCTTTGTTTGAAGAAATAGTATGTAATGAATTCAAATACTGTTTTACCAATGACTAAACAAATCTAGTTGTGTGTCATATTTCCTTTGGTATGGTCAGTAAAACAAATAACGGGCATTATTCTATAGTATTGTTAAGGAAAAGAGTGATTGGTCTTTGCCTAGTGTTTCCCTGCAGGACTATAGATTTTGAATTTCTGCTGAAGTGATAGCAAGTCTTCAGTATTGTACTTTTCCAGTGTGCACCAGTGATCTCTTTTCTTTCAAAATTGTTTTCCTCATAAGAATCACATTCTTATCTTTTATTTTCCCTTGAGTTACAGGAAGGAAAAGATAGACGAGTTCCCTCTTCAAGCCCTAACTTCAGTGTGATTCTGTCAAAATGCATCTGTGTAGTAAGTGGCCATTTCTTTTCCCCAAGGCCCCCTTTAGTCACCTCCAAAATGGGCCTGTCCTTCACAAAGAGAGAAAGAGAAAAAGAATGTTCTTATCTTGCTATCACTTTACTAGTGGCTGCGTAGCCTCGGGCTCTCCCTTCAGAACATCATTGGTTGGAAATCTGCAAAATCTTTCAGTGAGATATACAAAAACAACATAAGGATAATTTAAAATGAAAAGAGATGGATACCTCAATTTTCTTTATATTATTCTATTAGTTTTCCCTTAATTTGATATGCTTTCTAGATATTTCTTGTTAGAAAATACTTTGGCAATTATTAACTTAATTCAGTGCTGTGCAACCACAAACTGTACAAATTTATTTAGGATACTCACTGTTTCTTAACTATGTATCCTAAATAGTTTCAACAGGAGTTTGTCTTTAAAAAAAAAAGACAGCTTTCTAACATCACCAGAAATCATGCCTCCTTTTACTGTTAATGTCCTTCTTTGTGAAATAATTTCTGAAAACAAAAATGGATACTTCTTTTTTCTGTCTCAAAAGCCTTAAACCACAAATGAACATGCCTGACTCACTGTTAACACATTTAACAAATTTTATTTATGGCTAGAGGTTCTTTCCCCTTTTATAAGGTTACAGAGGAAATAAGGACTATTTAACAGAAATAATATTATCATAAGGCATTGTTTTTTCCTTAGGCACAAGTAGCAATACTCACCCTTTGTATTACAGATTTATGAGACAGTGGTAGTGATCAGAGGAAAACAAATATCCATCCTAGCCATCTCTTATTATAGCTAAGATGAAGAGAAAATCTCAAAAAGAATAAATCGTAAAATAGAACAAAAATCAATATGTAAAACTACAGAGTAACCAAAATGTAAAATAAAATACAAAAATGTTCTTAACCAATACATTTATCAAGGTAACCACTATATATAACAAACTTACTCCAAATGCTTACACTATGCAATATTCTGCAGATATAGTGTTTCCACTCAAATACATTCTATAACAATTTCTGCTGTAAATTGCACCTTTTTTAACATCTGCATTGTATGAAAGACAGCATTATAATTACTGACATTTTAGTCCAACAAATATGCTAAGGAGTGGACTCTTACATGTAGTTTTATTGATAGGAATTCTAAATTATGTTTCAGAAGAGTGGCCCATATACCTTCTATGTCTCTTCACTATTTGGTGCCTCACACTGAAATTTCCAATTTTATAGTTGTGGGACTTTTTTAGGTTTTAGTTATTGCATTAATCATGAGTTGTCTGAAAATTTACTGGTTTTTCTGCTAGTCTTAAAACAACAGTAAATTATTTCTATTTATCATAAATGAGTTATTTACAATGAGGGACTAATATGAATCTATCAAGAAGCGAGGGTTTGTCAGCCTCTGAATCTAACTTCTTAGGAGTTTTTGAAACAAATATGTAACGCAGGGAAGCTGAGACACAAGTAGTAGAACTAGCAGTACAAAATGTGAATATTATTTACTCCTTAGTGAATTCAAATAAATATGACTTCAAATAAGTACACTTTCCTAAAATCATGTTATTTAAAATGTGATTATCTGATGAAATACAGGAAGCAGCTTAATTTTATCCTGTCTGTTTTAAAGGAAGTTTATTGACATTCTCTAAAGAAATCTAAAAAGTGTTTGCACTTCATTTAAAAAAAAAGGCCCTAAACAACAATTAAAAAAAAAAAAATCAAACCCTATGATTTCTGCTCCTATTGAAAACGAACTAATGACAAAAATAGTCTTTTAAATTCAGAGGTGAGCTGATGGTAATACAAAATTTAGAGAGTGTATTAAAGTGTTGCAAGCAATGCATTCAGAAAAGATTTAAATGAAAGGAAATATTTGCTATAAATGTAAATGGATACGAATGCAGTTTAGGATGTTTTATTTCATTTAAATCTGTTATTCATATAGCATTTTGTTCAACTTAATTTTGTTTATGAAAGCACATTCAATATAAAACTATAGATGTAATCTCTCAAATACGGTAATCACATAAAGAAACTTTTTTTTTCCAACAAGATCCTGTAAATTACTTTACTCTGCCTAATAATTTTTTGCATGCAGAACCAGTTCCTCTAAGTCATAATAGAGATGGCTTTGGTCAGATAAGTATCTTTTCAAATTTGACAAAAAAGCATGGAAACTCTCGCCCAGCTATGTCGCTGTTGAACCACTGGCAGAGCAAGAGAACCAGGCTGGATCGAGTGAGGCAGAAATCTGAATTTATTATTTAATTCTAAAACTTATAGACTTTCAAAAGGTCGTCCGGATTGGGTCAATTCATAACCTCCCGCTAGGCCGATTGGCCAGGTAAAATGTCCATCTTTCCAGAGACAGTTTTCAATAACATCCAAGCTTTTATCTCTATTTACAAAACATAGAAAGAAGAAGAGAAAGGTTCCCATGGGAAAGGTCTGTGTTACCACACAGCTACATCAGAATAGTAGCCTCAGAAGAGATTACATTGAAGTAGGTATAAATACATCTAGTACCTAGTATATATTGTTTGAGAAAACTACTTTAAGTTGTTTTACTTTAAGTACATAATGTAGTCACTTGTTGGAGAAATAGTTTATAGAATATATTTGTTTATGGAATACATTTGTTTATAGAACATACTTGTTTTTCCAAATGAAATATGAAGTGACTTAGACACTTAAAATAGTATTAATCTACCAGGACAGCCTAGGAAAAGTTTGTATTTCTTGGGAGTTTAAAACTGAGCAGTTCTGTAGGTTTGACATTAACACTCTCGCAAAAAATGAAGACAGGGGAGTGAGTTTGTGTGTTCTTTGGGATATTTTATGTTGTTTCTTCAGGACATCTGTAACTTTTTTTTTAAGATCTGTGTTATCAGGAGAGTTTGAACCTGATTTTATCTTTTTATACTAAGGATTTCTTAGAACTGTTTGGAAAAAAAATACAAATAAACCAATAAGAAATATTTATGGTTTTTTGTGCTTTGTATTATTCTTTTGTTGTTTTTTATTTTCTTTAACTGAACAGAATAATAAAGCCTTTCAAAACTCTGTGAATTCTTTTTAAAAATAATGTTCAACTCTTTTTCAGTTTGTTGTTAAAATGGAATGTTCTTTATTTGTTTCTTGTCACATTTTAATTGTATTTAGAGTCTTAATAGATGAAGGCTTTGAAAAAATCAAGTATGTGCTGCTGAAAATATTACCCTAGAAAAACTGAGTTAAAATCAAAACACTTGCTATTTGTTTTTTTATGAGGGTTTTTTCTCATACTCAAACTACCATATAAGGAAAGGTGAAAAAGTGGCAGCAAGACCTTTAAAGAGAAGTCTTCTAACTATCATACAAGGATATTTGTTGCTGTTATTGTATGTTATAATTTAATTTTATTTTAAGATTTCTATCCTTTTTATAGTCAGCATTTCTCATGTAAGACGTTTGTGATAGTTGGACTGGACAAGGAAAAGAAAGCTTAGTTCTATATTTCCATTACTTATGTACCATGTTTCCTCTATTTGTAGATAATGAGTGTATTCCTAAGTTTCTTATCTTGAGCACAATATTTTCTTTGCAAGTTTCTAATACATAACAGACTGCATCCAAAGGTGCTGAGAGAACTGGTGAATCTCCTTCCAAAGCCACTTTCCTATTATTTTTGGCAGTTTGTCAAGCTTAGAAGAGATACACAAAGGCTGGAAAGAAGTTTGATTACCTTTAACAAAAGCCTGGCCTATGCAAATTTCAATGCTTGGGAAAATCACAGATCAAGTCCTCTTTGAAGCTATTTTCTGGCCTGTGAAGAAAGTGATTGCAAACAGCTAATTTATCAAGAGTGAGCCACACCTGACCAAGCTGAGTGCTGCTTTATAATAAGTTACTTGGTCACTGGACATCAGTGGATGTTGTTTACCTCAAACTTACCAAAGCTTTTCATTCTGTTTGGTCATCCAGAGTTGGATATATGAACATAAGGTCCTGAGTTGAATGCAAGAATTTTGTCAGAGATAACCAAATGGAAAAAAAACAAATCACCAAAAGAAAACCAACCAAAACCAATCAAAACCAACCAACCAACCAACCAAAAAAACCAAAATTAAAAAACCCCCCAAAATCTAACACAACAAACAAAACTCTCCAAAGAAACACTCCTTCCCCACAAAATCCTCTGGCAGTGTGAATTATAGGGTAGAATGTAGTAGTAAATGGGTCATACTGTACTGGAGTCCAGTACATCCAGTTTTGAGAGACTGATTAACTGAAGTCAGTTCTCTGGAGGCCTGTGGAGGTGAACAGGGGCTGGAGCTCTTGCCCACTTGTGAGGAGAGCCTGAGGGGGTTGTAGAAGTCGGGTCTAATATCAGCCTGTCAGTATCTGTGAGGGGATTATTGAGAAGACAGAGGCAGGTTCCTTACACTGGTACATGATAGAAGGCTGGGGATACAATGGATGTAAGTTAGAAAAGGACTAAATTATAAGGAAAAGCTTTTTTTTTACTACGCCGACAACCAATAAGTGGAACAGGTTTCCCAGAACAGTCTTCATCCTGGGAGGTTTTCAAGACCCAACTGGATAAATCCCTAAGCAACCTGGTCTTAGCTCAGAGCTGAGCCTTCCTTGAGTAGGAACCTAAAGACCTCTTGAGGTCCCATCCAGGAGATGTCAGGGAGGGAATCAAGAAAGTCAAGGCACAGCTGGAGCTGAACTTGAATATGGGCATGAAAAATAACAAGGATTTCTTCAAGTACATAGGACAACAAAGGAAGATGAAAGAAATTGTACCTGCAAAAATGAGCAAAACAGAAGACCTGGTCACAACTAACAAGGAGAAGGCTGAACTTTTTTTACCTTGAGCTTCACTGCCGAATGCTCTGGCCAGATCACCCACCTCAAACAATGGGAATATGGACTGGGAGAATGAAGTGACGCCCATCATAAGAGAAGACCACCAGGGTTAAAGACCATCTAGGGAACTTGTACAAGTCCATGGGACTTGATGAGATGTATCTGAGAGTCCTGAGGGAACTGACAGATGAAGTTGCACTATCCATCATCTTTGAAAAGTTGTGACAGATTGGTGAAGCTCCCACTAAGTGGAAATGGGAAAAATGGTGAATAAGGAATTAGCTGGATGGTCACCCTCACAGATTTGTGGTCAATGGTTCAACGTCTGGGTGGACACCTATGATGAATGGTGTCTCTCAGAAGTCCATAGTGGGGCCAGTATGATCTTCTTCAGGGACATGAACAGTGGAATCAAGTGCAGCCTCAGCAAGTTTGCTTATGACATCATGCTATGTGATGCAGTCAAGAAGCTGAAGGAAAAGGATGACATCCAGAGGGACCTGAACAGGCTTGAGTGGTGGGCCTGGAAGTACCTCATGAGGTTCAACAACACCACGTGCAAGGTCCTGCATCTGGCTAAAGGCAATCCTAAATATGGATACAGGCTGGGTGAAGAGTGAACAGGGTGAACAGACAGGCACATAAGGATTTGAGGGTATTGGTGGATGAAAAACTGATATGACCTGACCATGTGCTCTTGCAGAGCAGAAAGTCAATTGCATACTGGACTGCATCAAAAGAAGCGCGGCCAACAGGTTAAGGGTCAGGATTCTCCCCCTCTACTCCACTTTTGTGAGAACTGACAGAGTACTGCGTCCAGCTCTGGGGCTCCTGGCAGAAGAAAAAAATGAACCTGCTAAAACAGGTTCAGAGGAGGGCCACAAAGATAATCTTAGGGCTGGAGCACCTCTCTTATGGGGACAGGCTGAAAGAGTTTGGGACATTTAGCTTGAGGAAGAGAAGACTCTGGGGAGATCTTATAGCATCCCTCCAGTAACTAAAGAGAGCTTGCAGGAAAGATGGGGAGGGACCCTTTATAAGGGAGTTCAATGATAGGATAAGGGGCAAAGTGTTTAAATTGAAAGAGGATAGATTTGAATATAAGGAAGACATTTTTCGTGATGACGGTGGTGATACACTGAAACAGTTGTCCCAGAGAAGTTGTGGACATCCCATAATACGAAGTAATCAAAGTTAGATTGGACAGGGCTTTTAGTAACCTGGTCTAGTGAAAGAAGTTCCTGGCTATGACAAGAGTGTTGGAACTAGAGGGTGTTTAAGTTCCCTTCGAACTCAAATCTATGATTCTGGCTTGAATACCCCTATGAATTTGTGAAAGGCATATGAATAGAAATAATTTTTAGAAGATTCCTCCATGCCTGTAATTACTGAAAGTTCAGGACAGGATGCAACTTGAGAGAATATCGTAGCTCTGATATCTGTAGAAATAGGAATCATTCAGATTCCTTGCAATTAAGACTACTGAGATAAAATGTTATTTGAGTTTAGAGAAGTTATTTTTTGCATATGTTTACATAGTGTATGTTTATGTAAATTTGTATATATACCTATGTATTTATGTCTAGTCTTGTTTTGACTTTGGGCAATTCTATTCCCATTTTTGTCATGTCATTGGTTCATCAATTTGAATTTGAGCTGTGTTGCAACATGGACAGTGTTTACACACTGGGAAGCTGGTCTCTATTTCTACTTTTAAGAGTGCATGTTCTACTAGCGATATTTTACTTAATGTCATTATTGTCTAAAATTTTACAAAATAAAATAGAGTAAAAATACTTTTCCTCATATCCTTTAAATTTCAAATATTCTCTAAGCACAAAGAGTTCTGATTTTTCTAATCCCCAATAGTGGTTTAACCCTATCCAACAACCAAGCCCAACAAAACCACTCACTCATTCCCCCTGGTGGGATACTGTAAACAAAATTTCCTCCTTAAGAAGCTGGAGTATAGAATCGGACTCAGTGGTGCATTTTGGCAACTGTTCTTATGTAAATGATTTTAAGTTGCTTAGAATTTTCTGGATGGCAGCATATACATTCAGGGAGTGTGTTTTATTCTTCAATAAATACATTCTTTATTTATTTCAACAGAAATTGAAAAGGAAAGCTGTGGGGATCCTGGAACACCATTGTATGGTATCAGAGAAGGAGATGGATTTTCTAATCGTGATGTTTTAAGGTTTGAGTGTCAGTTTGGATTTGAATTAATTGGAGAGAAATCTATCATTTGCCAAGAAAACAACCAGTGGTCTGCAAACATACCAATCTGTATTTGTATGTACCAAATATTTTCTTCTTATTATTTTTAAGGCATAACATAATGATAAAATTTTACTTATAGGTAAGAATTTGTGTGATTGATTTCAGAGTTAGTACAATGTAATTAACTCAGCTGACAGGATGAATTTACTTTTGTTCAGTGGTGGTTTTGCCTAATGCACATGCCTGAGACAGGTTCTAGAGCTGCTAAAATACTTTTTTCTCTTATAGCAACTCTTAAAGAGTTGTCTTTATGTGACCTGATATAGTGGTTTGTTATTGGTGCTTTTGTTGGTAGGGTTCTCTAGATTTTATATGTATGACATAATTTTTATATCTAGTCTTATAAGTTAATATATTTGCTTATATTAGAAGTTGCTGAATTGAAATAAAGGGTTTAAATTACTTATATTTTTCCCCATGTATTATATATGAATACCTTATAGAACTTAAATTATCATAGATATTTATAGCTCTCTTCCAGTTGCATTATACAGCATAAGCAAAACCAATGTTGTGATACGTATTTGTGACAACACATTTCTTAACTTTTCCACTAAAATAATATGGATCAAATATATTCAGAGTGCAATCAGTTCCTTTCATCTCTGCAATTCAATTTAATATGGCTTAACTGAATTGGTTGAATATAAAACGTTATCCTGATAACAACAACAAATCTCTTGTCTCTTTGAGGCTTGTTAATATTTTGTGCCTGTGTGTGAACAACAAATGATAAGGGCACTATTGACTTTGTGCCCCTTTAATGTGCTCAGTGGGAGGTCTGCTCATCTAAGTAGTTCCCTACAAGAGAAAATAAGAGGTACCTAGTGGTTGTTACAAAGGGTAGATTGTAAGGACTGCCATGGATTTCCAATGCAAGAAGACTGTTCTTTATTTCTTGTTGATTCTTCCTGGGAGGTGGTTTTATTGAGAGGAAGGGAATATGAAAATTGAAAAAACAAGCTTCTTTCAGATTCACAGATCACAACAAATAATGAATTATTCAGTTAAGGTAATCAGCAAGTTTTAGGATCCCTTGCAAAACTTAGCACTAAAATAAGTCCTGATTAAAGTGTTTTATTCTGTTATCTAATTTATCTCTCTCTTTTTTGGCAGTTCCTTGCCTCTCCAATTTCACTGCACCAATGGGAACAGTTCTTTCACCTGATTATCCAGAAGGATATGGGAATAATTTAAACTGTATCTGGACAATAATTTCAGACCCTGGGAGCCGAATTCATCTCTCTTTTAATGACTTTGACTTGGAATCTCAATTTGACTTCCTTGCAGTTAAAGATGGTGACTCTCCAGATTCCCCCATAATTGGAACATTTACTGGTGCTGAAGTTCCTTCCCATCTTACCAGTAACGGTCATATTTTGCGTCTGGAGTTTCAAGCTGACCATTCAATGTCAGGACGTGGATTTAACATCACTTATAACAGTGAGTAATAGTATTTTTTTATTGTGTGTGAGTTTTGTTTTCAACATACACTCTAGGAGATAGGTGTAAGTATGTAAAAATGACACTATGGTAATACAACTTCAAGCAAATCCTATATACCTAAAAAATTCCTCATTTAAGTGTTTAGTTTATCATTTAAATGCTGTGCTAAGGCTGAAAATATGCATATATTTCTCATTTAAGGCTTTAGCGATCACTATGATGGGATTGGAAGAATGACAAATCAGGCCAGTTTCAAATTGTATGAGAACCTTACTGAATTTGCTGACAGTGCAGTTCGAGCCACATAATATTAATCACCACCATAATTTGTACAAAACTGTTATTCTTGAAAACTCCCATGTGAATTTAACTGTGAATATATGTAGTATCCTGGAGCTGATGGCTCCTAGCCACTGCGGTTACAGTGAGCAGCCATATGAGCTCTTTGATCAGTCAAACCACTTGTCTTCTTTTTTGCTGCTTTACCTTCCTTACCTGCATTTACTGACCATATAATAATAATTGAAGGTGATATTAAATATACTCTCCAGTAATAAATACCATTACAACTTATTCACCTTTTCACTGGCAAAACTGTTACATTTCTTCTGAAAGACATATAAAGAGCTGCCTATGTTGTATTTCTACCAAGTTATTTGGCATTTGTTCCACACTAAAATCCAGCCAGGATATATTCCCAGCTTGTGCAGACATGATGATGTAATATATGAGGCTACAGCATGAATAACTGCAAAATACAATGTGAAACTTTCCTGGGAGCATAAGAAAAATTGAATTTTGCCACTCCAGCAGTATTCTGAAGTATCAGAATCTCTGCTATGTGTAGAGAATTGTAGGAATAAGAGAATATCTAGTGGGGGGGGATCATCAGGTCCTTCAGCCAGAACTTCTCCACCTCATTCACCTCACACATTTGAATATTTGGATTTCTTTTCCTTTTTTTTTTTTTTGGCTTTGCTTTCTTTCTGATGGTAGATGTAGCATAGTAGTAAGATAAGAATACGTATCATTTCAAAGGCTTACTTGAGATTTAAGAGAATCTTCAACTGTGTGATTTGAAGGAGAGCACATCTCTCCTTTCCAGAGGAATGTTACCTGCTTGACTACATGAAAAAAAATCTTTGTTGTTGAACATGTTTAACTCTAAAAATCCCCAAACTAACCATTAAATCAAAGAGGAAATGAGAGATTAAGTGAAGTTGGTAATTGAGAGACCCAGGCTCCACATTTTTCTCAAATGAATGTTAACAATTAATATTATTGTCATAATGTTTCAAGGTCTAAATTCCCCTGTGGATCTCTACTTTTCTCACATCATCTTTCACCTCTCCATCTTTATTTTTTCTCTTCCTTTGGTTTTGTTTTGGTTTAGGTTGTCAGTCTTTCAGATAATTATTTAGTAAGATCTACCTTGAACAGTGCGGTCTGAATAGGAAAGGGATAAGCTGACACCAGTAAACATTTTTTTTTATATTGTCTTATATTTCAGTTCCCAGTCCTCTGATTTATCCTCAGATCATTTCTCACAAATGTGGAATGTAAGCATGAAGAACATGTAGTCTCTTCTAACAGGTTTCTATAGGTACCAGCCATCACTGCAAACTAAACTTTGACTGGTAGCTACATATCCCAGTACTGTAAATAAATATTGGAAAGTCAGGGGTTATTCAGAACTACTGGAATATTAAATCAGTTTAAATGAAAATGAGATGTTGAATCCATGTTTCTTTACTGAAGTTGGAACCTTTGCTCTATATTTTCTTCTGTTTCATATCCTTTAAACATTTATTACAATTCTGCTTATTCCTTTAAAATTTCCTTGTGGTATGCTCAATGCTGTCAAGACTAGTTTTCTCATCTAGTGATGAGAAAACCAAAATCAATTACTGGAGGATCTAAGATAGTCTTTCAGGGTAAAAATGAGACCTGTGTGTAATTGCATATTCTCAAGTTATTCCATTTTGCAGAACTAGAACTAAATATCAGTCAGTTAAGGTAGAATTTATAATAGAAATGAAAGATACAGATGATTAACATGGAATTATTCTTTAACATAGTTTTTATTTTAAAATAAACTTATTCATCAAACACTGTCAATACTTCAGATTTACCATTTCAGTGCCATAGAAGTATACTTATCAGATAAATTCTGCTTCTTTAAAAAATATGCAGACTTCGTTGGACATGTGGTAGTCTGATCATGCAATTAGCAGTCATTTAAAGTATGCAATGGTAGTATCAACTGGCATAATTTTAATTTTATAAGAAAGCAAATATCCAATATTAACTTTTTCCCGTTGTGTAATGAAACTGATCAACTCCAAAAAGAATTAATTTAAATAAGTGTTTTATATATTTTAGTAATTTAACACTTATTTTTAACATTTATATGTTTATTTATTTTAATGAATGTTTGTGCATGTGTTTGTTAAACTCTGTAGCTAAAATCTACTTACAAAATCAAAAATAACTCCAGATAATGTGTCTACTCTTTTTTCAGTAAAGACAGCTGCAATCTGATAAATTACAGAAGTATTCTAATAAATGGTTGAAAGCCAAAAGAGATGATTAAAAAAGGAATGAATAGAATTTCACTCCATCTTAGCATTTGTAAATTCAAATTTAATTAAAAATATCAATTTTCTGCTAACTCTCCAGTAGATATATTCAGAGCTCTCTTTCGCCCCTTTCAAGAGTAGAAACAGTATGTCACAGAAACCGCACATCTTGATCAATCTGTTCTAAAAAGAATGTAGGCTAGTAATGTAAATAACTTCATTAATGTTTGTGAGGTGTAGGATGGAGAAGAACAAAACTGAGTTACTATTACATAATCTGATTATTTAATGGCATTTCTCAGGAACTATTTTAATGCCATATTTATTTTTATTACAGAAACATGTGTGGTCTCAGATAGTTATTATCCTTCCAGTAAAATTAAATATAAATTCAACTTCTGTTGGAATTAAGCAAAAATTAGATTTCAAATGTGTCATCTTTGAGTTATTTCTCTAACTAACAAAGATTTTCTAATTAGTTAAATTCTGGGGCAAGACCACAGAAATGTGTGACTTGAAAATGAATGATACAGAAAATGTACAAATAACCATAGGAATAGGAACTCAAAATGCTGTGATTTTCAGCTTAAAGAATGAGGCAGAAGAGTGTTTTACTGGGTACAGTAGAAAACAGGATCATACCAACCTTAAACTTCATTGTTTTAAGTTGTTTTAGAACTGCATACTGACATCTGATTCGTTGTTTCTGCTTTATCCCAAACCCAGGAGCTGTTAATATTATTTCTGATGTCTGTGAAGATATTTATAAAGTCAGTTGTCCTCTAATCTTTCCTGTAATAAGCTATATGCATTGAACTCCTCAGTTCAAGGGAAAGTATGAGCCTTTTGTCATATTTGTGACTTCTTTTTGAATGCTTCCCACTTTATATATGTCTTTATTATGAGAACAGAGCTCGACACAACATTGAATATAGTCACGTAAATTACAAATGGTAAATTTATATAGTCTCTCTACTTCAGTCTAGATTTCCTAGCTTAGGTTAGTACAGACAAAATGCATGCATTAATTCCTGTGTGACAAGTGGAGCCATGTGAGGGAGAATGGATATTTACTTTCCATGACAAAGAGTTAAATCAGAGAAGACTAAAAAGTTGCAAGGTCCTCCATGGGCAGGCATTCATTCCACAAACCAGACTCAGGCAACCTCCCTCTGGGCTGAGGTGGATGGGTGTTTTGAGGTGGAAAGCATCTTCCAGATTGATTTATGCTAGCTGGTGAACTTTGAGCTGTTTTCCATTGATTCAGGTGTAGGAAGTGCTGGACAAATATTTTTGAATAAGCTAAGACCTGCTGTTTCTGTCAGTTATGCAGATTTTTGTTGTTGTTGTTTTAATTACAGCTGTTTAATTGTGCTAGCAAAAGCTACAACCTTTTGAATTACATAGCAGTCTGACAAAGGTCAAATTGTGGGCCTCTGACATCAGCCCAATTACTCAAGTGATTTCAGCTCAGTAGACCAAGACATGAACAATCCCAGACGATGGATTGATATCAAAGACTGATTTAGTGTAGTTTATTGCTGTGATAGGATATGTTCATCACTGCACATTTTTCCTGGCACTCCCTCCTGTTAGACTTTTTTTTTGTCTCGGTACTTCTCAAGCTGGAATTCTTCAAACTGTAATGTACTACAAAAAGTATGAGTTTACATGTGATGGTACTGAATAAGCCACGAATTATTTGCATAGCTTTAAATAATCTTTATAATAGTTTTTAGTTTGAAGTATTTTGTAATTATTTTATATTCTCTTATCTTTTACTTTTTCTCTGATATTTTCCTCTGAAAGTGTTACCTTTACTCCAAAGCTATTACTGCACTTACCAGCTAAAACCCTTCCTAGGGCAATCCACTAAACAATTAATTGTGCTGGTGGACCTCTTCTTTCTGAGCCTATTTCCAAGAACCTTTAAAGCCAGACTTTAGAGAGATGAGTTGTGATTAGCTTCATTCCTGCCTTCCTGTCTCAAGAGATCTCTGCAGTTCCTTCCATTCAGGAGTTTTTGTTTGTTTTATTTTGTTGGGGATTTTTTAATGCAAAATGCCTGTTTTAATGTCCTTCTGAGTTAATAGCAGAATATCACCATCACCCCAGTCTATGATTATGCTTCCTGGCATTTTTACAGATATCTCTTAATATAGCTGTACAGTCTTGGTGGTTGATGAGTATAAATGCCAGGAGAACTGGATCACCTCTTTACATATAATAGTTCAAAAGGAACTTTTCCATGGCTTCTTTATTTATTAATGATGAGTAAAATATTAATGATATACCCATGTGTTCTTTTTATTTTCAAACTAAAGCTTGCATTTAATATTACAGCTACACCGTGAAGCTTTTTAGAAGTATTGGCAGATTGAATTTTGCTCATCAAGTAATGTAACTGCAGCCAGGCTAGACTTAAGAGAGTGACTGCTGTTGGTAGGATGGGTTGCCTTTCACTATCTTGCCTCCCAAAACCATTCCTTCCGGTACAATTGATTCCATAGGAGCAGCAGTGACAGCAGTTCGTGAGCTGAAATATAAAGCAATGAATTGATTTTTCAGCCTTAATAAACTGGTGTCACACACAAGCAAGCTAAACCTGGAGTCAACATCTATCTACATTTATACAAAATATTGAAAATCTATCTCTGGTTTGTCTGAAAGTAGTAAGAAAAACAGACAATCAATGCCTTCCCTAAAAGTGATGACTGTGAATAAAGTATTGGAAAAGTTTTTGTAACTTCTATGAAAAAGTATGGGATTGCATCATTTTTAATACCATGTTTGAATGGTAAACAACTATTCAAAGAAAGCACTATTTTTGTTCCCAATATATATGGCATTTCCTAAATCAAAATGTCAACACATAAATGCTTTCTCTTGTCTGGTATTATGATTTAAAATACCTCTGTAATGGAACATCTAGAAATCTTTCTGCTAAGTTATTGACATACTACTTTTGAAAAAAATTTCGTGAAGGGATTTGTATATGTTTTGTCTAGCAAGCACATCAGTAAAACTGCAGGAAAAAAGTGAAAATCATCTTTTTAGGACAGTCCTTTCTGATGTCTTCATATGTAAACATATTTATGAAGAGAGAATTTGTAGTCATCATATGTGAGGATGGTGGATATTGTGCTTGTAATATTTGTTCTCACTGAAAAATCAATATTTTAAAATAGCTGAGATTTATATGACATTTTCTTCATCAATAAAACAACAAAATACAATAACTAACTAATACATATCATTTAATAATATTGCTATAAATATGACTTTGCTCATTTCTGGTAGGAAGATGATCTTCTCCTAAAGTAGGGTATATTCTGTAGTAAAAGACATGGACAATCTTTGTCCTAGTATCTACATGTATAAAGGGAAATTAAATTTTTTCACTTTGTGCATATCTAAACTTGAAATATTCAAAGTTTCATGTTTTCTTTCTTTTGCCAAGATAACCCTTTTTGTCACAGTTCACCAGCTCCCAATACAGGAAACAATACAAACTATGGTTGGATCAGGCCCACTAAGGTCTGTATGGCTCAAATGATGTGATGGTGAATTGCATATATAAAAGATGAGAAAAGTTATTATATCATACATAAATGCCTGCCCTGCCCTTCTGAAGGAACATCCTGGCCCATTGTAACATTAGATAGGATGGGTGTTGCTGGAAAGTGAAATTTAGCCATCACTGAAATCTGCCATCAACACTCTGTCCAAGCTGAGATTCATACTGGTATAACTTCATATTTTAAGCAATTATTTGTACTGGTTTACTTTTTCTGCTGTTGATCAAATTTTTGTTTCTTATCTTTTTCCTTCATTTCCTAAGACAAATTGTTTGTTCTTACCAGCGAACAAAATCTTATATATGTCATCTTCCTTGCAAGAGTTCTATTTCCTCTCCCTCATTTCTTTTTTTATTTTTTTTTTCTTCCTTTTAAAAAGCATTTGGACATAACGAGTGCCCGGATCCTGGTGTGCCAATCAATGCTCGGCGTTTTGGAGACAACTTTCAGCTGGGGAGCTCAATTTCTGTTATATGTGAGGAGGGATTTATTAAAACACAAGGAACTGAAACAATTACTTGTATGCTAATGGATGGAAAAGTAATGTGGAGTGGACCTATTCCTAAGTGTGGAGGTGTGTATAATGTTGCTTTCTGATTCAGGAGAACTTGATGTAATGTGTTTTAAATTGTTACCATATGAAGCTGAGATTTTTGCAAATGGATAGCACAAAGCTCCTGTTAAATCTAGCCCTTAATAAAGGAGTCTAGTAGGGCACACATTTTTGTTGTAAACCTGCCTGCAGGAATGAATTTTTCTCACAACTGTTATAAGGACACAAGAAAAACAAGGGAAAAAATGACGTATACATCAGTGATGTAAGCACTGCCATATAACCTCTGTAGTGATGAAGGCTCATATAAGAAACTTACTGGGACTGGAATGGGAATAGTTGACACTGTTTATACTTTCAGATAGCTCTTACTTCATGCCGAAGGATCTACCTAAGGCATTTTATACTTGAAAGAATCATTCCTGCCTTTTTTTTTTTTACTTTCTTTTGAGACATGTATTTGTCTAACTTGAAAAACCATTTAGGGCATTGAGTTTCAGTGCTATAAAAGCACCACAAATATTAATTTCTGCGTTTTTTAATTCCAGTCCAATCAGTATCATGATTAACCTTCTTAACATCTAGGAGAAAGAAATATCAGGGAAGAAGAAAATAAGAAAATCTTTTTTTTTCAATGAACCATATTTCAGTATATTGAAGGCTTCTGTTCACCAACTTCAAGATTTAAATCTGTCAACTGGTCAGTCAAGGTACTTAAGCAGTCTAGAAGCCTGGGGGATTTTTGAGGCTTTTGTTGGTTTGGGGTTTTCTTGATTATTTTCACTCAGTCTCATATATAAGGTTTTCTTCATTATACAGCTTTTGACTTCCTAGTTCAAAATTATGAACAATTTAAAATCATTTGAGTGCTCAGTGATGTTTTCTGACACAATATTAGATTAGAATGAAGATGTTGATATCTTCCTGAGTCTTCAACTGTGCTATTTAAAACTGCTTAAGATGTTTTAGCTCTCTCTTGCACTGCTTGTGTTTCTTCTATCCACAGTGACTCTTAGGCTGGGGGAGATTCTCTTAGCAAGTGATCTTTCCTTTTATAGAAATTCAGTATTTCCATGCATCGCAAGCTGAATTGACAGTGTTATGATTATTTCCTTGTACTTGGTTATACTAATTGATACTAAAATATAATCTTTGCCTCATTACTTGTCTATATTCTAAGATCTCTTCACTTAAAGGGGAAAAAATTAATACAGTTGTCTGTAACGATTAAAAAATATTTAATCAATAATAATATCATCTCTGATTGATAATTTGTTAGTTTTTGCTTTAAACAAAAGATTATTTTCACCATGTAACTACCTTCCTGACTAAATTTACATAATTTTAATATATTAGTGTGACTGCTTATAATACGCTTTGCATCCAGTTTACTTTGTGTGATAAATGATTACTGTTTCATAGATATAAAGTGTGTCAGTTTCACTAGACAAGATTAGTATAGGCTATTGCTTTTTTATAAGGTTCATGGATCTGTACAACACTGCTAATAAAATGTAAGTTTGCATTTTCAATATTACTTTAAAATCCTAAATTATTGGGAATATTTTTAAGTATGAGTTCATGCACAATGATAATCTGATCCATAGGTGATCTGAGACTCTGAGTGGAACATATATTGGAATCCTAACATTTGAGACACAGGTGTATTTGAATTAAATGATTTTTTTATCAGCTGTAGAATTAGATATATTTTTTAAATTAATGATAAAATTGGAAGACAAAAGATTTTTAAATTAATAATGTAATTGGGTCTGTTAGGGTGTTCAGAATTTTTATTGACTGTGTACACATTTGTCTGTAATACAGGGTTGTTTCATATAAGCTGTACACACCCCCCATAATTTAATTGTCATATATTTCAAGTCAAAGGCATAAGCTCCACATACCAACTGAATGTGACTGCTATGCAGTTTTCCTTCCACTTCAGAAATTACAATATATAGGAGAGAGCTATTTAATAATAATCATGGTGCAGTTGAACAGGGTCAACAGATCCATTTGTCAGGGCAATCCAGACCTATCTCTGCTGGGGTTACTTCCCAGCCCTGCCCACAGCCCAGGATGCTATTTCAGTTCAGATGGTCACTTGGTTGTCACCAGACCCTTCTTCTGTAACCAATTTAGTCCTGTTCACCTTTCTTGGGTGGAGCTGGATCTGTCTGTGAAGGCACTAACTCAGTGTATCTGTGTGCATATGTGCACACGTGATCATCCCTCGTACCTGGCTTCTTTTCTTTAGTAGAGGGGTCCTGCTTTTGCTGCTCCCTGGTGATTTTAAATGTGGGATTCCCATTCTCATGCATTTCATCCTTCCTGTGTGAGGGTTATATGGAGGATTTTCCCATAATCTCTTGTAATATTGTGCTGTTGTACCCATGCTGAAGCTCTAACCTTGGTCTTCCTGCATATCTCTGTAAAGCTTAATAGCCTGCAATTCTGTAGCATTAGTGATAAACTCTTCAAAAAAACACGTGTAAAACTATGACTCTACAATATGTTTGGTGATTCTTGTGATTAGCCTGTCATCCTATAAGCTTTTTTCATGCTCGCATACAGAAATTTCTTTTCATTCCCTGAATCTTGCTATACAAAGAAATACAAATAACTTTGTGAGAATTCTTAGATCAGACTAAGATTGTCTTTTGCTATTTGGCATAGCCCTGTGTTTGATAAAGAGATTCTGGTAGATGACAACCTCTAGCTGTGTTATATTTCTAGTGTTTCATTTTGAACACACAGACATTGGGTATGAATCTGTCAGGCAACCATCAAATAGAACTGTAAGAAAGAACATCAAGGGTGAAAATCAGTGTAAAAAAGGTCAGGGAAAAAATCCTTTGGCAAGATGACTGGAAAGTTTTATTTTCTAAAAACAAAGGCTCTCCAAGATAAACCCAGATATTCTGAAGGGAAGAATTCCTGGGTCTAGGAAATCAGCATGTAAAAGTGAAAATCAAATTAAAAGAATCCATTGAAGATTTCTCTGCAAGAGCCATAATCAGAGGATGGGTAAGAAACATTTTTTTTTTAGGAAAACCAGCAGCAAAACACTCCTAGATAAAAAGAGATCTTAAATACAAAGAGAAATTATTCCAACTTTAGGCATTCTTACAGTGTGTACTATTTTTAATGTACTATACATAGGAATATTTTTGTAAGAGAGGTTTGGGGCTTTTTGTATTTTAAATGTAATCTATGTCATGAAAATTTGGTGAGAATATGGAACTTTATACAAGATAGCTATACTGTATTCTAACTATGGGAGTATATGACTCAGAATAAGGCCATCTGGTTCCTATTCTTGTTGATATATTTTGTATTTTATAGGCTCCATATGTATTATGAATATGTATAAGTGCTTATATACAATAAAATATAGGGATTATGAATGCTGTAGAGCTGAGTGTTGAGGTAAAAATGAGTTTAAATACCTTATTGTTTGACTGATACTGTCGACTGAAGGTAGTATGAAAAAGAGACTGTAATGTAAAAGGTGAGAAACCCCATTTTAAATCCATCAGAGAGAAAAGAAAGAAGTATACGTCCACATATTTAGAAGTATTTGCAGCACATTGAATTCTGAACTCTATAACTTCCAGAAACCCATTTTTTTCCCTAAACAGTAGGGGAAAGATGGGCTGTCATGTCCTAAAAAAAACCCAAACAAACCAAACCTATTGACACAGTTCATCATTTTAATATAGGACCTTGGTATTCTCCTGAAAAAAATGAAGATCAGACAAATATGTGTTAACTCATGGTCTGCAATTTGAAGTTGTGTCAAAGAGAGCAAAATTAATCCATTTTTTGTAATGGGGAAGTTCAGAATAATAGACAATGGTATGCACTGTGCTACTTTGTTAAAATAGACAACCAAAATGTTTTGCAGACTGTATTAGGTGAAAAAAAGCCAACCAGAAATTTAATAAATAGCCATGTTTTTGACAGAGAGTGTTGTGCATTTCACATTATTTTTAGTAGGGACACCAGCCTGTCTACAGTACAGTAAGATCTTTCCAACTTTTTTGTAATATACAGTGATATATATAGTTATGTATATATGACACATAACTGATTTTTCTTTTTTAGTAGCCTTGTATGTATAATGACCACTGGAACAATGTTCTTATGAAACTATGGTGCAGTTATCTCTTCCTGCAAAGTACAGTGCTGCTGCTTTCTGTCTAAATGGAAAAGGCCCTGGGTGTCCTGGTGTGTGGTAACACAGACCTTTCCCACGGGAACTTTTCTCTTCTTCTTTCTATGTTTTGTAGATAGAGATAAAAGCTTGGATGTTATTGAAAAACTGTCTCTGGAAAGATGGACATTCTACCTGGCCTATCGGCCTAGGGGGAGGTTATGAATTGACCCAATCCGGACGACCTTTTGGAAGTCTATATAAGTTTTAGAATTAAATAATAAATTCAGATTTCTGCCTCACCCAATCTCGCCTGGTTCTCTCGCTCTGCCAGTGGTTCAACAGCGACACTGGTGGACACCAGGTTAAACATGTGTCCTTGCAGCAAAGAAGGACAGTGGCATCCTGGGATGGGTAAGGCAAACTGTTGAGCAGGTTGAAGCCGCTGATCTTTCCCCTCTACCTCACTACTGCTTGCAGAAGTATATATAACAGTATTTATATATATTTTTCAAGTGCTTAAAAAATACCAACTAATCTTGTAAGAATGGTATGTCTTTTTCATGAGTGAGGAATTTGCCAACATCACAAGCAAAATATATATGGTATGAAAGGATCAAAGTTAAAATAACACTTCATTGATGTCTAGCTTTATACGCAACTGAAACTTTTGCAAGTTTTTCAAATCTCTCTGCCCACAATTAAAAGCAAAAATAATGACTCTTATAGAGACTATGTTATGGTTTATGATCTTTATTGCAGGAAAATAAGAATACAGTAGGAGTAATAATTATTGAACAGCTTATTTCATCTTTTTAAGTTCTTAATTCAGTTATCTCTATTTAATTCTGAACACTGCAGAGCTATCAACTTTGAAGCCATTTTGCATCTTCCTGCAAGTGGATTTTTAATATTTGTTTATTCTAATTGTCCTATATTGAAAGTGATAATTATGAATTGCATCTAATACATCTGTATTATTTACCTTTCTCTTTGTTTCATTTTTAGCTCCATGTGGTGGGCATTTTTCATCTCCAAGTGGAGTAATCCTCTCACCAGGCTGGCCGGGGTATTATAAAGATTCCCTGAATTGTGAGTGGGTGATAGAAGCTGAACCAGGACACTCTATCAAAATAACATTTGAAAGGTCTTGGCTAATGTTTTTCTTATTTAATGTTTTCCAGTTTTTACCCAGTAGCAGGAGTTATTAGCTTTGTCACAATAGTAATTTGCACTATCTCTAAAATCAAGCAATTGTATTATCAGGTAGGACTTTCTAAAACTCCTTCAGAGCATAGATAGTATCTTCAGTGTAATTTCTACTTTGATGAGCTGAAAAGCTTTTGAAATTTTTACCTTCTTGCATATATTTAAGCCTGTCTGGCCCAGTTAAAAATTTTGTCTGTTTTTAAATGTTAGCATGTTTCATTTGCTCATAGCCGTATTGCTATGATGAATTATAACTATGTTTTTTCTTCTCTCAAAACCACGTAATCTGCAACTCTGAAAATCTGAATCAACTGTGAAAACTGAATTAATTGCATTTATTGTTTTATTCACTCTGAATATTTAATTATCAAACCAGCTGATCTATTTTTGTGAATGGACAGTGTGGTGTCAGGATGGTGTTTCGGTTTCCCCAAATTACTGCAGCATTTCACTTTTCCTGCATTCCTGTCTGTTACTAAGGTCCCTTCCTGATTCTAAGGATTGAAATGTGCTGAGCACCTTACATTTCTCATGGTAGCAAGATGTTGGCATTTAATTTGAACCCTTTATGAGAAAGCAAAACAGAAAATGCAATTAAAGAATGCTATTCCTCATATTTTCAAGGATGATTTAGTTTATTTTTAATTGTAAATATTCATAAAATTCGATGACAATCCAGTAAAAAAATGCCATTGATGATCAAAATTATTGTGTACAAATATCATACCAGTACTTTTCAGTTGGTAGTTATGCAGCATATTTTGACGAGGCCTGCTCACACTTGACTTAAAAGAAGATATCTATTCATTTTACTACAATTCAAAAAATACTTTTAGCAAGGGATAAAATCTGTATTCTCTTAGGAAAATTTATCGTTGTGACAAGATTGTTAAAAACCTTTTTTGAGTACTACGGTTTACACTATAATAAAGTGTTCATGGGACAGTATAAACAATCAAAGGAGAAGTAATATGTATATTTCAAAGTTATTTCCTATCCTTAACATCACATAAAAGCTAGTCTTCCAAAATCACTTGTGCTGTCTATCACTTAAAATAATGATTTACCAAATTTTTGCCAATTAGAATACAATAAAAATCTGAAAACCTCCCACCTGCTGAAATTAATAAAACTCATATTAGTTCCAAATTAAGAGAAAATTATTATTTCTTGTGTTGTAAATCAAAATTAAAAAATAAAAACAAAGAAAAGAACTTTTGTTTTTGAAAAGAAAATTATAATTTCAAATAGTTTATTTTTTAATTCAGCAATTCATTTAAACTGCAAATTTGTTGTGGACAGTCATTTCAAAGTGAAAAGCATTTACTTTTATATTTTCAAAATACTATGCCAACTTCATTTTCTTTCTTTGCACCTGAGTTTTACTAAATCTGACAGTCTCTTGCATAAACTTTTTGTTTGCAATGCATTATTGCCTTGTCATAAAAATTGCACAACCTCTATTACTCTTAAGAGCAGTAAGAACAAGATGTGGTCTCTTCAGATCACAGAGAAAGGTTCTTCCCTCTTTATGACAGATTTTTTGCCATTGCTGCTCATTTTTGACACTCTTGTCACTGGGTATCAATTGGGCTGGCATGCATATTGCTCAGATGCAGCAATCCCGAGAGGCCCTGCTCACATACAGACGTGTGTGCTCTTACGTATCTCTGTGCAGAAAAGATACATCTGTGTACGTTCACACAGATCCACTGAGATGCGTATAGTTATGTTTGAATGTAAAGAAAAAGTTTTTCCATAAATCAAACAATGAAATAAATCTTTATAGTGTACTGAAAGGAAACATTTTGTAAACTATTGTTGCACTTTATTATTTGTCACATAGTTTAAGTTTGCATTCTGAATAATGTATACATTAGTTTTTTAAGACTCTTTCTAGACTTGGCGATCCTTGTTCTGCTGCTTATGCTTGCAAATTTTCAGCTGCAATTTCTTAAGACAAAAGGATAATTTTATTGAAATACACACTTTTAGAACTATAACCAAATGGCTTTCCTAAACGATAAAAAAAAACCCCTCATATTTTGCCCAGTTCTTTATATTTCATCTTTGTCCTGAAAAGCACACATACTTTTTCTAGCCTTTATTCTAGCAAATACCAAAACTTCCACAGTATGGGTAGTTATCTGAAAGATTTTTAATTACTTGCTCAGGAAAAATATTTACAGTAATGTCTAGAACCTTTAAACAATTTTTGGATTTTCTAAGTTTCCCACTTGCAGAATAGCTTCCTTTTAATTTTCCTATCTTCAAATCTTCCTATATCTTCTCTCTTACAACTTTGGATAGGTACTGTATTCCATAACTGTATGCTAAAGTGTTCTTGCACCAAGGAGAGAGAGACATACGTGACAAGAAGGATATCTATAGAGAAAACAAATTAAAATAACTATTAATTTTTGTGTTTTCAGTATAGAAAAAAACTTCTTCATATTTTGTTATATGATTGTGCGTGTATACTTTAAAAAGTTTATTCCTGTTCTACAGGCATAAGTAAAATAGATAATCTGTTGGTATTTTGTTATAAATCAGCATCTTTTTAGACTCAATTGAAATTTCAGAAGTGAGAAGTGGCAGTGTCATTCTTCATTGTAATGCAGTGTCTATCATGAGGCCTAATTATAAGTATTTAAATGAGAGGGATGCTGATACCAAACTACTGCTTGAGTACTAGTCATATTTGTCTATTGAGCATGAAGTGTGCAGCAGGATATCCTGACTGCATTGAGTTCATAGGGTAGCTCTTAGGAACAAAGATGTGTGTTATAAGTATTCAGGCACCTTTCTATTCAAACAAGGCCTCTCCAAAAAAGTGTGTGTGTCATCTCCTGTGTTAAAACTTTTTCCACCCCTGTCTGCCTGTGAGTCCTCCATAAGAATGGACCTCACAGAGCAATGAAGACATCCAGGTTAATTTAACAATAGTGATCAGTTAAGTAGGAAAGAACATTGGAGGGGTCTTACATGAGCACAGAGTACTTCTTATTCAGTTTCCTATAAGCCCCTCCTCTTTTCTCATAGCAGAGGAAAAACAGTATGTAAATATGTCAGATAAATTGAGATTAAGAGCAAAGATATTGAAGGAAAAAATGATGTAAGCACCAGATTTATAAATTAAATTTAAATTGATCAGTTTTTGAGCCCAATGACCAAGCAAAGGCATTGAACATAATCCCCCCTTCAAATTTGTTTCAGTTAATTTTGCTTAAAAATGGTTCTTACATTTTTTTTCTTGGGTGATTATTCATTTTGTTCACCTTCATATTTTTCTTCTGTTTCTGGTGGAACATGTAGTCCAAGTACTTATGAGAGGATTTCTTTTATGTCTTTGGAGATTCAACTTAATTTCAACTTGATTTGATTGGCCTCATAGTTAATGTCCATGGCTTTTTACACCTTCTGTCTCAAGTATGCTTTTGATATAGGTACTAAGAAAGCAGAACAAGAATAAATTATTTGTTTTCAAGATTTCCTCTGTGTGGTATGAATTACTGGGGAAAAAAAGAAAAGTATTGTAAAGAGCAAATTATTGCCTAGTAGCTTTTCAGCAACATATCATTGTGATTTCATGTGGGAATTAACAAACTCCAAAATTGTCAATTTTGCTGCTTCTAGGATTATCTCACTTTATTTCTGTAACTCCCTATTACTTTAGCATTCTGTGCTCTTTTATATATTATTTAATGGGAGTAGAACATCAATAAAAGACAACACATGTTTTGTAGGCTTAATTTGTCTTCTTGTTTTTGCCAGACTCCTTTAGATCTTAGGCTCAGACTCATGGGACATATATACTAAAATATCAAGTTCCTCAGTACATTGGCTTTGCTCATGCATTTCTTTGAATGGATTTCACCAAGCCAAATTAGGCATCTAAGTAAATCAGAAAGAGAATTAAGAACATCTGAAGGGTCCTTGTAAGATCCTGATGTTGATTGTGGCTTTCTAATTCTGAAAGTATTTTTCAATAATCCATCAGAGTCCATTATAAAGCAGTATGATTGATCTAAAGTCTGTCATAGCAAGAAAGAGATAAACCACTGTCAAAATACCAAGCAGGTGTTTGGGATTGCAGATACCATCTAAAACAAGACAAACAAGGAGATATCTTGCAGCACTGTCACACTCAGTTTTTCCTTGACACGGACAGAACACATGCTTTATTTAAACAGACATTTTGTTTTCTAGTGCTTTCTAAATAGGATTTTTAGTTGTCGGGGTTTTTTCCATAACTTCTGTCACTAATTTGACAAAGTCTCAGCTGGCATAAAGCCACTGCAGTCTCAGAGCAGCCTCAAGTAATTCTACCCCTGGTTATAGATGATTGTAAGGCAGGAGCTCAAGAGTATGATTCTTTGATACTACAAAGTACCTTGATGATATTTGTGCCAAATGGAATGGATAAAATAAAAGAATGGCTCAACATATCCTCTGTATAATGTGCTTAATTGTAACAAAAGGAAGAATAATTTTGTGTTATAAAATAGCATATGCAAGTAATATTGATATTTCTTAACTAACTATGTGTTTCTGATTTTTGTTTCTTGCAGTACAAACCATCTCGTGTTTAAATTTATTTCTCATCTTGCTAAGGCACTAACCTGAAATTTTATTATTGTATAAATTATATAGGATAATTAATATTAACGTATTGATATTGCAAAATAGATATGTGGAGAAGAAAATATCAGAAAAAGAACATTGTTTTAAAATATGGGCTTATTGAATTTGTTTTAACTGTCTCTTTAAATTTGTTTCCTCAATTTCAGATTTCAGACTGAACTCAATTATGATGTTTTGGAAGTTCATGATGGACCAAACTTATTATCTCCACTTCTGGGATCTTACAATGGTACACAGGTCCCACAGTTTCTGTTTAGCAGTAGCAATTTCATGTATCTTCTCTTTACAACTGATAACAGTCGTTCTAACAATGGATTCAAAATTCACTATGAAAGTAAGTAATACTGTATTTATGTAAGTAATTATATATTCCCCTCCCTCTCAATGCTTACCCTAGTCATAAATATATAAAGATTTACAGATGTCATCTGGGGTAAATTCCTGTTATTTCTCTATCTGAGAAAAATTTAGTGATGTTAAACTCAAAAGGGATGACCAGTAGTTTTATTTAATTTAATGTCATTGATGTACTGCTCTGTGCTTTAAGAATCAAAATATGAGAATGAGAAGCAAATGCCTTCCTTCTGGAGGCTGCTTTTACGTCTTGATATTCTTATATTTTATACAATACGTTTTTGTGTGTGTAAAATGGCATGAGATCAGGAAGATTATGAAAATCTTAGAAAATAATGAATTAGTGTTCTGCTTGATGTATCTGCAGCTCTAACTGAAGGTAAGGGTAAATGCAGTTTACAATGACCTGAAAATCAAGAAATGGAATTGCTTGGTTATAGATTTTTAGGGTTCTAAAAACCTGACTATGTGATTTTTTGCTGACATAGAAGTATTCTTTTGTCCTTTTTATAGTCACATAAACTATGCTGCAGAAAGCATCTGTAAGATTTCATACTTTATGAATTATTAAAATTCATATAAGTTGAAATATAATTTAATTTCCTTTTTGTCTTTCTAAATATAACTGTTATTGTAATAATTCCTATTTATATGAGAAATAATAGTTTTACTGTAATCACTATCTGATTTGCTTAGTAAGATCATAAAAACATTGTTTGTCCATTCTTTATTCATACTTCTACTTGTTGCAACCATTGCCAAACGATTTTCAGATGTTCTTCATTTTTAACATTATTTTTTGCAATTTTCACTATTTCTGATAACTAATGATGATATTAAATGCAATATATGTAGAGGCAATGTTGCCAGATTAAATTTGAACTCCAGTGAATGTTAAGTTCAAGATATTTGCTGAAAAAAATCTGTTATTATACCAAAATTATTAATGGTCCTAGCCTTCACACACAAACTTCCATTTGAGTAATCTTCTACATTGTGAAGAATTGATGATTTTGTTAAGTTCTCATCCATTCTGAAGTTGAAGGAAGGCTATGAACACATAAGGAAAACTAGATTAGTATTGCCACCTGAGACCACTCTTAGAAGGGCTGAATAATGTTAAATGATAGAAATTATACTTTGAGACAGTGAAAAGCAGAAAGAGTAAATCTTCACTTATTCCAAATATTAAACTGTTTTAATTAAATGAAGTTGGAAAGGAAACCTGAAATTTCTTTATAAATAAACTCTTGAATTTCATTATAAAATCCCTTTTTATATAAAATTGATCCACACTCCACAGTTCTATTTACATAAATGGAGAATAAAAGCTAAATTTATACGACCAGAGAACATTGAAAATATATATTCTTGCCATTTGTACACCAAATAAGCAATTTTCACTGGTTGTGCTTCTGTTTAATAGCCCCTGCTTATACACAGACATATAGTATTAATTTTATTTTTGCTTAATTCTTACTGGTTTCTCGTATTATTCAGTACAATTCAATTCTGTTTCACTTTTTGGAAATAATAATAATAATAAAGATCAACGGCCCCCTAGTCATTGTTTCTTCCTTCAAATACTGTATTGAAAACTGAGATCTTTTATATGTTCTTAACTTTTATGCTAAGTATTTGTTTTCACACTGAATTTCTTTGTAAGGAAGGATATTTTATTACTTCTATTAGGAATGAAAGGAATAACATCCGTAAAAAATCTTACATTGAATACTTCTTATAATTTACTAACTTCAGTATTATTCGTAGAGGGGTTTTTTTTCATTATTATTTTATAAAGAACTTCTTTGTATGAACTTTATATATTACTATCTCACTGGGAAAGAATCTAAAAGGTTTAATTTTTTAGCACACATTGAAATTCCTTTTGTCAAGTCAACTTCTCTTTACTCTTCTGCTATTCTTTATCTTCTCAATGTCTCACATATCAAGTAACACTATGTATGAGTGTGATTTATGTAAATAATTGATCTATGTAAATATTTCAAGTATCAGTATCAAAAGAAATGAAAATCATTTCAGCTATGTTAGCAAATTTTGATCAGGAATAAATAAAGGCTGAAAATCAGAATTTTAAGTGATCATCAAAGCTTTTCGATATCAGCATCAGGTACAAAATCATTTGATGTTACTGAGATAGGATCAAACTAAATAACCTGTAAATTCTGTGATATTTTTCTTATTTTTCTCTGCAACAGTTGCAGGATGCAAATTATTATCCATAGCATCTAACACAGAGAAAAGTAATGCCAAGATAATTCACTGTAAATGTGTGATAATGAAGCTTTTACCTCCACTCACAGCACAATCAATTACTTGAATTAATTTTTTTAAATCCATAGGTTGTTTATTTATTTTTTTATTTTCCTTTTTTTCTTTTTTTTTTTTGGTTAATTTTTTTAAATCTAGGTGTGACTGTTAATACTTACTCTTGCTTGGATCCTGGCATACCAGTGCATGGACGTCGTTATGGACATGACTTCTCTATAGGTTCCACTGTCTCATTTAGTTGTGATCCAGGTTACAGGCTGAGTCATGAGGAGCCTTTGTTATGTGAAAAAAATCACTGGTGGAGTCACCCACTCCCAACTTGTGATGGTAAGGACAAGTAGATTAAATACAGAGTACCTTATACAAATTTTGCTAAACTATTGTTCAAAACGAATTAAATGCAGGGCTTGTAAAACCTATATTTTTAGGAAAAAAAAAGAGTAGTTAAAGGAAATAAATTTCATATATCTCTGTGATGAGACATATAATCTCATAAAAGCAGAGAATGATATATTGTTATTTAATTCTGCAGATTACTGAAGGTATGTCTATCTGAATTTATGCTACTATGAGCTAACTGATTGCAAGGTTAATGTATATCTGGTTAAAAAGCATTTATTACAGCTAACAAATTATTGTGTTTGGATACTCATCTCTGGACAGATTTGCTGGCATACAAAAATGAAATGAAGTTTCTTTATACTTGGCTCAAAACCTGCATTTTCTCCTGTTTGATGATCACTGTGTTTCTAGCTTGTTAACAGAACCTGACACCTTTCAATCACTGTGGAAATTAATTAGGGCCACATTATACCTGATGATTAAGCATATGATTATTAAACCAGACAAAAGTGGGGTCGAGTAACAGGTCTCCACCATATCATTAAATTTGAAATATTAGCTAATATTTTCAGTCACCTCTTGTAATTTGAATTGTTAATTTTAATGTTGTCCATGTTAGGATGATATCAAGTGTATGTAATATTAAGAAAGTAGATTGTAATGTCCATTATGTTACATTATTTGAAATGTTTACTTCTTAAAACAATTTACTTCCTTTGAGCATAGTACATGGTTTTGATGATAAAATTGTTTTCAGGAATAATATAATCTTTTAATTCTAGGGTAGTATTTAACCAAGAAAGCCTTCTGGTATTTTATGAGCTACAGAATGCACATGATAATGTGTTTTTCTAATACAGTTCTTAGTGTCTCAGGACGCTGATTTAGGAAGAAAAATCTGAATGAAGACTGCTGAAGAAGCTCACTGAACCATATGTGATTTGCCATATGGAAACCTATTAATTTCCACTGTATTTCTTTTAAAAAATGATAGGGACTTTCTTTGCCTTCAGATGTTTAGTTAGGAAATGCTTTGGGTTTTTATATTTCAGTAAATTGAAAGTGTCAGTATATGATAATGCTCAAAATCTGTGGTGTTAGAAACGGCCGTGAATAATCACTTTCCTCAAAATGGCACTGTGTAGTTCCGCAAGGACATTTTCTAAAAGATTCTACATCTCAGTCAGGTTCCTGCAATGAAGAATTGCAGGGTTCTCACAGTTTGTAGTTAAGACTGTATTTTTCTGAATAGGCCATAAAATTATGTTTTCTCATGGTGGCAGGCACTAGATGGTAACAATGTAAAACAGTATTAACACACTCCCTATGAAATACCGTGCTCTGTTGTGACATAGACTTACATATTGTGATAAATTTCTTCTTAAAGATGCTGAACTAGCATGCAATTCATTAAGTAAATGAGGTTTCTTTTTCTCCAGAGCATATTGCTAAATGGCAATTGTCCATTCAATAAATATGCTCTAAAGGTAGAATTGAGCACATTTATTCAACTAAATTTAATCAGTTTATAGTTGATATAATTTAAATTTAATTGCTGAATTTCTTCTCTGGGAGAATGTTTTTTAAAATGATACAAAGTCCTGGTAACACAGGGAATAAAGGGCGTTTGCTAAATGGGCTGTTCTTCGCATAAACTGTGAGTATGGGTTTGTATTAATCATGCCACTAATAAACATAACGGTCACTATTACTTCTCATTCAAGATGTCACTCTGATGGTTTCTGAGGAGCAGAATTCTTTTTTGATTGTACTTTTTTATATTTGCTTCTCTTTTTTTTCTAATTACATCATGTATTCATACAGAGACAGACCATAATTGTGCAGACAGGCCATGACAACTCATGACTGTGTATTTTGGAGGAGTAGAAAAGGAAAAATTTTAGACTTCTTACAGCAAGTTCTTCCTCAAAGTAGAACATGATTTTGACTGGAAATCTATTATTTGAAAAGTGTGTACTAATTTTGTATGTTTGGATGTCGCACTGAAAGACACAAAAAAAGAGATAAAATAAATGGTTATGAACTTTGCTGAGAATATTGCTTGTGTTACATTTATACCACTCCCATCTACCAACTATGTATGATTCATTTTTAACCTATATATCTGGAAATTCCCGAATTTTTCAACTGCAATCACCTCCCAGTTCTTAACTAAAACCCACAAATTCTGTGTCACACTGTCCTTTCTATATGAATATTATAAGAGAATTTTGCTTTTAAGCTTTGAATGTATGTAAGAAAACCTATTCTGCTCAGTATACAAACTGTTGTATTAATCCCACCAAAAATTATAGGAAAATTAATGTGAAAGTCAGATACCTAATTAAGAGTGTAAACTGTTCTTTATTCCCTTCATCATAACATGAAATTGAATTATTTGAATTAAAAACAAATATTATCATTCTATCCAATTTCCATTTACTTAAGAAAATTAATATAGAGAAAATAATTCAAGCAAGATAGAAAACCTTTAATGTTTGTATTGGAAACTCCTATGATGTCCAAAAGAATTAGCAAATATGACTTATGCAGTGCCATGAGGAACGTATTCAGACAGGGGTGTTATGTCCTTTCTGTTGACATCTCTAGTATAAAAATACTTCCATTATAATACAGCTGTTAAAAAAACCTGCTTCAAATATTCAGTGTGGTAGAGACCATAATTGGAAATGGATAGCATGTCTGGCCTATTTTAGATTTAAATAGGAAGGTAAATATACAAGTTTATATTGTGAGTAATCTAGGCTACACTAGTTTCTATTAAGTTAGTCTCTTGTGTAATATAACTAAAGTCCAAGGTTTCTTTCTTGATGCTGAATATGTTAATTTGTTGTCCATATTGTTATTTATTTACCCCAAGTGAACTACATCCCATTTTAAGATACATTATATTTTATGTAATTAGGAAAGACAAATGCTGAAGTTTCTTGGTCTATGAAGCACAGTATATGAGATTCAAACTCTAATTCATCGTTTCAATAATTTTAAACTATATTTTATATGTCACTTTCATTATCCAATTACACAATAAATGAAAATCATCTTAGATTTTTAGTTGGAAGTTAGAGTCAATTAAGCAAATGAATGTAATGAGGCCACTATATGTTTGTGTACATATATATTTCTATTTAGTGTTATATATACACAAACATATTTATGTATAAATAGATTTTTCTTTTTTTTATCTGCAGTTCTTTCTAAACTAGCATATGTTATTAGTCTTCAATGATGCTTGAAAACTAAAACTAAGCATTATTACTAATCAATTATAATTGTGTGTTTTCTATTCCCGTTACCTCTGAAAACCAAATAGTTTTCAATTATTCATACTTAACAATAAACTGAACTTATGGGAAAAAGTATTTTTTCCTGAAAGCCTCTCTTCTTCTGAAGAGTATTTTATCTTTCCTGAGAAAATGGAGATACATCATTGTATTAGTGTCTGAGTTGTGGTTGGTGATCTATGGCTAGGCTTCTGGAAAATATTTACTTAAGAAAATGATAGGTGATATCATTTGAAAATGTGAAAAATGTTAATTTCACAGATATAACCATCTTCAACCAGAATAAAAGGTAAAACTCTTTGGCTTTTTCTTTGCTCCATTACTACTGAACACTGTATGTTGACATACATAGATAAATGCATTTATATATGTCTGTATCTATTTTAATAGATATATATATCTATTATTTTCTCTTGATTTATTAAAATAACTCATACATTTTTGTGATATTTTCTGTTCTTTTTGAATATGGTGACCCCCTTCTCACCTCCAGATTTCTTGACATTTCATATCGCTATACTCTTCATAACTATTGAGACTGACTTGTACTAAATCAAAATAAATTAGTTTTAAATAGATAATAAATTGTTTTCATAGACCTCAGGTAACAGAGAACATAATTAGTGACTGTTGAGTTTTATTGCATGGTATAAAAAGGAAAATTTAAGAGGGTTTTCAGTGAAAAAGTGTTAAGCTAGCTATACAGGATGACCCCTGCAGGAAGAGAACATCCAGACTGACTTCTGCAGTAAAATAGGAATATGTTAAAATCAGAACAGAGGTCATGTGACAATAAAATGGAAAAAAACCAAACCAAAACAAAAATGAACAAAAATGTCATGATCTAATGTGAAGTGTCCTGGCAATACGTTTCTGTATTGTGTCTGCTGGGACTGGACAGCTCAGTACCTGCCATTGTTAATGCAGTGCTCGTAGACATGGAAAATGTGTCTTACTGAAGTAGATTAAGAAAACCTGTCTCATTTAACTGATCCTAAATCATAGATTCTTATGTTGTTGGCCAGCTATCCCAAGTGAGACCCCAAGAGGGAATAGAGCATAATGACAGTTTAGCAGAAGAACAAATGAGTAAAAATGGATCATGAATAAATTTAGGCTAGAAATTATAAGAATATTTCTAGTATGCAAGATTTATTTCCTATAACAGTTTTATAGTAGCACGAAATATGAACTGAAATGCAACTTTGCTATTTTATGAATGACAGAAGTCAAATGTTTTAATTACAATTATTCATGTATTTTAGGTATGAAGCATGGCCTGCGTTTCTCCCACTGAGACATGAGTAGCCTGACTAAAGCTTCTGAAATTGTTTGGGCCCAAATTTATTTTTGAAATATATAGGACCATTTTCTAAGCTAGGCTTACTTGCTATCACTTTTTTTGTGATTGATCATGTTACTGAGCAAAATGAATGCAGTTATGAAAACTTGCAACAAAAGAAAGTCTAAGTAATCAACCCAATATTGTAAGAATTCATTTCAGCTGAACATCTGATGTAGTCACCAAACTCCACTATTAAATTAGAATCTTCATTCACAGTTATCCAAAACTTGCTTCTTAAATTATTACATCATTTCTGATCACTACATTGTTGAGGAGATACTTTGTACTATACTTCCAGGTACTTATCTGTATTTCATACAGTTACTTTTATATTTTGTTCTCTTTACTATTTGTTCTTTTGTTGTTGTTGTTTTGTGGGTTTTTTGTTTGGTTGGTTGGGTTTTTTTATTTTGTTTATCAGAAACCACCTGCTCAAGTGATACAATGTCTTGATTCAGCTTCTCTGATTGCATAGAAAAGGAATTATTAATTAGTGTGTTAACAACATAATATTCCATTTTCCATTTTAGAAATCAAAAATAGTGCTTTAGTTATTCGTTTAAGTATTCATTCTACGTTTATTATTTTCTAGCCTCCATCTCTGCATAGTCAGATAAAGTAAAAGAAAGGTAGAATCTGGAAATATGTGTGTTTATCCTTTGTTGTTCTAATTTTCATGTGTTTCTATTTTCCTTTGCACTCTGAAAAACAGTCAAATAATAGTAGTGATATTACATGCTTGAGCTGTTTGCCATCTTATTAGGGCCAGTTACACATTTACTATTTCAGATTGGTCAACTTGGCTTTATTTTCTAAAGGGCTGATCCCTTGGTGCCTTTTTTTGCCATCTGCTAGCCTTCACGGAGTTACACTGAGGGCCTCATGGCATGCCGTAGATGTTTCGTCACTATTTGCATTCCTGAAAGGTTTTCCAAACATCCCCTGTAAAATATACTTTTTGTTTGGTCTATATCCCATGATTATAAAAACTGACTGTATTTTCTTATTTAATGGATGAAGTAGACACCATCAGAAACTCCAATAACATGCTGTCACAGCACTGATTGTGTTTTTCTAATGTCTAAATATAGCAAGATCAGATGATAAGGTGGCAGTGTTTGCCTTCACTGTCTCTTCATCAGAGAAGTGAGGAGGAAAATTAATATGGAAGGAGGCTATTTTCCTGTGGCAACAGTGAAGAGACTGGGTAATTGTGCTTCTAGAATGTCTTATTTCAGCCTATGGTACTGGATTTGCAAATTTCTGTATTGCAACTAGGCCAACAAAGGCAGAAAGTTGGCAGGAGAAATAATGCATACAAAGCAATCATGAGGCTGTCCAGACAAGTAAGCATACTTAAAACAGAAATATAATTAGTTAATTAGAATGATCAAACAAATTTTAACTAGGCAAGATGGGGCAGTCTTCATCCTAGGATATAGGATGAAGTTCCATTTCTGATTTATAAAAAAAATATAATTAAATGTATATTTCTTTTCATTTAGTGCCCTGAAGATAGTAACAATATGCAGTGACATAACCTCATTATGCAAAATTATTGATCTTTATGAAAACATTCCACAGTGCTACTGAAATGTTTGGAAAATGTATGTATTTCATTGAGACAAATGTATGCTTAGGTACCGGGTGAGACAGAAGGTACATTCTGGATATTTGCTTGATTCACTGTCTGATTTGTCCTCAAAAGAGTTATGAATGTACACCTACAAGCAGAAAATGGTGATATGTCAATATCTTAATTCTCAAATGTATAACGTTCATAGCAAAGGCATAATGGGTATAAACTTCCATTGTTTACTCCATCAATGTATAGAAGAAATTGTTGTAAGTAGAATAAAATCAAGATATAGCAGAAGAAACAGCAAGATGCAACAAATTACTCATGACACCTTTCTCCTGAAGTATGTAGATATTTGAGTACATACTGAAAGGCCAAACTTCTTCTACTTTTATGATTCATACTGTTGAGTGCTGCGTTAGTAATTGTTGCTGATGTTACAGAAGGGGTAGGAGCAGGTTAAACCAGCTAGTGCAGGTGGGGCAGCATCTCTCAGAAAGAGGCATTGCTCCTCCAAGCTGTGACAGGCTCCTTCCCTCACCCTCATTGCTGTGGCAGCAGGGTGGGAAGCACAGACAACCAATAAATAGGTGAGTGACAGCTTATACAACAAAGAGAAGAGGGTTTAGTATTTGTATTGAGTGGAATTACAGACTGCCTTTACACCTCTCCAAAACTGCATTTCAAGACCTTTAACATCTGCTAAACAGAAAATCTTACTGTTAAAATAGGAGTGCTGAATACTGGCTTAGACTAGGATGAGGACTCAGTGAAACTATGGTTGACACCAATAAAAATTCTGAAAGAATTGCTTGAGAGCTTGACTACTTATGACTGAAAAGGGAGAGTCTGTGTTAATTACTTTGGAAGGACTGTTCATGTGGAGACTGCAGTCAACTTTACTAGAACAGTCTATATTATTTGACCTGAATCTGGTGACATTAGTTCACTATTTTTCTTTATTCTAAAATATTTATAGAAAATAATTTTGGTAATGCATATAATTAGGTAAGGAAAATAAAAGGAATAAATGTTTTTAATCTTGAGGAAAAAAAATTAGATACTCATTTGTTTTATAATGTATGCCCTTCTGATATAACCTATATTTAGAGAACTATGATGTAACAACTTGCTTGGTACTGAATTTTAATTCCTGTCATTGATGTATGGTAGTTTTAAGGTATAAGACTCTCCTTACTAAAAAGTGCTCAATTAATGTTATATTTCAAAAACCCTGGCATGAAAAATCGACCATTAAACTGTAAATTATGAAGTTATTTTTGCCAGTGTTTTAATGAGTAAATTTTTGTATTTTGAATTAATTCAAGCTGTAATTTATTTTTTGTATTGCTGTCGTGGTTTGAGCTTGGCCGGATGCCGGGCACCCATGGAAACCACCTGCTCACTCCTCCCGCAGCTGGACAGAGGAAAGAAAAAAAAATTCAAATGGCTCGTGAGTTGAGACAAGGACCTGGGAGAGATCACGGGCAGAAAACAGGCTCAAGCTTAAAGATATGAAAGTTAATTTTAGACTAACAGAAATAGACCAGGATAATGAGAAGTAAAATGAGGCCTTAAAAAAACACCTTCTCTCCCGACTCCCTCCTCCCAGCTCTACCTCCTACCCCAATGGCGCAGGGAGACAGGGTGTGGGGTTTTGGTCAGTCCATCATCTGTGGCTTCTCTCGCTGCTCAGGAATTGAAATTGTTTTCCCGTGCTGCTCTGTGGGGTCCCTCCCTACAGGAGCCAGTTCTCCATGAACTTCTCCAATGTGAGTCCATCTCATGAGCAACAGCCCTCTGTGAACTGCTGCAACGTGAGTCCATCCCACGGGCAGCAGCCCCCTCAAACTGCTGCAGTGTGGGTCACTGCTCCACGGGGTGCAGTCTCCTTCTGAGTATCCACCTGCTCCAGCGTGGGCTCCTCCATGGCTGCAGGTGGATCTCTGCACCCCCGTGGGCCTCCATGGGCTGCTTCACCATGGCCTTCACCACCAGCTGCAGAGGAATCTCGGCTCCGGCTCCTACAGTACTACCTTCCACTCTTCTTTACTGACCTTGGTGTCTCCATGGTTGTTTTCTGCTCACATCTTCTCACTCTCCCCCTCTTCCCTGGCTGGAATTAAAACTGCACCACCAGGATTGTTTTGATTTTCTTCTTAAATCTGTTATCACAGAGGCGTTACCACTACTACTAATTGGCCAGACCTGGCCTACAGCATGTCCATCTTTGCAGCCAGCCAGAGATTGGCTCTGCTGGACGTGGTGGTGGGAGCTTCCAGCAGCTTCTCACAGAACCCACTCCGGTAGGCCCCCCACTACCAACAACCAGGCCTTGCAAACCCACTGTAATTGCTCAATTACTAATTAATTTTATAAAGTTGCTATCAAGACTATAGAAAGGCTTATTCTTATATTGGAACTTGTCATTATCTTTAACATTATAGATACAAATGCATAAACAGTAATTATAATTTTAAGCATGTCAAGCTTCCCTGCAAAAGTATTTAAGTAATTCTTCAATAGCAAGATCCACCATTTTAACTCTTCAGCCTTGGCTTTTGGCTCAAGTGCTATTGTTTGACTCTGTATCTTCTGTGTTCGTCTCTCTACTGAAATTACTACTTTCACAGAGTCTCCAGAAAACAGGAAAAAACAGCTAAGGAAACTTGATTTTTATTTTCTTTTGCCTATTAAATACATATTACTTAATCATCGATTACGTTTCTTTTTATGTTGTGTAAAAATGGCCTGTATTTATATCTGAAATTGTTAAAACATTTGAGCAACTACTTTTAAGTCATTTTAAAAGCAGAATTTTTTAAGATCGGTTTCTTATATTTTCTCTTATCAGTAAGTATTCTATTCTTTGTTTCTAGCTTTATGTGGTGGAGATGTTAGAGGACCTAGTGGAACAATTTTATCCCCAGGTTATCCTGATCTATATCCTAATTCACTGAATTGCACATGGACTGTGGATGTTACCCATGGAAAAGGTAAATAAATTATTTTCTCTCTCTGCATCTTTTTTTTAAAAATATATATAGGTGCAGTATTCTCTGCTATAGGAGTAGACCTAGGTTAGCAGCAAAGCTCTCAGAATTGCACTGCAGATTTTTTCCAAGAATTCCAGAAGTGGATTAGGCCTTTATGCTTCCCACAGAATGGAAAGTCAGTGAGAAAGTATTATATAAGGATTGATTACAGAACCTGAAGGATGGGAGGCTTTTAAGAAAGAGGGTGTTATTTGTTGAAGGCAAATGTCAGGAAAAAGTTGTAATATTGGTTTTAACTCTTTGAGAGGTTGAACAATGCTTAGGACACAAATGGAAGCTAATATTTCCAGGTAGCAAAGTTTCCTGGAAATCATATGTCCTAGTTGCTTTAAGTGAAAGTTTTTGTACTAGTTGAGAAGAGATGGATCATACTTTTAGGTTTTTGTTGGTATTTTATATTAAATATGGGAGCAGCTGCACAGTACTCTTGTACGATGAGTGGAAAGAGCTAGAGATCTATAAGATGTAATGTTGGGGAAGGACACAGAGGTAAGTGTCATAAGAGGAATTGAATACAAATAGGGTAAGCTGGTAAGAACATAAAAATGAGAATTACATTGCAACATTGGAAAGAATACAGAAAAAGGAATGAAAGGGAGAAGAAGGAAGACAAGTTCAATTCTAAATTTCATCAGTGCTCTCTGTGAGAGTGTGAAAAATGTGACCAAGTATGCTGATGATATATTCCTCTAAAATAGAGTTATTAATAACATAAAAATAAGACTTCTCTCTGTAGAGAATTGCACTGATCTGTGATCTCCTTTTTCTATTTTGTACAAATAGTGTGATAGTTCCTCATCTAAATGTTAAATCACTCTGACTGGTTGTCTCATTTAAAGCTCCTTAAAGTGTTAAAGTGGTAAAGTGTATCTCTCAAAATTATTGCTCTAGCTGTTCCATAATCTTTCTTACTCCCAAGTTATGCCATTGTGTCAATGTAATTTGATTCTAAATATCCACACTAAAAAGCCATCTGAATTTACTTATCCTGCATCACATGCTCCATTTGCCCTTGTTACCTCTAGGTATGATACATGGCTTTTAGAGTTTTGGGAGTATAAGGTACTGTGGATCTTTTGTTCTTCAGGATAAGCAAGAAAGACTAGTAGAAAGTGTAAAGAAACTGTTAGACCTGTAGTCATTTATCTTGCACTCTGTCTGAAAAGCCATTGGATAACAGCACAAGCTTTATAATCTGAGAATTGAAGGCAAGTAGCAGAGATGGATAAGAGTTTAGCTTCGTGGAGTAATAAATGACAGAAAATTATGTGAATTCAACAGTAAAAATGAGGTTAAGCCACAGTTTCCAGGATTCTTGAAAGATATTTTATTAACACTTTCATTTTTCTGAAACTAAAAATGGGATTATGAAGAAAGTACTTGGGAAGTTTTGGTTGGGCTTTTTGGGGTTTTTTTTAGAAAATGAGGTAGCTTTTTCTGTGATTTATCTTTTTTTTCTTAAAACCTCGGCTAGAGAAGTACTTAAAAGTTGATATAAATAAAAGCTGAAATTCTCGATGTTAAAACATTTCATGTGAGACTGTTAAGAAAACACACCATATGAGACTCCTGAGAAAACAAATTTACAGAAATAAAATATAGAGGGAAAGACATAATAGTACAAATATGAATATTTATAAGCACATATGCATTGATATATATACACACATATATATATTTATACAATCACATTCTTGTTTGATTCAATGTCATGCAGTGTTGCAGGCTTGGGGCAGAGTAGCTGGAGAGCTGCTCAGTGGAAAAAGGACCTGGTGGTGCTGGTCAACAGCAGCTGAACGTGAGCCAGCAGTGCCCAGGTGGTCAAGAAGACCAATGGCATCCTGGCTTGGATCAGAAATGCTATGGCCAGCAGGACCAGGGCAGTGACTCTTGCCCTGTACTTGGCACTGGTGAGGCCACACCTGAATCCTGTGTTCAGTTCTGGGCCCCTCAGTACAAGAAAGAGATTGAGATGCTGGAGCATGTCCAAAGATTGGATATTAGGAAAAAAAATTTCTCCACGGAAGGTGTTGTCAAGCATTAGAACAGGCTGCCCAAGGAAGTGGAAGTCTTTAAAAACACATTTAGATGTGGCACTTAAGGACGTGGTTTAGTGGTAGACTTGGCAGTGCTGGATTAATGGTTAGACTCAACCATCTTAGAGGTCTTTTCCAACCTAAATGACCTGTGACTGTAAGTTTTATATTATCATATGGAAATATTATTAAGGAAAAACATTAAGTATGAATGCAATGTTGCAATTTGACATTGACATTTTGATCTATGCTGCTCAAAGAGTTGCTGGAAACAATTGCAGACTGAGGATTTGCTCTGAGTTGGAATAGTGTTTGAACTTCTCATATTTTGCATTTGTTGGCAAAAAGCTATTAATCATTTAAGCTCTTCCTCTTGTACTGCATGAGATAGATAGCTCTCTTTTTATGACAATGTCACAGGGTTACTTAATTTAAATTTCTAACAGTAAAGTTGTGTGTCAGAGTGAGCTAGTCAATTAGGACGCTTCTGTATTTAATGGATAAATGTGTATATCTTCAGTTTATGAGATACCTGAAAAGGTATCTAAAGTAGATGGAATGAGCTGTCCTTGAAGACATCTGTTTATCTCTACCATCTGATGTCCAGGGGGTTAATATAGTCCCCAGACAAATTTGTCTACAGGGAGACTGAGTGAATAAGTTACCATTTAGAAAAATTAACCCCATACACATAAATGGGTTATTTCAATGAGCAGGAGAAAACATGTTGTTCTAGGTATCTCATTTTCTGCTTTATTTCATGTCTAGTATAATTTCAACTTCAGAATCTCAAGAAGTGTCTTCTACTGGCCACTAAGTAGTGAGATGATTTTTCCTTTAGGCTTTTTTTTCCCCACAAAATTTGGTAGTTTCATGTCTGAATGTCAAGAAAAAGTATGTGACTTTTAGCTTCAGAATGCTGTGACATACTTTTTTATACACACGTCTTTATGTTACAACTTCATACTGATATTACATAATAACAGGTAATTAAATGCATAGATTTAATTAAGATGTATCTTTTATGTCTGGATATATTGTATTGCTAGGAGCAGCAGTTTCTGTGTTTGTATACACTTTTAAATAATATTGCAATATAAAGGTATATGGTTTTAATTTTACTCTTCAAGTGCATCTAAAGTTTTAGAATTGATTTTACATTTGTGTTCCTGTGGACTAGCATTATGATTCTTGAGTGTCCATTAAAACTTGATATAATTTCCTTTTATTTTTTCAAAAATTTGTTAACTAGAGAATGGAACATATATCTTAAATATAGATAACATGTCTATTAATTGCTATTATGAAGACAAAAGGAAACATCTATCATGACAATAATTATTGCATTTTCTCTGTGATTAGCATGCAATTTAAATATATGGTGAAATTAAATTTGTGGAGTATCAGTGGTATATTTTGAAACATTTATTAATAGATCAGTTAATTTACCTATTCCCCCAACAGTCTGGGTTGTAATATTGAGAGGTGACATTTTATAGTGTTATGTCTTCCTATCTTCATTTCAGATTTTAAATATTCCCCTTATAAAGAAAGGAGCATGTGAGGCAGAATGAGAAGGAATCTACCTGAACATATCTTTTGAAATTCTTCCCCGGAGAAGACACAATCTGTCACACAGCATATATTAATGTGATTAGAATATTTTCTGAAGAAAACTTAATTGTACAGCTACTGCTGGAATATACCTTGGGGTTTTGCTTAGAAATGTCATGGCAATCTGGAAAATTGATTGAAACATTCCCTTGAGTTAAACCTTGAGTCTGGTGTTTGAACAATTCTCAGTGAAGCTCAGCTGTGATTCACAGAAATTTCATTATTTTGGGTTACTACCATAAAATTTTCTTTGGCATTTCTAATTTTATTGTTTTAGTATACATGCATGCACAAAAAGGGCCAAAATTAATTTGGAGTGCAGTAAGTGCAAGAAATATGACATGACTTTCAGTCTGATTCTGTATATATCATATGGGATTTTTCAAGAGCCGTGTTCATGTCAGATCAGCATTGCATAACCCCAGACTTTTAAGAGTTTATTAATTTAAAAGCTGAATTTATATGTGTTTGCCGAAAAGATATGTAACCCAATATCAATTCCAAAATTTCGTATGTAATTTTTGCCACTTTATTTTCACACAATATGGGAGAAAGAAAAAGATGATCAAAGCAGATGAATGGCTTTGCTCATGTAATTTATAAATTAATTTTTTTTTAAAAATCCAGAATAAATCTTTTGGATTGTTTATTTTTACCATAAGCACAAAATTAAATCCCATCCAGTAATTTCTATATCAGTGCTACTAAGTAAGGATGTGTTTCTGGAGGGCATATGTGATGTTGTGGACTTGTAAGAGAAGGAGGTATCTACTTGAAAAAGCTGAATTGTTCTCCAGTCTCTTTAAAGGGAAGTAAAAGATGGAGGTCTCCAAGATCCAAGGTATTTCTCTCGTTGCTCCCATCTGTATGTCCAGCTGATGGCAAGATTCAACACATGTTCCAAAGATGCCAATACATACGTACATATACACGGCTGGTCACACAGATTAACAGGGACAGAGGCAAGTGTCTTATTGGCACACATAGAAACACCAGCAGCACTGAAACAAACATGAACACCACAGGAAACCAAATCCTATTTCTCCATCCGGGTTGATGGGAAGTTTGCGAGAAGTGACATAGACACACACGCACATGCACCTGCTTCCACAGCCTTCCATTTCCTGACCCAGGAGCTGGACTCCAGATCTCATTCCTACCAGGTGCTGCCTGCCCTGTGACCAATGGTCCTTTTTCCAGTTGTTCCCTGATCTCATCCTGCTCTCCAGACTGTCCATACTAATATTCACTAGTGGTCACACTCTAGACAGAAGACACATTTGCATGCTAGTAATGAATAGAGCTTTAAAATAATAGAGGACAGGCTGCAGTGCTTAGGTGCAAAGATTAGTGAGAGAGGCTTAACCCTCTCTCTTTTCCCCCACTTTTTTTCCTCTTACCTAGCATGATCCCTTCTCTTATCTTCCTTTGGCCCTAAACATCCCACAAAATTTTTGAGGCCTCCAAATGCCATTAAAAGAAAATCTCATCTTCAGTTTTATGTAATCTCACAAATTCCGTCAAGCACTCCACAGTGTTACTAATTTTCGTGAGACCCAAGAGAATATGCTTCCCCACAGTGTAATGTTACTAAATTCTGATTTAACTGCTCTAAGATTACAGAGATATATTTAATTTCCCATCAGTCAGAAACGTAAGAGTTCTAGTCTTTGTTAGCATCTCCATTTAATCCTGCTCATTAAAGCTTATGCCTGTATGTATACCGTTCATTATGCCTCTCATTTCTTGTCTTTGCTTCTTGTACTGAAAAGTCCTTGACTAGGTTCATAAACCAAGTATCCTTGCATTCCAGATAGCCATACAAGCTGTATTTCTTAGTGTGATTGAGCTGCAGTAACATAAATGTTTAATGCCATTCAGACAACATCAGGAATATTTTTTAAAAAACTCCAGCACAAGACAATTGTACTGAGAGCTTCTAAAACTGCACGAGGCCTAGAACAGCTAACCTACAACACCTAAAGGGGCATGAGGTTCCTATATTTAGACAGCTGCATCAAGCACAGTATATCTAGCTTGGATTTTGTTACCCTGTTTGGGAAATTTGGGACTGGTGTTGTCGGCGGGAGGGGAAGTAAGTGCTGGGGCTAGGAAGGGGAAGTATTTATCTGCTTTTTGATTAAATTATGTCTAATAAAAAATTCTGTTGACCATGAGAGTACCCAAAGATCATTAATCTTCATCTACTATGTTAATCTGCAATCACGTGAATGGATCTTCCTAAATATTACATCATCAGATATATTAGACAGCCTGAATCATTGGTTTATATCTTACATGACAAATCTGAAAATAGTATTACACCAGATGTATCAGTAATCACTTAAGCTAGCTAATGGGTTCTTTAGTTCATATGTCTTGGCTTTTCAGTGCATTCTATCTAAAGATCATGGTCTAACTCTTAGTTAGAAGTGCAGAAGAGATTTAATTGTCTCTCTTGATATTTAAGTCTTTTTATTGATATTGTGTTCCAGGATATATCTTCCTTTCTAGGTGTGTGATTTATATCTGATGGTTGTAAAAAAAATAATTCTGTTGACATATGCCACATCTTATTAGGAGACCTCCCCTCTTTGGGGAAGAAGTGCTGCTGCTACTGTATGTGCCATTAGAGCATAATATCATATATTTTATAATCTTTCCTTTCACTACTACTATGCAAGGATACTGGTGAATGTGAGAAATAAGGCTTACCTTTTCTATTCTGCTGTAAGCACTTTGTAGGTTTTTGAACATATGTAGTGCATCCTTGAATTTAACACAAAAATGAAAGCATATGGCTTTGAATTCTATAAATCAAATGTCCATATTTTGCAGCTAAAGGCAAAAGTGAAAGGTGGTGTCAACACAAAGCAATCTGCTGCAAAGGTATTTTAATTCTAAAATAGGAAAGATACTAATTTTTAGAAAAATTGGATTATCTTCATTTTCTGAATGATGATTCATAATGAAATGCATTACTTTTAACCTTGGCTTAATTACACTGATGATAATAGGGTGATATGCAAATCTAATTCTACTTTTTCTAATAGGAGTGCAGTTCACCTTCTACACCTTTCATTTGGAGGATCATCATGACTACTTACTAATAACAGAGAATGGCAGTTTCACACAGCCATTGGCACGTCTGACTGGATCAGAGCTTCCTTCACCAATCAATGCTGGTCTCTATGGAAATTTCAGGGCCCAGTTGCGCTTTATTTCAGATTTTTCAATATCATATGAGGGATTTAATATTTCTTTCTCTGGTAAGGAAATACCTGTAATACCTGGCTCCTGGAAAAGTTGCTTTTGGGGTTATTTTCTGTATTTTATGTAAAGAAAAAAATTTGAAGTTATTTTGGTGAATATATATACTGAATAATTATATTATATAAGTTATTTTCAAAGCAGACAAATCTCTGTGCCTCTATAGAGGCAGAGGACACATCTGTACTGTATGGTAAATAAGATGGCAGTAAATTGTAATACACATTATCAAGTGAGGGGAGGAAATAGAACTACTCTAATTTCAGTTAGTGAAATTCCAAATGAGCTCATGTATCAATTATATAGGGGTTTTGTTGTGCCACTGCTTTAATTTGTTTCATTTACCTGAGATATTTATGGCTCTTACAAGTGTGATAAATCATATTGTGTTATTCATCTTTAAAACATGGTGAATGTATTAATTTGTCTTACTTTTTGACATAGTATAATTGCCAATTTAACATTCATACATTAATTTTGTTTTAAAATCTGAAGTCTGTATTGATAGTGTGGGATTAGTACAGGGTCCCTGCAAGACTGATTGAGGAGATTAGTGCAGCTGTATGTGTGGCTCAAGACTCTGTTTTGTCTGCATAGAAATTGTGACAAATAGTCATGGTGGGAAGCCTCATGGTTCCCGGCTCTCACAGGTGGAATATATAAACAAATTGCATTCTCATTAGAGAGAAGGACAGGGGAAGCTAAGGGCGCGTGCTTTGGCCCCTTGGATATAGGGCCCACAGGCCCAGGGCCAGGGCTTCCCCGCCGGCATCAGGTCATGGAAACCTTGAAGTTTGTAACAGCTCTGAAATAAACCTCCATATGCACCAAGTCCATGGCTTAGCCTCTGGTTAATCTGCGTATATCTTCGAATCATACAGATAGTCATGGAAATGTACAGAAATTATTAGACTGCAATATTACAAATATGACTGGTAAAGAACATGTTCTCACTAGTATAAACTGACTTGCGCTCTTGCTTTCAGAGTATAATCTTGAACCTTGTGAAGATCCTGGCATCCCACAATTTGGAAACAGAATAGGATTTAATTTTGGAGTTGGAGATATTCTGACATTCTCCTGTTCATCTGGATATCGTTTAGAAGGAGCTTCAGAGGTTATTTGTCTTGGTGGTGGACGACGAGTATGGAGTGCACCTCTGCCAAGGTGTGTGGGTACGTGGTCAGCTGCTTTCATTTGCTTGTATGTGTAGTCATTGTCCATGGACTTGCAGATTTACAGCATGGAAAAGCATGGTAATACACCTCTTTTTATTGTACTCTCATATTCTTCACATCTCCTTAGTCAATTTTTTTCAACCTTTTCTTAATAAATTTGGTATTATAACTATTAGTGGACTACATAATCTATAGTGGAAAGCAATTCAAATCGAGGGCACAATGCTTACTATTCCTATTTTGGTTAATAATTAGGGTATAAATTTAAATCAGCATTTTCCAGTTCAGATGTCAAATAATTGAATTTTTTTGTCAATGCATGCTTCCAAGTGATACCTTTATTATAAAACCAGATTGATTTCATAAAACTAGGTCCATGTATTGGAGTACAGTCAACCTGGGCATCCTGTGTAAAAAGCATATCCTCAGAACATCCTTAGAACAGTTATTCCAGTTTTAAAGTGATAGCTAAGGTAACTGAGAAGAAACACTTTCTGATAGTTCCTATCTAGCCTTCTCCACTCACTGTAGAGGTAGCCTATGTATATAGCTTTACCTAGAAATTTAGCTTTAAATAGCTAAAGAATGTTAATTGAGCTGAATTCTTCCTAGATTATTTGGTTTTCAATCCTGTTGAGAACTGTTGAAACAATAAGATATCTAGAAAATAGGATAGTTGCTTAAGTGTCTGCATTATTTTTATTTAAGAGTATATATTTCTAAAATTTATTAAAGAGTATGCGCTATGTGGAAAGGGGTATACATGAAAACATCTGTATCAGTGTGCATTTTAAATATTTTATTTTTTCATACTAAATTGTTAGTAGAGCATAAATGTCTTTCAGATGCTGATTGCGTAGTAACTATGGAATGATTATGTGTTTCCTCTTATTTGTTGTTAGTTACTGTATCATAATTTTTATGTCCAAATCACTCCTATGCCGACCTCGGTATAATGAAAATTATGAGTTTAGCATATGAGTTTAGCATATGCATAAACAACATTTATATATGTAGGTACAGAAGAAATGGTTTAGAAACTGAGTCAGAGCAATGGATGAATAAAAGGTATTTTTGTGTTGGGTTTGATAAATTTTTAGCCATAAGAATAGTAATGAATATGTGCACGGTCGTGAAGACAGGTTAAACATCAGTAAAAAATTTGTAGAAATGTTAATATACTGAAATTATCAGCAAAAGGAAACTTCTATAGCATCATAAATGAAAAAAAAATTGTTATTTAGCTTTCATGACAGAAAATAATGTTTATGTTTGTTTGTTCGGGGGGAAAGAGAAAAGCTGTAACAGAAGGTATAAATTCTTTTCTAGTCAACGTTTTCTCCTTATTTTTCAAAATGAAAGATAGACTTGACTATAATGACCGAATCAGCAATTTTGCTTCCATAAGTATCCAGCCTTTGTCAATCTTGTGCTTAATTTATACCCCATAATAATGAAATTCAAACAAGTCAAGAGTAGGAATTTCCGTTGACCACTTATATTGGATTCAAAATATGTGTATTGTAGCTGCTGCTCGTGTTTGGAATTTTTTGACAAAGTGATTAATAAGATTTAATGCTTCTGATACCACGTGCACTTTCACATACACACTGCTCATAGTGTTTGTGTTCAGCTTGTCAACACAAGAGTAAAATGTAAGCAAGACCGATAAAATAGATGAAATTTGGTGGAAGGCCAAGCATCCCTTTCTGGATACAAGAAAGGCCAATGTTGAGTGTTGAAACAGAGTAGTCAATCATAATCAATTCTAAACCAAATAATTTGCTAATGAATTAGAAGCTCTCTTTACTTTTCTAATTTAGAAGTTGGACAAATAATTGTTATTTATTAATTAATGTTATTATTCTATCTATGAAGATATTATTTTTCAAGAAAATTGACGTAAGGAATGAAATTTTGTAATTAAGAATTATTAAATGGAAAAGCAGTGTTCAAATAGCAAACGATTTTTTTTTTACTGAATTTTTAAAGCAGAATTTCTCAAATGATGATATTATCTCAATTCCATAGGGCTTGATGTTGTGCTGGAACAATTTTAGTAACAAGATTTTTCTGAAAAAGCATAACGATTTTTCATATTTCTGTTCACCATATGATGCAGCAATTTTTGGTGTAGATGTCTCCAGTGGCTCACTGGGCAAACACTGTTTGATTGTAGCTGAAATATTGGTGTGTTGTTCCCACTGTTTAGGTTAACAAATCTAAACCACACTCTATATGAGTTACTATGAATTAAATACAACACAGCTAACAGTACAAACTGTTAATAAATGGATCTATATAATGATGAAAGAAAACAGTCCATAATCTTTAAATTGCTTGCTTTGGACTTCTTCATGGACAGTGAAGAAAAGTATCTTTGTGACCCTAAGTAATAGATTCTTTAAAAATTACATATAAGTATGAATGCTTCTTCACTTTTGAGTTTTTATAAAAGCAAAATCTAAGCTGTGGGTGATCCTAAGGAATCAGCATTTTCATCAATGTACTAGGGGTTTGTCTACAGCTTGTAATATAGCATAGTCATTTTAAGATTGTGAATATGGATTTGTTTTCATAGGGTTGTAGTGCCTCTGTAAAGTTCTGATGCACTTGGAATTCAGATGTCTTTGCATAGTTCTCTTTATAATTTTCAAAGCCACAATTAGCTTATAAGAATTTTCCTGTAACTGTGTTACAGACAAGAATAAACAAGAGGAATTAATATTGTTTTAAAGGGAAAAGTAATGATATAGATAAAATTAAGCTTTTCTTATAATCAATAATGGAATGAAAATGATCAAAGATCTGCTGGAATACTATAACTCCTTAGTTTCATGATGTACTTTCATGCTATATTCAAATGATAACCAAAGGCAGTGTTCATATTCAGCACATACACTGCTTTCTTGGAATGACTTCTCTTTTCAGTGAAATATAGATAATTCTATATATTATGCCAGGATTTCTTATGTCTCTTTTCTTTTCTCCCCCCCGCCCTTTTCCAGTTTCTTTTTTCATTCCTTAAAAGGCTGTCCAATAACCTTTCATTATAACTGTCATGTCAGAACTTATAGACCTTAATTGTTTTTATGTCTATGTAAAGAAAATAATCTGTCTTCATAGCTTCACAACTGTGTCAGACCTTTTACTTTGGCTTTCTTAGGTCTGTACAGTTTCTTTCCAGGTTTCTTCTAAACCTTTACTTGAAGACATTGATTTTAAACCTTTTTTTTTTCCTGTGTTACTTTCGTTTATATTTCTCCTTATGACATTTTCTCTTCGTTCTTTGCAGTAGGTCCTAAACGGTCTCTACTGTTCTGAACTTACAGATTTCCAAGGAACTATGCCCCTTGCAATTATAAAAAGCAGATAAGCAAAAAAAAAAAAAATTACAGGCAAATTCATTCATTTCTGTCATGTTGCATACTTTTCAGATAATATTTTATGTTAATATTTGCTGGTAAAATTTTTGCCAAGTTGTTCACTGATGTGGCATCTTTGCCAAGCTTGAGTTAAGGTGTTTTTCAGGGAACACCGAGAAAAATAGAAATATCTGAAAGGTTATATTGTATGAGAGAAAAAGTAAATTTGATGTTGACTGAATATGCATAAATATGCAACTAATGAATGGAAGGTTATCCTGCAGATACATCTATATAAAGTTTCTTAATTAGCAGGAGAGCCATTAACTACTCTCTGCACATCTTATTCTATATGCCATTAGCCTTGCTGCATAGCTCTATCCATTTCTGTGCATACAAAACATTTAAGACAAAGGTAGCTTTTAATATATTTTGTTTGAAAAAAATGTCCTCTTGCTAGCTCTGAGATTTCTTTTAATATGTGGAATGTTGTGGCAGCATGAATTCTGAGGTTAAGGATTGTGATATCCACTTGTAAATATCAATGATTCATCTCAGAACAAATGAATCCTAAACTTTCTTCTGTTTGTCAGAAATAAATTTATTCCTTTAAATATTTCTCCTCTGATATGAATATATTGTATGTCTGTTATGTTCTTCAGAAGTAAGATATCTTGAAAAAAGTAAAATACAGTCATTGAGGTCTCAACATATGTTGGTGTAATATTATATTGTGATAAGCACTTTCTTAATATTTCTTATCTATTTTAATATTTTGCATTGTTTTAATTGTTCCTGTTCACCATGTGGAAATTTTCACTACGTTCCAATAGTTCCAACAATTCTTGAGTTATTTTGCAGAGGGTTTTCTTCCGCTGTTCATATTTCGGGACATATTTGTTGGTGTGGTGGTTTTTTATAAGAATATTAAGTTAATTTAAAGGAAAATCATGCACATTGGTACTTTAAATTCTCCTAATACAGAATATGTTTTCTGTAATACAATTTTCCTTGTTAACATTAAAGCAGAAGCTCATTTGTCATGCCGTTTCTTCATCCTCCTTTGATCAATTGAACGGCAAGAGCATATTATTTAAAGTATATGGGACTCCTCCCTGTTCTTATCAGCTGGAGCTATCAGTTGTTAAAAATAATATTAATAATGTAAGTAATTCTCTCTAAGAAAGGTTTCTTTTGTATTTGGTCATTGGCCATTTGTCCATTGATGTAAAAACTTCATTTTGCTGTAAAATTATTTGTAAGTCATACAGGATCTTCCTAGATTTGTAAATACTGTCTTTCATTATAATATAAATAATGTAGTCATAAACCAGCCAAAAAAACTATTTGCAAAGTATATTGAAAGTAAGCTTAATACACAAACAGCAACATGAATCTTTTGATGTTCAGATCAACTCTGATGTAGATACATGTACTGCAGATACATAATAAGAAATTTCTGTTATTCATTTTTGTCTCTATGAAAGGAAGTCTTGCATTTTGGAAGAATGTAAAATAAAAAGATACCCCACTATTCCTACTGATTGAAGAAAACAATGTTCTTTTCACTTTCTTCATCATAGGGTTCCAGTATTTAACCTGTCAGAATATAATAACTACCTGGAGACTTGTGATGACCTTATAACTCATGTTATTCACAGAAAGAAAGCTTCAGAAACAACTTAATCTTTTCAGAATTTTCCTGTTATCCTCTGTTTCACTGTCTTGTTTTGGCAAAAGTGTATTTTCCAGTTTATGTCAGCCTTCACTTGAAGATGTAGAACTTCTAAAGACTAATGGCTTTATAAGGAAAACATTTGTTGAGCACTGAATTTAGATACAGTTTCTGAAGTAACTGTTGATTTACAATCTAATACAAAGTTGGTTAGAGATAAAATCCTTTTTGGAATGCTTCTGCTTACTTGCCCAGTCAAGCTGTTGCAATACACAGTCTCATAATCGAGAGATACCATCTTTTCAAAATACAGAACTGCTAGATGTGGCTCTTATCTTTTGATTCCGAGGGATTGTATTGAAGAAAGTAATTTCACTCTGTCTGAATGTCAATCTGTAGGAGCACATCATGGATTTTTGATTGATAATTATTTATGGTGAGCATTTAATCAGATGAATTGTGAGAAACACTGCAATATTCTCCAAATATTTTTAAAAGCCATACGATTCGTTGAAGAATCGTGTTCAAATGGTTGTTACCCAAATAGATGCATTTCATTACATGATAACAATAGCAATGACATTTTATATGATTACAGAATTTAAACACACTAATAAACAGTGGTTAAAATTAATCTATTTTATTATGGAAAGGTGCAGTAAACACAAAATCATAGCCAAAAGTATAACAGTCTTTTATTATAATTCTCTTGTTATAGAAGATTTTACTTTTCATCATTTTTCTTTCAATTTTATTTTCCTTTCTGATAAAGAAAAGCATCTGTATTTCTGCCGAAGACCAGAAACAGTGATTTACTTCAATCTTACTGTTATATCCTTGTACTTTATATTAAGCTGAATTAAAGTATTTGTAAAAATTATCTGGATGTGGAATGTTTTCTCTATATTTTTCCTGCAAGAAAAGTGTGTAGGGTAGGTTCTACACTTCAGCTGAAACAAGTGGAATTTTTAAAAATCCCAAAACTCTATCATTAAAGCACCCTGATTTTTGTCTCTGTTGAACAAGGAATGTTACTAAAATGAAACTAATGCAGTAAAGAAATATTTCTAATTTTTAATAACAGCTCTAAGTATGTTTTAAAGAGTGGTTACAGACTCTCTGCTCCACTGTAATTTTTCCTTTACTTCTGAAATAATGTTTTGTCTGTTCTTCTCTATCTTCTATGTTTCCCTATTTACACATTTTCCTTCAGTTTTATCCTGATTTGCTTCTTAAGTCTCTTTTTATCTTTCACTCACTGTAATGCTTGTTAAAATTATTTTCCAAACACTATGAACAAATTGCATGTGTTTAATATTTGGATTTATTTTAAACTAAAGAACTCCATTTACATTATATTTACCTGACACTTTTATACTCAACACTTAAATGCAAATAGAATTTTTATGGTCTCTTTATTTGTCCTCTAGTACTAACATTAGAGAATAGAAGGAAACTGTGGGTTCTGTGAAGTTCCATGTAATTTTAAACAATATAATCTCCTGTTCATATTTATGGATAGGACTGGAGATTGGCAGATAGAACTATCTTGCTGTATTTTGGAAAGTATTGCAATATTAATCGTGTACCTTCCCAGTTTGATTTAGCACTTTTTCGGAAATATACTCCAAACATGGCTTTGTGTGAGTGGGTGTTTGATGCTTTGTGGTTAGTTGTTCTGTTGTGGTTTTTTAAGTCATAATTTGCACTGAGAGGAGGCAAGGAGAGAAGCTGGGAACTAACTGTTATTTTGTCAGAACTCCTCCGAGAAGTGTACAAAAGAAGCAATTTTTGTGGGCTGCACTGAATGCCTCCATAGAACTGTGATGATATAACTGAATGCTATGGGAGAAATTCCATTATACTGTGGTTTTCTAGAGTGCTGTTACTAAACTAGCTTTCTTGTCTGCTAGGGATCACAGAATGGTTTGGGTTGGAAGGAATCTTTGAAGATCAAGTAGTTCATCCTTCTGCCATGGGCAGGAGCATTTTCACTCCATCAGGTTGCTCAAAGCCTCATACAACCTGTTTGAACACTTCCAGGGATGGGACATCCACAACTTGGAACATAATATTTTCTCTCTAAATTCAGAAAATCATATTGATAAATATTATGACATGAAAGATTTCCTCCTTTTTAACAGAAAACTTAGCATGGTTCTAAAATACTAGTTAAAAATTTAACGGTTAGCTTACAGCTGTGTTCAGATTTTTAAAAATTGCTTTGAATTATAGTTGTGACATAACCCAGAGTTGTTGGATCAGCTTAATACCATCATTACCTTGTGCCTTTTGGTTTTTATATCTCTCTGGAATGGGAAAAGATGTTTCACAATTTTGAAATTACAGTGATTCTATTACTTTCTGTTGTAATTCAAAGTGACCTATGCATCTTCAGAGTAGCAAATACTCATTTATTTGAGAATGAAATAAAAGGATAGATGTGATCATGCGGACTAGAAGGTTTTCCACTTCTGCCTCGATTATGTATATCCAACTGTTCCAGAACAAAGTAATATCAGCAGAATTATTTAAGTATTTGTTATATACCATGGAATTAAATGCAGTCATCAAGCATTTGTTTTTTAATCTGTGCCTGTTTTGGCTTTCTGTACAATGTCTGCTTTAGCTGCATACAGAAAGAGTAGTTAATCAATTTGGGGGGATTGTCATTGATGTACAAATTTCATATACAAAAAACATATTTCTATATCCTGAATGTTGCTCAAACAAGTGTGGGGTGGGAATTATAGTAATGTTAATAAAAAATAAAAGCTTTTAGAATAGACACTTTAGTTTGTTTAAACATCATTTAAAACTGCTAAGATTACCACATAGTTTACCCAACAAAATTAGTTGTTCTGTGAAATTATAAATCAATTAACCTCCCAGGTTAAAATTCTCATGAGACTGGGTAAAATAAATGGCAAGAATATTGAAATAATTCTGAAAACAAACATAAACACAGGAAATTTAGTGTTACAGTTAAATAAAATTAATCTAAATTTGTTAAAAAGAGAGGAAATGCTCTTGTACTTGCACTGTAATGTCCACATATCAAGGGTAAATCAAAAGGAAAGCAAATAATTGTAATAATTTCTCAGAGTTTACTTAAAATACCTGGCAACTGAATGCTAAAACTGACTTAATTAAAATTATGTAAATAGTGCAAAATACAAGAAGTGAAATTTAGTTATTAATGCCTAATGAATTATTGCCACAAGTGTTTATGTTTTCAGGGTGTTTTTGGTGATTAAACTTAATTGTCAGAATCTTGAATATAAGGTTTCCTTCTTTAAATAATAGTATTACACGGAAATACTTTCTTATATTTATTTTTAACTCTTAATCTTAAGCCTATTTAATTAACTTTTTTTTTCCCCTGGGAGATACATTTTTCTACTTTTTCATTATTGAAATTGTTTTTTTCTATATTTATCTGGTGGATATAACAAAACTATTTTTCTGCTGTAATTTATATGATTGACTCTGTTGGTTTTCTTGGTTAATTAATACCAGAGGAAAAAAAATCTCTTTTTCATCTGTCTGTGTGAAAATTTATGTACCTGCATATATATATTTATGCATGTGCATGTATATATAAATAATACTCATATAAAATTATAGAATTATTTTACTTTCATTTAATTTGCAAGTCCTTATGAAATTCTGTGTTGGAGAAGTTAAAACAAATATATTTTCTCCATAAGCAAATTCAAGAAAGACCCTTTAAAACATTATGATTATGAAATGTATCATTAATATGATTTTAACTCTACATGTTCTTTAACATATTTTCATTAAAGTGTTGCAATTTAGAAATATTCTTGCAGCCTCCAATCACTGTCATGATCATATATTTACCTCTAGGTTTTAGATATCAATAAACATTAATAATGTTGAACTAGGTTACATTAATATTACCATTCTCACTGTCACTAAGAATATTTATGTGTTCTATTAAAATATGCCTTAACATTTTCTTTTCATTGCAGCTGAATGTGGAGCCTCCACGACAAATAATGAAGGAATCTTATTGTCTCCCAATTATCCTCTTAACTATGAAAACAATCATGAATGTATTTATAGCATTCAGGTACAAGCAGGAAAAGGAATCAATATTTCTGCCAGAACATTTCATTTAGCCCAAGGAGATGTTCTTAAGGTATGTAATCATGTAACTTATTTGTTATTTCTAAACTTCTAGTTCCTCATATCATTGCAGTTTATCTGTCTGCAATAGTACAGTATCAGGTAAGCTAATATTAAACATCTCTTAGAAAATATGTTTCTAAACTGGTTCTATTTTTAAAAAGTCAACCTGAGGCGTCGTCATAATCTGTTTCTTAAAACCTGTTTTTTGGACCCCAGATAATTAAAACAGAGATTGAAATAATAAACCAAATTTTGCCTTAATAGTTATTTGTATTCTCCTTTTAGTGTTAAATATTCATCAATTACATCTTTTGATTTGTTTACTTCCTTGGAATCTTCATAACTTAAGCTGTGATCTAAAAATAATAAAATATAACAGCCATAAGTTTTATTTAACACAGTCTACATACTACATTTTATTCATGAGGTTTACACTGCAAATGACTCTAATCTTGTATGGAATGTAACATCTGCAAAATGGCAAGCAGAACAATTGCACCCACCAGAGTTTTATAGAGTGATTTCACCCTATCTTTGATTTGGTCATAGATTTTATTACTGTAATCCAAAAAGTATATTTCCACATATAAAGCTGATGTTGATCAGAGTGTCCTTTTGCACATACCATCAGCAATAGCACACCAATGCAATAAGATATCCATGGAAGAAATTAAATAATTGTCTAATTGTTCAGAATATGTAGTTTAGTGAAATTTGTATCTGTGAAATCAAAGAAACAAGAGGTACCGTGCCAATCATGTTTGATTTTTTAAAGTTTTTCTGCCATATTCTTCCATGTACTTATTAAATGAGAAGAATTATGAAAATACGTATTTCTAAGAAACAACTATGATTCAGAATGGGGTTTATCTTATCTGACTTTAACCATCTGTGCATTAGGTTAGGATTTCTGTCATTAGTTGTCAGATACAAGCATTTCCAAAAGGGGCTAATTATACCTAAAGTATAAGCAGATCTAAACAACTAATGTAAGATGAAATCAGGCAGCTACAAGAAAAAACAAATCAAATTATTTTAAATTAAAAAAAAATTATATTCTTCTTAAAGCAAAACACAAGCAAAGAAACATAAACCAAAGACTAATAGATACCTGGAATGCACAGGTGTGTTTATTTTATCTTGAACTTGGTGCTTATTTCAGAACCAAGTAGATGCCCTTTAATTGTTACATTAATTAATTTGAAATATTTAATTTGAAATTTGTTTAGTATTTATTAACATATGAGTAGTATGAAAAAAAAAAAACCACCAAACCAACCAACCAACCAAACCAGTGTTTCAAGTAACTGTTAGCCAGTAAAAACATATGCCTGCATTTTTCTCAAGGCTTTTTAAGTTGAAACAATTCAACTCTATTATTGTAATTTAAAAGTCATACCACTGTAGGGAGAGATAAATGTAAATTAATATAAATACAAAGCAATTCAACTTTTTTCTTCTTTTTTTTCCTCAATCATTTAATATGCATATTTCAAAATATCTCTATACCTATGACTTTTCAAGTGTCATTTGAACCACATGCACTTCAGATGTTTAACTAAACAATATTAGCTCATAGTCTTTTAGAAGAAAATTCTGCTTTAGTATTGCTACTCAATTAATGTGAAATTAAGAGTAATGCAAAATAAATTACAAATAGAGGAAGGCTACGTCTTGGCTGTAAATGTCAGTGGCGGAAATATTTGCTCTATTTTGCAGGTGTATTTTTTAAACGAAACTAGTGTTGTGTAATTAGAGTGTTTTTCAAGTCAGCAGCACTGAATTATAATAATCTATTTAAAAAAAACCCAAACTCAAAAGATGTATTGAAGGAACCTAAATTAAAAAAAAAAAAAAAAAAGTCATCCTCTTTTACAGAAAATAATCAGGTGACATATAGTTTATATCGAGTTCCCTGTTAACTGTGAACTAGGAGGGTAAAGAAGTCACCATTTTAAAATCAAGATACCTAAACCACCAGTTTCCAGATAGGTCTTCCTTCCCCCAAAAACAAATGAAGCAACTCCATAATGTTTCATGGTTAAAACTTAGATTTTTAGCTACAACCTCTGACTGGATAATCCATCACTTTTCATCAAAACCAAATGAAAATGCCAGCAAAGTTAGTCACGTATTTTGTGTTACTTTTTCTGGCAATTAAGATTTTTAGATTACTAGAGCTATGCAGCTAAAATTCTATTCCAAGTCTGAATAGGCTGAATATTCTAATAAAGTTTTGATAAGTTCTTGAATGAAGTCGTGAGGTCTGCTGCTTGCCACATGAATTAACTGACCGCTGATCACATTTATATCTGACAAGCACTGTGATTGAAACAATGAAACAGCTGTACTGAGAATGCAGCGTGAGAGAGAAACAACATATTTAACGCAAGCAAATCACCACCCTTACTATTACTCCAGAAAAGGAGGAGTTCCCTTTTATCAGTTCTGAACTGGTATAGAACAGAGGTTTCGGAGCATATAATTTGGTTTTCATTTGGTTCATTTAGTATGCAATTCTCTTGTTCTTTTTACGATGTAACTGCTCTGGCTACTTAATGGTATAATTCTTTTTGGTTTTTATTAGAAACTATAAGAAATATATAAATCTCTCTACTTTTTTTTGTATGTGTGTGTGTGTATGTAGGAATATAACCTGCTCTTGGTAGTGCCACTTCTTGTTTTAATATTTATGAAAGTTACATGAAGACATATGAAGATTTTAAGATCTCTACAGTCACTATATGCCAATCTATTTACTAATAATCTCAGAAACTCTGTAACAGTTGCTTCCTTCTTTGCAATTGTACTTTAACTGAGTTTGTGCACTGTATTTCCAGAATTCAAAATTTTTGGAGTAAACTACCTATGTGGGAGACAAAGAGAAATAATAAATTTTTTCCAAAGTATGAGACTATTTCTATCTGCTTTTTTCCCCTGCTTTTATCTCAATGCACCAGTTTTGCTCCTAAACTCTCTACTCTCTGATAATTGTAAGCAAATCCTTTAAATATACACAGAAAGAACAGAGTTGCTATTGTTCTGCCAGCCTGAATAGTCCATTGTTAATGATGAACACGTTGTGTTGAAATCCATTGAATATAGAAAATATTCTTTTATATTAAAGGTATTTTAATATACTTTTTAATTTACAGGGGAAAAGGCACTTTTTTGAAAATTGAAGCTTGAACAAGGCTAATATGATTGTTTTATTTTCAGTAGATTTCAGCATAAATAAAAATGTATCTATGCATGGTACTAATTATTGGGTATTTTTCTGGTAATGTTTAAAAAAATCAACACACCATCTCCAAAAATTAAGTAAACCTAAAATAAAAGAGAGAGGAACACCAAATATGAAAAGGACTGCGACAGAAAGAGAACATCAGTTGTTTCTCAGGATCTTTTTTCTCTTTTGTAGTAGACTATGTGCTTGGCTTTAAGTAGAGGGAGTGATATTGCACCTATGTGAAAAAAAATGGATTTAAGAATTAGTTTTTATATTGTAATGAAGCAATCTTTCTTCGTGCTTGTACTAAAGCATTCAGTGCAGCAACAGGCAGGTAACAGCGTGTCTGCAAACAGAAGGACAGGCACTCGGGGTTCCTTTGCCTGTGCTTGGCTCAGCACTGTGCTGTGCTCCTGCTGAGCGTGGAAGATTCAGTTTTACTGCATTTGGTCGTTGTCTCATCTATGGGCCAGGTTTTAAATGCATGTACATGATTTAGTTTTTGAGGGTTTTGGGCAAAGACTTTGAAGGCATGTGATGTTTGAACCTTTCTGCTAATTTCTTAAGAATCTCCATGTTTGTTATAATGATACTTTTAGCAATATCATCCTGAAAATATGAGTGAGAAACACATGTAGGGGACAAAAAAACCCACGCCAAAACATATGGACCCTTTTTTGTCTTTATATTAGTGCTTCTATTTGCATGTGATATACATTTGACAGGGCGTTGACAGTCTCAGTTCTGAGCTGCTGATATTATGTTATTTCTTCTCTTTATAAAGGAACAGATCTTCATATCCATATGTCTTTTATGTTTCAATGGAAAATCTCAAAAATAGTTTGATTAAAATGCACAAATTTTATGCATTCACTTATGATACTCCCTCGCTAAAATTTTATATAGTTAAATAAATTAACAGAAAAAGGGCATTAATTTCCATTTAAAATTTGTTGATAATGAAGCCACTTAAAAGATTAGCAAGTTTTATTTGCTCTCTAACTGTTAATGCAAACAACCCCTCCTTTGAAAATTGAACATAACATCTATAAATTCAAACCATATTTAGGTAGACTGTTCACTGTTAGCATCCTTCTCTGTAACATTTCAAAATATTATTATGATATGAAGAACATTAACACAACTCTGTGCCTTTGCTCTTATTTATGAATTAATAATTTAAAAGATCAGACCTTTAAAAACTTAATAAAGATGTTTTCTGAATAGTTTGTTAGTGGCATAACCAGGCATTATACAGTCACGAATCAATTATCTTTGCACTAATGTTACAGGATGACTTTAAGAAAAGTATATCCAACTGAATAATATTTTCATAATGATTATTCTTGGATTTACCTTTAACACACAAGTGACTTATATCCAGATGTGTGGGCAAGGCCTATAAGAAAGTATATTTGTATATTAAAAATAAGATAATGGTGCTACCTTAATTCACATATAATATTGCCTTCCAGAAAAATTATGAAGCTGAATTACTAACTCATTCAAAATCTTTAGCTCCCACCTAATTTAACAAGGGTAGAAGGAAAATACTGGTTCTGCAAATCTCAGAAGCATCTGTTACCACTTTATTGATAAGCTAAACTGTATCATTTAAATTACTCTAGAAATGCCTTTATTTTTTTTCTTTTAGCTCAAATGAGTCACTGAAAAGAAAATGTGACTTGAGAGTTACACTACAAAACATGCATTTATTTTTTGTCCTAAGGGAGACCCCACTGTCTCAAGAAAATGGGTACTTCAAATGTCTGAAAGACAGCAACTAAAAGAAAAAAAATCAATTTAGTGTTCAAATGGATCACAGTCCTGCCTCAGCCAAATGCAGTTCTCCTACAAAAAAGAATCAGTTTCAGAAGTGTTGGGGTACTTTAAATTCTGTTCCTTCATAGAAATTATATAAGCTTAAAAGTATTATACAGCAAGACAGTTAGCTAGCCCATGAAATAGAATGAGTATTAATGAGAGATGTCAGTGGACTAATGTGTAAGATTTAATATGGTAGGACATCTAACAAAATTGACAATAAATATGTGTGGGAAAATTCTAGCCTGAAGAAAATTTGTATCATGTTATGGCTTATCTGAAGTTCTGGTGAGACATTAAGAATAGTTGGTATAACTTATTAACAGCTTCCTTTGGCTAACTATTATTGATACACACATAGCAGGAAATGGTTTGCTCTTATGTAGTTTTTAAAAATACAACAAATCCTGAATCACTGGTTATTATGAATTATAAATTGTTTGGAGAAATTAGGAGAAAGAGCATCAGATTCAAACTGGGTTTTGCTTAAGTCTGTCATGATGTAAATATCTCTGCTGGATAGCACAATTCTGAAATATTTCTTTCAGTTGCTAAAACAAAATTAAGTTAATTTCAGAATTAATTTTCTAGGTTGTTTGGTTTTGGTTGTTGTTGGGGTTTTTTTGTTGTTTGTTTTGTTTTTTGTTTGTTTGGGGTTTTTTTGGTTTGTTGGTTTAGGTTTTTTTGGGGTTTTTTTTCCTTATATTGGGGTTAGTGTTGGGGTTAGTTTGGGAGTTTTGTTCTTTTTCTGACTTGTTTACTGATCTCAGTGTACTTTTAAATGAATTTTTAAAAAAGGTAAGAAATCTATTTTAATACTGCTATTTATGTATTTTTAAATTACTTTCTAGTTGATAAGCATTAATTGCACCTGTTTTTTTCTTATGTGATTTCTTACTTTGACTGCATATAAGGACATTGACATTTAAATTAAAATGTTCTTGTGTCAGTGAAAACCAAGGAATTATGCTAAATCATTTTGTTGTGCATCTTAAACTGCTGTACAATTATTTACTCATTACAGAAAACTAGAAGTAACTTATTTGTTTTATTTCAGCATATCATTACATGTGAAATGTGTTATTACTAGACATGAGGATTTCTCTTTATTGCAATTTTAAAATTATTCAGAAGTCAATTTACTGATTTGGAAGTGGAATTTTTCATAAACCACATTAATACAAGTTTTAGTTATTATAGAAGTTACTAAAAAAGCCCTACAGGACATAATGTTTGGGTTAGCAAGTACAAAGAGTTGTTTTAGGAATTACAAGAACACAACAACCTGTGACGTTTCAAGGCAACCAAATTTGTAGGGAAATTTTCTGAGAATTATTAAAAGATTGTTTTATATATTTAGTATTCTGATAGAAGTTTCTGATTCAAATATGGAAAAGAACAACACTTGAAAAATAAATAAAAGTGCTGTACTCTGATTTACATATAGATTACATTACCCTTTCAACTTACAGAAGCAGTTGTTACATTTATTTTCTACTCTCATTTTACTTCATAGTTATATTTGAACTTCTCTTCACATGATCAAAAAACACCACAGGTTTATTTAAAAGCCAAAGCTGGGGATATGTGAGATTTTCTGTTATGCCATCTCAGTGACTTGAGGCAGACACAGCTACACAATAGAGGTGTTTGCTGATAGGTTGTGATCAGCATTACAATACTGACAGTGAAAGAGACAACACAGAAGTTTTAAAAGACTGAGGTGATATGACAGCTTTGCCCACTTATATTGTTATGCAAAAAATATGCATTTGAAAAATCACCAAATGTAAGTCAACTTTACTCAAGAGAGGCAAACAGTATATCTAAATAGTGCTTCAGGTTGACTGGCAATAGATCTCCCTTGGCAGAGCTATTCTTCCTCTTAATGGAGATGTACAGAATTGTTTTGAAAATACAATGTATCTTTTTTTTTCTTTCTTCATAACTGTAAAACTCACATTTTTTACAGATCTATGATGGCAAAGACAACACTGCTCACCTGCTGGGAGCGTATACTGGGGCATCCTTAAGAGGTCTGACACTAAGTAGTACTTCAAATCATTTGTGGTTGGAATTTAACTCAGACATGGAGGGCACTGATGAAGGTTTTCAGCTTGTGTATACCAGTAAGTATTTGAGAAAAAAGTAGGAAAAGATCTATACTTTTAAAGGAATTAAAATTATGTGCTTATAAGATGAAAATGCAGTTACATGACAAATATGGAAGAAATTAACAGCAAATCACTCATCAAAATAATATACTGTCATAGTTGTACCTCAGAAAACCCAAAACACATAATACATAACCTGGCTTTGACGTTTACTTAGTCTGGTGCTTAAATCACTACCCTTCTTCTAGAAGGTTATTTTTCAATGTTGACAAGCATAAAAAAATAAGGTAAGTTTCAGTTACATGTTTCAGCACATAAAAATTTTGAAGCATGTGAGTAGTTTTAAATGTGCAACCAAAAAACATTGCTTCATGAAGGTAATACATAAGGAAAGGAAATTCTCCCTTTTAAGTCTCATCTCTGATACTTTGTTTCTGAGCTTGGATTATTGTTTAGAAAAATCCAATTTGGAACCAAAATGATAAATAAAGGTTCCAAATGTGGAATGACAAAATTAAACTATAAAGATGAGAGCAGAAAAGACTTTCAGATCTCTGCCTTAGAAGGTATATGGAAGCAGCTATATCCATATATTTTATCAAGTGTCTGTTCTGAAAATTGTAGCACATGACTATTGACATATAGTGTATATGACTTTTTTAGTGTATAATTATTTCATCATCACTGAATTATTATTTCAAAATGAATTTTTATCAAGCAGGACAGTATTATAAGGTAATTCTACAATGAAGCTATCAACATCTTTTTTTTGTCCTTGTTCTTAAATCATTAATTTTTCACCTGTTTAAAAACTGTTCTTTTGTTTCAAAAACTCTACATAATGTTTTTAAAACTAGTGCTAATAAAAAAATAACATAAGTCTAGCAGAAGGAAAGGAAAATATTTCAAGATACTAAAAGAATATGTAATTATTTTTCAGGTGAAAGTTACATAATTATACTCTGGAATAGTATGTGATAGAATAGGACTATACCCTATGATTAAAGATAGGACTTTCAGTGCTGTGTTACTATGTAAGTGTCAAGGTATTTAATTTTTCTTATTTATGTAGGTGCATCCAGGCCCAACACTTGAACCTTATCATTAACATTTCCTGTCTTTTGAGACATTCTTATTAGAATACACTTTCCTAGCCTGAAGAGTTCATAGCCTGAACAGTGCTGCATCTTCTTTTGTTAATATTGGTGGAATTGGAAGAGAAAAAGTAAGTCCAAATGAAGGCCACAAAGATGATTAGAGGGCTGGAGTACCTCTCCTATGAAGACAGGCTGAGAGAGTTGGGGCTATTCAGCATGGGAAAAAGAAGGCTCTGGAGAGACCTTGTAGGACCTTTCAGTGCGTAAAGGGAGCCTACAAGAAAGACAGAGAGGGACTCTTTAGAAGAGCATGTGGCAATAGGACAAGGGGGACTGGCCTTAAACTGAAAGAGGGTACATTTAGATGGGATACAAGGAAGAGCTCAGTCTGAGCTCCCTCTGGGTGGATGCATCAGCCAGGGTAGACGGTGCAGATCTCCCAGTCAGAGCTGCAGCCTTTACTCTCAGAGGACTGCCCACCATTGTGCCTTGAGGGTTGGGTAGGATGAGCACCCTTGACCTTTGCAGATGGTCAAAAATTATGCTCATTTGCTGGGTTATGTGGACTTCAGGTGTCTCTACTGGGCCAATGGAAGGTTCACCCTTCAAAGAGGTGTTCTCCCTGTGTGCCCTCCCACACAAACTGCTCCACCATGCCCTGGCTGAGGCCCCATGCCCTCTTTGCCCACTCTGGTCACAGCACTCCTGGTTATATATAATTAGGGCAGCAAAAATGCTGTTAGTACCTATAGTTAGGCAATGGAGTTACATGTTCACCCTAAAGAGGGAGGTGATCAGTTAAAAAGTTGACTTTGGTTCTATGTCTGTAAGGATGCTGTCCAGAGACGAGGACATCTCAGGGATCAAGGCAAATTTTAATTTCTTTTCAATCTATGTGCTCAGCAGCTTTCTTAGAAGACAGGAAATTCTAAGTGTCAATAAGGCTGACAAGTGTCCAGACCAGCATTACCAAAAATGGTTCTCCATCTAGGACTCACTTTAGCATCTTTCAGAGCTTCTGCAGCACACCCTGTACTAAGAAACAATACCTTAGGAATGAGAAGAGTTCATCTCAAAGGTTGTGGAGGCTCTTCAATAGGTGAGACATTTTCAGTCACACATGAAATGAGCTAAAGGAAGAACTGAAAAGATACAGCATTTGACACTTTTTTTTTTCCCCTTATGTGAGCGGCCTTATCCAATATGAAGCATTTTGCCTGTAAAATAAAATAAAGAACATCTTTTTCAAACAATAATAGTGATTCAGCATCTGAGGAGAGATTTTGAAAGGCTATCAACTGTTGACCAGATGGACAAATACTATATGAATGACTCTGCTGAACAAAGCAGATATGATAACCCATTCATTTTCTCCCATATTACCTATGTATGGGAATACCAATCTGATACAAAATCTCTGTTTTTGCCTACAAGCATTCTGAGGTGCATGATATAGATAAAATCATTCAGTTTTGAACAGAGTGAGGTTTCAAGTTGCTTCCCAGTTAATAACAGAAAACCTGATTTGGAATAGAAAATCTTTCTCCCAAATTGCAGTTTATGTTTCCCTATATGCTAGCATGCCTCCCTGTTTCAATATAATGCATATATCATTTTTTGGTTTTGCTTCACATCTCTTAAGTCTCAAAAATATCCAAGTTCTTCGGCTTGAATTCTCTATATGATCATTAGCATTGATTTCTGCATGTAGTTCTTAAATTTACAAACTACTGAAAGCAAAATCAGGGTATGGATTGATGAAAATAAGAGTGGTGCCACATGTGCTATTGTGCTGCAGTTGTTACTATGCAAAATAATGACAAATCTGCTGTTCAATTTTGTTTATGAGCATTTAAATGTCTATTCACAAGTAAATGGACAGTCCCTTTAGTTGCCAGTTTATAATTTATCAAAATGTTTTAAAACCGATTGATAATTATAATGAATTTTTTTCTCAGTCTTTAATTGAACTCTTAGGAAAATTGAAGTTATGACACAGCTTGGTCATGCTCTAAGAAAGATGTGTAGGCAGTTATCCTACTTAGACTGCTTAAAAACAGACAAGAAATCCTAAAGATGTTGTTACATGTAGTTTGAAAATGATTGATTTCCATTGGAAAACAGAAAATATGAATTTCATTAATGTATTTATCTGTTTGATTTTGTAACTACAACATTTTATTCCTCTCACAGGTTTTGAGCTTTCACATTGTGAAGATCCTGGTGTGCCACAGTTCGGATATAAAATCAGTGACCAAGGTCATTTTGCTGGAAGTACTATAATTTATGGATGCAATCCAGGTTACACACTCCATGGAAGTAGCCTTCTAAAGTGTATGACTGGAGAAAGAAGGGCATGGGACTATCCTCTACCATCATGCATTGGTATTAGGCTATTTAATTTTTTTATTTCTTTGTTTATTTAAGCTATTTTTTTGAATGCGATAAAGAAAAAAAAGTGTTGTTAGATCTATGCGTACAGATCTATTTGCACAGGCATTTATAATTCTCTCTCCATAGGTCTGATCTAAGTCTATGTAAGTGGTGTTGCATTTTTTAGGTTTAAAAAGGATAGTAATTATTAAACATTTTTGCGTGCTGAAATCCTAATACATGAAAATCTAGTTATTGTCAGCAAATAATCAAGGTAAAAAGACAGCTTAATAAGAAAGGCATTGTAAAACTGGTATTTTTATTTACTTACTATGTATAAATATCGATAAGCTAGGGAAAAATCATATCTTTATATGAAATAAATTAAATTAAAAACTTTAAAACATGAAAAGATAGGAAGTTATTTTGTAACTTTTTCACTTCTGTTTCTTTATAATATTACGATAACTTTATACATTTTGCAGCTACCTACAGGCTTTTTTATTCCCATTGGAGAGTGTAAAGAAGACAAGACTTAGATATTGTAGTAGCTTCTTTCTTTTTCATCTTCATTTAGAGGAAATTGAGATTGAGTGAGTAGGGGAAGCAAGGGGTGAAATACAGTTCTTAGATGCCGTTATAGATATTAAGGCATATGGTCAGTTTCATTGTGCTGCCTGTTCAACAAGAACGTAGATGTATAAATTGATTGCCCACATGGTTAGCTGGAAGATCATTACATAATGTTGTGTTTTATTAGCTGAATGTGGAGGCCGTTTTAAAGGTGAATCATCAGGAAGGATCTTATCTCCTGGCTATCCTTTTCCCTATGACAACAATCTGCGTTGCATGTGGGTGATTGAAGTAGACCCAGGAAATATTGTCAGGTACTTAAATATTACAACAAATGTTTGTAACTACAATTATCAAATCTTACCTCTAGAGTTGAAAAAAAAAAAAGAATTTTGGGCTTAAAATTTGAGATGCAGGTCAAGACCTGTGGTTTTGGCATTTTAGGTTTGGGTTGAAACTGTGTCTTTTTCAATAAGCATTATCTAAAAAAGATGGAGCTTTAAATTTTATTATAATTTTGTGAAATTGCTGGTGGAGGCAGCAGAACTCTTTAGTAAAAAACTACATTTTAAACAAACAAACAACACAATCTGCATTTTAGCAGTTCTTTTTTGTTAATTTGTTTTGATGGGAGTGTGATACATAATATTGTCTTAGGAAAACTGAAACTCTCCTGAAAAGTTTGTGTAAATACTTATAGATTATTTGAATGGCTAAAGTAATCAATTACTTCATGCTAGACAAATTCAAATATTGTTAGGGGTTTTTTAAAATTTATTTTAGTACTGGGCTTTAATGCATTCAAAGATAAATGTGTCAAACATTATAGAAAATTACTCATAAAAATTAAATTTTATTTGCTTATTTTAGTTTTTCTGTTTAGTGTTGTTGTTAAAGTTATATTGTGGAGTTAAATGAAAGCTTACAATAAAAACATGGTGTTCTTTCAGCCTCCAATTTCTTGCTTTTGATACTGAGGCATCCCATGACATTCTACGAGTTTGGGATGGTCCACCTGAGAATGAGATGTTGCTGAAAGAAATTAGTGGCTCCCTTGTTCCTGAAGGCATTCACAGTACACTCAACATAGTAACTATCCAGTTTGACACAGATTTTTACATCAGTAAATCTGGATTCGCCATACAGTTTTCAAGTAAGTTGATTAATTTAATTTTTAATTTGTTTTATAATATAGTTCACTCATACATAATTGTAATGCTGGAAACACTTGAAATCAGTGACAACATTTCTGACTTTCTTAGGGAAAGGTTTGGCACAGACTTTAGGATTTGTTGTAAAGTGATATTTTTATCTTAAACAAACAAATAAGCTAACAAAACCAATAAAATATCATGTTCTTTGCTAGTTTTGACTTTGTTTCAAAGGCAACTGGGGCAGTGCCAGAATGCTTAAAATTTTGACTAGTGTTTTCCACAAAGGAGGTGATGTAGGCGTGTTAAAGGCTCCATCCTTTTCTAATCAATAAGAGTTTCTGCTTTCAGAGACATCTGTGGGGAGTTTTCATTCTTCTTGTGGTTGCACAGGATGGAATAGGAAAGAGCTCTACAGGAACACCAATGTCCTTCTCCCTTTTGCCTTCTAGTGCTATATCATTTTCTTACAGGCAGCATGATGACAAATCTCAACAGTTACCTAACAGTTATTAAATCCCTTTAGATATTTTTTTGCTGAAACAGAAGAAATAATTCAGTGAGGTTCATTTTGACCGTCTTTTTCCTCTGATCAGTGAAATTTATAAATATTTTTTAAAGATTTGCAAGATATTGTCCAATATCATCGTTTTGTGTAAGAGTAGCAACGTTTCTAACATGAGCTGACACAGAGACTCTTAATGTTAACAGTATTTACCTCATTGTGTTTCCTGTGCTTGGTAGCTGTATTAGCCCTTGTTTTCTCCTATCCTCATTCTTTCTACATGTATGACAAATACATGTGTGTCCATGCAGTAATTTGAAAGAAGAATGAATTATGTAAATTACAGTACAAAGCGAAAGACACCTTATTTGTAGTGAGAGAGTGCTTCTGCTGCATCAACTGATTTCTGAAGCCATGAATAGGGGTTTTAATCTCTTGGCTCCCAGGTATTTTTGCCATTTTACCACCTTATCCCCTTCCAGAGTCTGTTTGAAAGAGTCTCACATATCTGTTTTTGATTCTCAGGCATGTTCCTATATTTAATGTTGAAGTGAGAGAGGGAGTGGGGAGACCATTATGCACTGAACTTATTCAGGCAGTCATTTAAGTTGAATGGAAAAATAGATTGATGCAGAATAAGAATAGAGTTACAATGCGAAATGGATGGTACATGGGAGTAAAGTTATAAAACAGCTTCTGATGCACTTGCAGTGATTTATGTGAAAAGAGGTTTTAGTATTTTATCTGAGAGGTTTTTTATTTGTTTCTCCATGCTGTTGCAGTCTGTTGAGATCTAATGACAGATTATTTTGTTTTCCTAAATTTTGATTTTTAAAGTAATGTGCAAATAGCTACACAACCTGAATAGCACTGTTGCTCTATGAACATATTATTTCATTAACCAATAAAGAAAAATATCTGAGGAGATGGAGGAAAGAGAAGGTCAATTCTTTGCAACTTTGTTTCAAGTATTGATATACTTTCTTTGAGTATGTATTGTTGTCTGAGTGAAACAGATGGTGTCTTCATACTTTAGCTACACTGTAATTAACAAACAGAAAGCTCACACAGGGGAGGTATCTGCGTTTACATTTCTCTTGCCATTTTGTGAAATTGGGTAAGAGTATTTAACTGGATTATCAGCCCTTTTACCTCAAGAGGAAAGTTATTCAATGTCAATAGATACTTTATGTTCAAACCTTTTTAAGACTTGGAATGCTTTATTTTCTTCTCTATTATATTCTTATTCTTTAAAAAAAAGGTTTCAAAAAATTGATTAACTTTCTTATTTGTTCCTTACAGTTTTTGATTTCATTTTATCAACTGTTCTTACACAATTTTGCATCTGTCATTTATTTAATGAGTGAAAATTCTCACCATTGATAATGTGGTATAATTTATATTTGACTCCTTTATAAGCCATCCATTCAGATAAAATTTGTATCTGGCAACATAAAATACAAGTGAGATAGAATCCTTCACCAAATTAAAGGGGGAAGGGTTGAAGGGAAAGCCTAAAGAAGCTGAAAGGTTATATAAATAGTAGAAAGAAAATTATTATTTCATTAGTAATATGTATTACAGCAGGTAATAATATTAGAATTGTCTCTATCTAGGACTGCCCAAAACCATCCTTTAAAAGGCATGCAAGTTGTTATTAATTTTGTAAAATTTAGAGAATCTGTAAAAAAGGGTTTCACTATGAGATTTTTCTTGCCCATTGTGCCAATTAGTCTGTTTTGTTTGTTTCTTTTTGTTAGGTTGCCTTTTGTGGGGAGGAGAAAAATCTCTAAAGGTTATTTGTATCTGAAATTGTAGAACTATGATGATTCAACATTTGTAATCTCTTTTGTGTAAGAAAATTATCATAGAATCATAGAAGAGTTTGGAAGGGACTTTAAAGACCATCTAGTTCCAACACTCCAACCCTCTTGCAATGGACAGGAACACTTTTCCCTAGACCAGGTTGCGCAGAGCTCCATCCAGCCTGGCCTTGATCACTGCCAGGTGTGGGTCACCCACAACTTCTCTGGGCAACCTGTGCCAGTCTCTCACTACCCTCACAGTAAAGAATGTCTTCCTAATACCTAATGCCAACCTCCTTTCTCTCAGCTCGAGCCTTGTGCTGTGACTACATGCGCTTGTCAAGTCTCTCTCATTGTTTCACGTAGGCTGCCTTCAGGTACTGGAACCCACAACTAGGCCTCCCTGTAGCCTGCTCTTCTCCAGACAGAACAATCCCAATTCTCTCAGCCTTTCCTCACAGGGGCAGTGTCCCATCCCTCTAATCTTCTTGGTGGCCTCCTCTGGACTCCAACAGGCTGATGTTCTTTCTGTGCTGGGAACCACAGAGCTGGATGCCATACTTCAGCTCAAGTCTCATAAGAGCAGAGGGGAAAGAAACTATTTATTTCATGCTGAACTAAGGAATGCTGGAGATTTTATATGGTTGACAGAGATAATTTTTCTTATTTAACACATTTGTACATTACTCTGAGAGGAAGAAGTGAAAGTTATGGATTTTGGATGAAATAACGGAACTCAGCCTGATTGTGCTTCTCTGCTTTCCACCACTATCAAGTTTCAGGGCTAGTGGAAGTAAAGCTTCTATTATATATCTAATGTAAATAAAGAAATAAATGACTTCACATCTCATGGCTAGGCAGAGAAGAATTTTGGTCTGATATATCTTTTGTCTTTTATGTGTCTTTATGTCTTTCATTTTTGTGTTGGACCTCTGCAAATGATCACTACAGTATCTCCTTATTTAAACATTAAAATTTTTCAGTTTCTGCAGTCTCATTTGAGACTACAATGAAGTAACATGTTAGAAAACAGATCCCACAAATCCTGAAAATCAAAGTACTAAAAGATGTGTAATAAAGCAGAATATTTCAAAAACTTTGTATCTATGTGTAAAAGGAAAATAAGAACCTCTGATGATTTAACAGTAAGATTACAATATGAGAATTTTGAAGCATATCTAAATGGCATATACAGATTGAATAATATAGCTATAGAACAGGTGCCAGAAGACTATCCTTAACTTGGGAGAAGAGTGAAAGGTTGACAAGTGGCCAGAAACAATATGCACACAGGAAGTACCTTTTACAGCATATTTTCACTGAACTGTCAGAGACAGAGCATGAAGAGCCCAGTACATACTGGAATAACACCAATGAAATCAGCAGTAATTTCTTTTGAACAGTAAATTCTGCACAAAATAGAAAATCAGACCTTCAAGTAAACTGAAGGAGAAAGAGAAAGGAACAATCATGAGAGACATGAGCTGTATATCTCAGGGTCAGACCAAACTATTAGGCGTAATGAAACACTTTTGTCAGCTGATATTGCTTCATGTCACCAAACTGGATGTGGTAGCTGTGATAAAAAACAGAGAACTGAAAGTAATTGAGTAAGAACACTAAAATGCAAAACATTTTGTGGTGATAATTGTGTATGTGTTTAAAATAAGAATTTTAGTCACTTTAATATATGTGAGATGTGTAATATCAGACCAGATCCTACTAAAGTTCATCAGATTATTTCCATAGAATTCAGTAGCCTTTGAATCTGGTATTACAGGGAAGTTTTCTCTCTGCTAACTCTAACATTTCAGGTGCCATTTATCTTTTATGCAGAAAGGAAGGATCTGTATTCATCTTTCATAGCCCATTATTTCACCACTAATAGCTGCACTACTGAGTCACTCAGCATTACAGAATACATTCTGCTCAGGTCTAAGGGTGCAGCCACATTTCTGGCTAATTAAACATCACACAATATAGAGCATTTTTTGGGCATTATAAAGTAGCTAGTGCAGAACTAACCTGTAAACATTTTTTTGCTTATTGGGAGGTTTTGTAAATAGATGCTCTACCAGTGTTTTATATCATGTGACAGCAATTTCTTATATAACGTGATATGCCTTAAAAAGCTTGGATTTACTGTCAAACTGCAGCTGTTCCTCCTTGTTTTAAGACTGGGTGAATAGCCCTTTGGAGTTACTTGCCTTTACAGAGTATAGAAAAAGCCTAGAACATTTGAGGCAGATACCTGCCTGGATGGCTTAAGTTTGGCGATACTAATTTCCAGTCTGGAATTATGATGCATCATATTGCTTACTTTGATTGCTGTGATGATTAAATGCTTACAAGTCAGCTTTCTATATTTATGCTTAATAGCCACACTGTCTTCTAAATGTTTTGCGTTCAATTTTTTTGTTTTGTTTTGTTTTGTTTTCTGTTTTGTTTTTATTAGGTTGTTTTGTTTTCTTGTTGTGGTATTTGGTTTTGGTGGTATTTTTTTTTGTTAAAAGACAGACCTATTAACCACAGTTGCATTTAGGAAAATTCTATTGACACTGAACACTGTTCTGTATTTGTGGGGGTTTTTCTCATCAACTTTCCAGTAACAAAGATCTCTACTTCTGACACATTTGCCCTGAAGGTGACTTGCAAATGCATATGGGGAATTTAACTGGTTTCTTTCTCAGAGTGCTGTTTCCTAGCACTGCTGATATAGGGATCACTTCCTAACATAACTCTTTCACTTTTCTGAAGTTAGTAAGATAGAATTTATTCTTCCTCATGTCTATTCCATAGAAGAAAAAACTTTTAATTTAAATAATTTCACACTCTGGTTTGCTGATTTCTTTCAACTTTGAGAGGAGTCCTTCGGATTTAGAAATTTCAAGAGGACTACTTTCCTGTCAGAAATATCTATGAAAGGCAACGCTTGTAAATTCAGCCCAGTGGTTTTGTTTTAGGTTTGCTGAGAGTAGTGTTGGTGTGTGTTTTCTTGTTTGGTTTGGGGTTTTTTTGCTTGGTTGGGTTTTGGAGGGGGGAGTGAGGGGTGGTTTTGCTTTGTTTTGAGCATGAAGAAGCTTAAAAAAAGAAATCGTTTACTAGATTGGTTTTCTTCTATCAGCTGTTGCCTTTCTTCTAAGAAGCAGATATTAGTAAAAGGGATGACCATTTATGTCTTTCAATGACAAAAATGTCATTCCTGTCACAAGTCCGCAAAAGACAATAACTGGTTAGTAGCAATCATCTCTTAATTCAGTAGTATATAGGGCATGTGCATTTTATGCAGGCAAATATTATTAGTTAATGCTTCCATGTAAAATGTCCTGGTAATGGCTTGTAGCTAGAAAGACCTGGAGTTATGATATGAATAGATGAAAGCAGAAAGGAAGTATCCAAAGAAATTGGTGACATTATAAGTAATTTTAACATTATAAATAAACAAATCATCCTCTCAGTCATGTCACCCTGAAGGTAACTTCTTTTAATTATATTGAAATTGAAATACCTGATTTTAAACCCCATGTAACATATTTTGTCCAAACCTTTTTGACTTGTATCAATAGGAAATCTTCTCACTTGCCCTAAATTTACATATATGAAGTTGACTTTGTCTGACTTGTGACATGGCATTTCAGAGAGATCAAGCTGATATGGTTCCAAATTTGAAATGCCATGTGTCTCAGAATAGTATTTTAATTTCATATTGCAATTTTATATGTGGGAAAGCTATTCTTTCAATCTGAAAAATCTGATGATATGTTTTCACTTAAAAAATAATAAAATTGAACACAGTGTGTTAGGTTTCTCAGATAAAATTTACAGTTCCAATGGGTCATTTTACTTGCAAAAAAACTCCATTACAAATATTTATAATTGTGTATACAGCAAAGTAAATTTGGAAGTGCAAAAGTATACTTCTTGGATTCTTAGTATTATAAATTAAATTATTTTTCTAATTCAGAAAAGGTTCTCTAACTTCTTCATCATTTTTTCCCTTTGGTTAAGCCAATCTCTTTCATTGAATTCTTTCAAGTCAACTATTGATCAAAATAGAGCATAAGACAGCCAAATATTTCTGCAGTAATACAAATCCTTGAAATTATTTCAGCTAAGGTACTTTGAAGATTTAATTAATAGCATTTATTTTATTTTCCATTTTGTATTAGTCACTAAAAAGATAGGCAAAAGAGTACAGATTATGCTATTTTTTGTGCCAGTTACCTTCCTAATATTTAGGTGTGACACCAAGAGAAAGGCTTTACAATTTGGTCTATATCCACACACACAATTGTATGATTTTGTTCAAAGTAGCAAATCATAGAATGAGGATATAAGAAAGCCTGATCCTCTAATAACCTATGCTTAATATTCTAGTTTGCCTCTTTATGCTCCCTTGGGACCAAAATTATGTGAATCCATTGACTGGATGAGGAGTATAATCTCAATTAATCTTTCCTTCCTTTGTATTTCCTTTGCTACCAATAAGAGGACAAAACTGAATGAGACCGGGACTTACTGTGTTTTGTTTTCTACGTACAAAGAATCGTCACCCAAACCACTTGTCTTGTGAGGATTTCCTGAAAATTAGTCTCTGCATTCAAGTGCTACATTGATTATTCTGCAGTCCTTATCTGCAGTCCTATATAGAACTACAAGCAAGCTGCTCTGTGTCTGACAAATTCATCATTTGAGGTTTACATTATTTATTTTGGTGAAACCATGTAAAGATGGCGTGTTGCACATGTTTACATGTATGTGGAGTTCGTCCTGGCTCATTGAAATATCTTCTTACAATAAGTTTTGTATATAGGAGAATATTGAGCTGTTTTTGCAGAATTCTCCAAAAAGGTATCTTGCTAAGTTTTTGATATAAAAGACAGAAGAAAGTGGAATTGACATTCAACCACATGACTGGGGAAACCATTTTCCAGTGGTAAATAAATTAGATGCCACAGTTATACTGCTCTCTGTTGTCACTGAGAAATTATGTTTTTGTGTTAATGCTTCTTTGGAGATAATTTTCTGTTCATCATTTTCAGTATCAGTTGTCTCCTTTGTTTGTCATTCACGTGCCATCCTTTATAGCTTCACACACATACATGGACATACACGTGATGGGATCTTTCCTGCAAGTACAGATACATCTTCAAGACTGTTGTCCTTATTTCTACATTCAGATTACAGTAGAGTTCACAAATATATGGAGGGACAGTTATTTTGAGACTTATCTTCTGTTTCTCCAAGGCCTTATCCTCCTCTCTGTTGTGCATCTCTCATTTTCAGGCAATGAGCGTAATTGAAGCACATATTCTATTGCATGCAATCCATGCCATAGGAGAGAAAGGAGTTTTGGTGGTTTTACTTCCAGCTTGTAATTAAATGAACATAAAAAAATGTATCTAGAGAAAAGTAGTATTTTGAGAGAATGGCATATAGATCTAGATATATATATATATATATATATATATACACACATGTATATATATATATATATATTTATATATATTTTAAAAGTCATAGAATCATTAAGGTTAGAAAAGACTCCTAAGATCATCCAGTCCAACCATCAACGTAGTATGAACACCATGTTACGGTGGAGGTGACCAAGTTTGTTAGCTCATTGTCCATTCCTATTTTCCTCTTATCCCATTTCTGACCAGGGACAGCTGTTTTGTAACATAATGATATTAAAGGGAGATTTTTGCTAATAATTTATTGGCATAGAAAGGTTTATTTTTTCTTAACATCATTCCAGTAATCTGTCTGATCTCATCATTGACAGGTAGAGAAAATACTCTTGACTGATGAATGCTCATCTTTCAGTTCTATGTGTATGAATGTGGAAAAAATTCTTTGTGGACTGATGTCTTCAATTCCTGACTGGACATATTCAGACATGAAGTCTGAGATATAATTCATTTACGTAGATAAATTTTAAAATCTTGCAAAAGAACATAAATATAAAATCTTTATTCTTATTTATATTCCACTGTTGTTTTGGTAAGATGTAATCTGTATAATGCAACTAAAGAAAACAGAACCTATTTTTTGACAGTGTTCTGTAATTTTTCTCAGGTCAGTGTAGTATAATGCTTTCCTCAATAAAAAAAATTCCTTGCCTTAGCAAAGATCAGAGCAATGACATTCAAGTGCACGGACAGAATGTTACCAAATAACGAGGCCAATTCTGTATCAATGCCAAACTTATCAATTATAGTACAAGCTCCCCCCCAAAAAACTCTCCAAAAAACAACAAATCAACAAACAAACAAATAAAAAGAATCAATGGAAAAAGTTAGCAAAAGTTGAGTAATTCAAAAAGATTAAGTACCTTCTTTATCAGGTGTCAGGACCTCCAAATTTGGCCCTATCTTTAAGAACTACCAAAATACTCTTAGAGTTTTGAGATTATAAAGCTATAAAGCATATATACAATTTGTGATGTTAAAATACAAAATAAAAAAATTAACTTTTATGACAGGAACAATCTTCCCCTCTTCAGAGGATTTCAGTTAAAGGACAAGGCAAACCATCGGAGTTGTTCTCTGTTGTACAACCATATCTTTAACAGTTGCAACAAAGCAGGTTGCATACTTTTCTGTAAAGAACCAAATGAAACAGACATATTTTAAATCAAATCATCTTAATGATCATTTTAGTAGAAATGGTATTAACTGAATGACCATTGGTAAGATTTTTCACTGTATGAGCAGCCCTTGCGTGTTGTCCAAGATCCTTATAATTTCTTTTTGAGAAGCTATTTCTATCTCACTGTATTCATATGCACACATAAAGAAATATACCATCTGACATAGGGATGGTATAAAAGGCTTTAAAAACCCTGTGGTTCCAAAAAAACCCAAGCCCCAAACATGCAATCCAAATGAAATTAAGATTTTCAAAACACTTCTTCCCAGCTGGAATGCATTGCCAGCATGATTACATATTGTCACAGTACCCATTTTCTGCTGAGTTCCAGAAATTATCTGAAACCATATGCCAGTGTATTTATTTGGGGCTAGGTTACATACTCAGTGCCAAAACTACGAGCAAATGCTTAAGAAATAATACCTGTTCCAAACCAAAGGGTTCATATACATGGAAAAAGATTGTTGCTTATGAACTAGGAATAAAATAGCTCAAACAGTTGTTCAATAAGATACAGTAAGACAATTGTAGTACTTTGGAAGGTTTTAACAACTAATATAAATTGAAAAAATCAAAAACAATAAGAAAAAATAAAATTATGTTATCTCATTAAACCTGTGACGGTTATCTCCCTAAGAACTAAAATATATATTTACTAAAAAATATATTTAGATCTGTAACATATCCTATCTGATAACCTAACTATAACCCGAACCTATCCAATAAAGTCCCTTAAGAAAGAACTTGATGTCCACTGTTCCCCCAGCAAAAAAACCCAAACAAACAAACAAAAAAGCAGGTTACAGTGTAAACAAGGCTTTTAAAAGAAGTTCAATTGATGTGTGAGACTGCTATGGGGAATCCAGGGTCGAGGTGGTGAGGACACCTGTTCTGACTGTGTGGGTGTGGGGTGTGTTGCTGTGAAGGAGCCTTGGCCCCAGCTCTGATGGTGTGAGTGTGACTGCTAGAGTGGGTCGTGGATAGTTGGGGAAGGTTCCTTAACACAGAGGCCTGCCTAAACAACCTAGAAAACCCTGCTTGTGCAAGATTTTAAACTTCTTTTGTTGAAGGGATGCTTTATTCTTAATATTTTCCCATATTAATCTTCAAACAGTAACTGACAAACTTCGATAGAATCCATGAAGTCATGCAAAATCAATAAATGGACTCTGTGGTTAGAATTTACTTAAGAATTACAATGATGATGCTCATAAATCTCGGTTAGATCTACAGCCGAAATAAAAGTTAAAGATAGATTAAAAAATTTTTATCAGCAGTGCTTCTGTTGGTAGAAGACAATGAAAACGCTACAGATAATTTATTTTTTCTTCTCCAAGAAAAGTTGTATAGAAGGTTGGATTTGAGATAGCAAATACCAGGCTGACCTGGTTCTCAAAAACCGTTAGAGATGCAGAGAGACTGCAGTGTCCATACGGGTAAAGGTAAAATGTGGATTCTGAGATAGCTTGAATTTTGAAGGTGCAGTCTGTCAGGCTTGGTTCAGCTTGATGCAAGTTTGAAAGACCAGCAATACTAGAAAGCCTTTATTTAAAGTGATAGGGGCTTGGAAAAACATGTTGGTTTAAATGAGTTAATAATAATTTTTTTTGACATGCTGTGTGTTATGAAGAGCTTGAAATGTGGATGGCTTAAAGTTTCTGACCTGATTATATGCTCTGGAAAAAAAAAAAAAAAGGAGAAAAAAAAGGAAAAAAACAAAAAAGTGTCTTTTATTCCCTAATTCTTCTGGATTGGGATTCAGACTCCAATGATATTGGACTTGTCCTACATTAGAACATTAAATTTAGAAATCACTGTTAACACCAAGAAATCCCAAGACATTTATTATATTGCTTCCAGCATCAGTGGAGTCTTTTGCAATCTTTAATGCCATGTTTCAAAGTATCTTTCCTGCATGAAAATCGAACTGTATTTTTAGGACATTTCAGTCACACATTAAATTGCTTGTGCTTATAAACTATCAGAAACTTTTCGACTCTGGCAGTAACTTGCTATTTTTGAGACAACAATGATCAATTTAGTATATTTAATTATCTGATGTATGGATTAAATGTATTTTTGTGCCTTATTATTAAAAAGATATATGAAAATGTTTTTCTACCCCACATAAAGAACATTTGTAGGTAGATCTGTGTTTACATCTTTTGTGGGTATGACTGAGTGGTTTAACAGCTTCTGTGGCTCTGTAGGAGTATTTGCACAGTATTGTATGGCTAGTAAAGAGAAGATTTAGGATAATCCTTCCTCTCAACCGTTCAGAACATATCAATCTGTTGCTCTTAGGACAAATCCAAACGAGTTGTGGGAGCCAAGGAAACTGAATTTTTTGCATGGCTTGGGTGCCATGAAACTGCTAAACGAGATTTTGCCCCACTTCTTTCGAGTCACATAGCAGGAATGGGGTAAGATAAACAAAGCTCCAGAATAAATATTACTTCTGCATGTGCAATGGCACTTATTTTCTGGAGGATTAGGGGTTTCATATTCAAAGTCTACAGTAGACATTATGTTATATGGCTATCTGAGTTATTAAGTCTCACTTGTGGGTCCTTTGTTTATTTTTGTGTCAGCAGGTAACGTAGACTAAGAGGAGCTGATTTATAGACTGAAACAGCTGGTACTGAGCTACTGCTGGCAACACTGTTCAGAGATATTGTTAGTTCAGAGTTGGTCTACTGTAGTTCAGAAGCGTATCTTCCAATATAGCTTCATCCAAATGAAAACAATTCAACTGTTCCAAAATCAGGCGCCATTGCAAACCAAAGCACAATCTGGAGTTTTATTTCACAAATACACTCAGCTCGGAAGGGTGTAATAACTATGTTGAAACACTTTCTACCTCTCTGACCATGTAGAGAGACATACAACCTCTGTGTGTCTAATATGTTAATTAATCTCTCACCTACTGAACAGTTTGATCATGAGCCCCATTCATCCCCATCCTGGAATTCTCGATCAAGAATTATCTCTTAATTCTTAATCTAGCCCAAATCATTTGACTGATTGCAGTATAAATACTCTAAACTAGCAATGCCTAGAGAAAAAAATAAAATAGGTTTCTGAATTTCTCTACCTTTATTAGTGAAAAAAGCTCTCAGATGATCACACAGAGGTTTACACTACACACAGAGTCACTCTTGCACCTGTTGTGCTGCATATATTAGGTAACAGACACATTTGGATTTTGTCTATTTCCCATCAAAAATGTAATTTAGTAGGAATTTAATTGATTACATTTACAAATCACAGCTCGCTAGTTATTCAAGACAATATTTCCTAAACTCTGAGTTTTCAATTTTTGTAATAGAATAAAACATGATGTATTCTTTCCTCACTTTATTGATTCTAATATGTCACAAAGAACTTTAGTGCTTACACATGAATTTATGGGGAATTGTGATAGCCTGCTCCATTTATTTTGCAGAAAACTTTCAAGACTGCATTGCAGGTAATATAACAAAGACATCAGGGACTTTATAATTCCCAAACTTTTTGCTTACTCCACAAATTTCCATGGGGAATGATGAAGGCAGTGATTGAGGTGCCTGAATATATAACAGGAAAAAAAAAACCCCACTTCTTCTACTGGAATATACAGTTCATAGACAGTATTGACACTTCAAAAGGAGAGAAAAAAATAGGCTGAAGGTAGATAATGAAAAGAAATATGAAAAAAATAAACAGATTAAAGAAGCAAACAGAGTTGAATGCAGAACAGAACACACATATCCTCTCTGAAATAAAAAAAAACCTCAAACATACACAGTTTTTAACAGTAGTAATGCTGGGCTAGAGTCAGGCACATGAAAAAGAAACCTAAAGGGTAGAGCAGATATGACAGAAAGCTGTGATTAAGAAATTAAGTTTGAATATATGGCTAATATATGTTAGCAGTCAATAGATGCATTGGTTCTATAATTATACACAGTACTGAGATTTTCCTTCTCTGGTCTCTTTCTTATATAAGTATTTTTAAAATTTTCCCTCAAAAAAGGACATTTATGTATTTGACGATTCTTGTTCTGGCAATCTGATTTATCAAAAAAAAAATCCACTTCCTTTTTGAGGCAAATACATGATAACAAGCAGGTCAAAATAGAATTTAACAAATAACAGAGTTATTCTTAAAATAGAGGTTACACATTTAATATAAATTATTAATACAGGATTTCCATCTCAATGGAAAAAAATCACGTATTTCCTTCTGTTCCATCACATGAGAATGCTAAGAGCCTAGCTTAAGCAAAAGCTTCTCTCTTGTAATATTGATTGTAGAGGGAATCTAGGAAACAAGCTTATTAATAAGACACCTAACTTTTGCATGGCCAAGATTAAGTTAAATTAATCCCACTCCTAATTAAGCAAATTGAATTTAGACATGTGCATACAAAGAAAGATATGTGGTTTTCAGAAATATCATGAAAGAATAATTTATTTACTCTTTAATCTCACTATAGTTGTGGAACTGAATATCTTCTCCTGGCTCATTCTCTTTAGTATGGACTAGACAGGAAAAAAAAGACAAGAAAATGGTCATTTTTAGGAATTCTATAATGCTCACTTCTTTCCACAACAAAGTACAGTAACACGTCAGACAAACAAATAAGAAAACAATCAGGAACATACATATATATATACACACCTCTACCACCATTTAAAATGATAATCAAAGTAAAATAACAGCTGAAATTTTAAATCTAAATCTGTCAGTTCGACTCATTGAAACGCTCTGTAGAGGTATGTGTATATGTTGAAATGGAGGTCAAAGAGACAAAACATTGGAGTTCTTGCTTTCAACAACAGCAACAAAAAAAATGCAGATTTTAATATAGATATAAATTAAAAATGTAGAGCAAAAGATGTGTCAAAACCTCATATATTTGTTTGACTTGTCCAGTATGCATACTCATCCAAGGCTATTACCTGTTTTTACCCTACCCCATCCCCAAAGGCTGTGGGACAAATTATACTAACTGCTCTAAGTTAGTAGCTATGTAGCTCTACAGTGTACTTTCACTAGGAACTCACCTCTGTTTTATTATCCTGGTGATGATATTGAGGATAATATCATGTAACTACATGAATAAATAAATCACATATCATCTAGTAGCAATATTATGCAGGGTTTTTTCTCTCTTCCTTAAAGTGCCACTTCACAGAGAATATAGAAGCAAAATCTCCCCCAGATTTTAGGCAAATCTGACCAAAATGATTATTTATTATTTATTATGTAAAGCAAAGTATATTCTGTGCTTTTAATGGCATGCTGCATTCTTTCCCTTTCTTACATAAATTTTGTTAATTCAGAATAAATTAATGTATTTTTTACCAGCTTAATGAGAGTCTCACCTGGTCTGTCAGATCAGTTCATAAATCCTTCAATTAGAATTCATACTTTTAATAGAGCCTTGCAAAGTGCTGAAAAAACTCTGAAAAAAAAGAGAATTAGACTTCTAGAAATCAAGCACTTAAAAGGCTAAAACTCAGATGATGTGTTTTATCTACTTCCACTGTTGGAGCAGTGAATCTCTCTTTTGCATTCTAGTGTTATGTCACAAAAATAAGTCTTAAAGCAGTGTTTTTGTTTCTAAATTAACTCCGTGTTTATTTAATGTGAATTTGGAAAGCTTAAAAATAGTGATAAAATAGTTTAAGTTGGAAAGGACCTCTGAAGACCTCTAATCCAACTGCCTGGTCACAAAACAGTCAAACAGATCAGCCTATTTAGGGTTTTGAATATCTCCAAGGCTGGAGATAACACAACCCCTCCGTAAAAAAAAAAAAAAAAAAAATTATAAAATCTTGTTTAACTACACTTGTAGTGAACCAGTGTTTTCTTCTATGCAGCTGGAGTTTTACTTGTTGCAACTTCTGAATGATGTGTTTGTGTTTTTGCTGCATGCACACTTCCTAGAAGAGTTTTCATCTTCTCTATTCCTTTTCTGTAAAGCTGCTTCCTGGTAAATTGTTTCTTGTGATTGATTTGTTCCAGATGCAGGATTCTGCATTTCATTTTTTGAACATCGTGAAGTTTCTGTCAGACTTTTTCTCCAGCCTACTGAGACCTCCCTAAATAGCATCCCTGCACTAGAGCATATCAGCTGATTGTCCAGTGTCTGTAAACTTGCCAAAAGTTAACTCTGTCCCCATCTTTAATGGCTATTGAAGTCAACATCCACCCCTGAAGGACACTGCTGCTAATCAGCTTCTGCCTAGGTTTTGGTTCATGGGCACTCTTTGAACCTGGAACAGCAACCTGTTTTCCATCCATTTCATACTCCATTTATCCATGTTTCACCAATTTGGCTACAGAGCCAAAAGACCAAGAGGTAGGTTGAACAAGTGGGGAAACATGCAAGGTGACTACAAACATGCCAAATAATGGTAAGGTTTTAAGTTTGGCATGCAGATCTTATATTACAAAGGTAATTTGCATAAGTGATTAAAAAACCCAAACATTGTATCAAAAATTCCTGTGTGGCCCCTTAATGTCTTTTTCAGCCATATACAATATTTTTGCAGAATGATGCAATCTAGTAAGAGCAATATGATGTACAGACAGTAACAAATTTTATACCAACAGCCTTTTCTCTTTGGCCCTTCAAGATTGATCACCAATTCCGGGTAAGTATCAGCCCCCATTCTTCTGGAATTGATACCAGCATGTTTTAGATAAAGCAGATAAATGTTTTTCTTGTTTATGGCAAAATTCAAGGCAGGTAATATTTAAGTTGGCAGAACAGAGTTTCTCTCCAATATGTGCTGCTCTGACTGGTCAAGGCCAATGAAAAGATACAGTGTGTCCTGTGTTCTCAGCAGGGACGGGTGCACAACAATATATGACTGGGTTTACTCCTTGATTCAGTCTAAGTTTACCTTAAGGATTTTTTCTTTTACTTCTGTCCTGTATTAATCCTATGAACCTTTTCACATTTCATTAAATTATATTCCAGTGTAATCTAGCTCCAATATCTTGTTCTCCTGCATGCAACCTTTGCAAGATCTGCTAGTACAGTGCAGTGAATTTAGTAATTTCATATTTTAGTAATATTTTTTCTCTAAATTTAAACCCAGCAGCTTATTTAAAGATATAAATGGAAGTCGTGATAGTGTCTAAAGCAGAAATTTTTTTTAATTGCATGACAATTTAACAAAATCATTATATTTAATTTATTATTCAATAATTAACATTTTGAAGAAATGTTTATTTAAACTTTGAGGACTAAGGAGGAAAATTTTCCCTTACTTCTGTTCATATTTGATTTTTTGTGAGGATTTATTTGTGGGGACTTTCTCCTCTGTAGTCAGGACTTTTTATGTGCAAAAACAATCCCATAAAAATCCCAATAACTTTATAGAAGCAATTCTTACATGTTTTATTAAGTATGTCTTGGAAATTTTTTTTTAAGAGAAATAACCTATTTAGACCAATATTTGCTCTTCAAAAACATTGTAAATGCAAAACCCACACACATTTTGGATTAATAGATTGCTGTCTGCTGGTATTACCTCCCCAGAAAGAGGGCATCTGAATTAAATCTCGGTACTGCCACTTTGTGTTTATGTTACACAGATTGCTGAGCTCAGTGGGACTAGTTCCACAGGCAAGTCTGACATTCGGTATTTATTTGTAATACATGTAACAGGTTTCAGTTCTATAATGTAAGTGGGAAATAATATTTAAGTAAATAAACCTTGATGTACTTATTATTTAAGCTTACATATTTTGGTGCATATTAAATAATATGTTGGCCAGAATATGTTAAATATGGGGAAAATATCATAAATTTTTCATTCTTTTCTTGTAGTCATTGGGATTGTGTGTTGTTTTAGTAATACTCTGTAGTTATGAATTATATATAGCTGTACATTCTCTCAAACTAAATCTTTGTGTATTTTTTGTATAAGTGATTTTTTTAATATTACAAAAGTCTAGCATTGTAGATAGGTCATGTGCAAGGGTATAGATATGAGTGATCAATGAAATTCACTTCCAAGGTCACTACTAAATGTTACACCATACATATATTTATGAACTATAGAACTGTGGGAAATTGAAGGTGTGTACTAACATTCCTTATTGGAAAACCTGAAGTCCTTAATCTGTTTTTTCCATTATTCATATTAAAAATTGCTCCAAGTTAAAGAAATTTCTCTAAGTCAAATGCTTAGGATTGCATGAAATCTCCTACGTTCCTTTCTATATATTGCAGTGCTACAGAGATTTAAAAAAAAAAAATAAAAGAAAAATTAGGCCCTTTTAATAACTAATTTTTGAAGTGATTAGGAAATTTTTTTATTTGTTTCCTGATTAGAAAACTGTGAAAAAAGGACAAAAATGGATGGAAAATCTGGGTTTTTTGAAAAATTTATTTTTATTTTTTCACTTTCCTTCTAGGTTCTGTAGCCACTGCCTGTCGTGATCCTGGTGTCCCCATGAATGGAACTAGAAATGGTGATGGTAGAGAACCTGGAGACACTGTCATTTTTCAGTGTGACCCTGGCTATGAACTTCAAGGAGATGAGAGAATAACCTGCATTCAGGTAGAAAATCGGTACTTCTGGCAGCCAAATCCACCAGTCTGTATAGGTATGGACAAACAATCAAGTAATACTTTCCTAACAATAAAAATCCTCATGTAATGGATCACACTACTCTAGGAACTTGTTTTCAAAATATACATGTACTGCACCTTAGAAATTATTTTGCATAAACCTCTGATAGACAAAACCAAAACATTTCCTCTGTAGTTGTTAGTATAATCGTTCTCATCCTTTCCCTCTCAGGGCCATATCATTTATAAGTTGATGATCTGGGACAGAGAAAGCAAGAAAGTCAATGTCGATGACCACTATCCTTGGTAGTCTATCCTTGGACAAACATTGCAGGGAGGAACTTGCCATTGGAACACTGCGCGGCTTTCAAACACTCTCTTTCCTTTAATAAACTTGACCTTTGCTGTAACAAATAAAATCTGCATTCTATTTGCATCTGAGTGCTTGCACAGCATCTGCCCTGTTCATGCATATCTACAGACAGGTGTTTTCAAACATTCTACTTGGTGTCAATTGAGAAATAATTACCCTACTATAAAGCAGTACTAACAGTTTTAATCATTATCAATAGTGTGTCGATGATATTATGAAATAGAGTAAATGTAAATGATCAACTGACATTCTGTCCTTAGTACATATGTAAATATGCATACACTTGTTTTCTAGCTACATACATCAATTTACCTAATATTGGTAATTTCCACACTTTATGCACAACATCCACTGTACATGGAGTAGCAAGAATGCTTATTATGATGATTTATTTGTGCAAATACCAAGCATGAAGTTATCCTCTATTGATTTCCTGTGATGATACATTCTTGGGAAATATGAACTGCTAATAGACTAAAGTAGAGTGTTCAAACCTTGCCTTGGAGTCAAGAGATTTTAAAATTGTGTGTTGTTATGCGGTACACCCTGAAGTTCATTGATTTTTTTTGCAAGCTTGTAATATATTCATTAATGTTGCTTCCATGCCTATAAATCAAACCTGCACAATACTTACTCTACATACAATTTCAGCATCATCATAGTTTATCAACATTTTAGGAAAAAAGATACAAAATTTTGATGGAAGAATAAGAGGCAGGGATAATTCCTAAGATGTACAGCTGCGCCATGTTCTAGATCTGTTTTATTAGCTCATTACACGCCAAAGTGTCTATTCAAACCTCCTAATTATTAATCCTCAAAACTAGGTAAATGTACTTGTTAATTGTTCTTACCTGTGGTAGTGCCTTGGTTGTTTTGATTCCCTTAGTCTTACCTCTAAGAAAATTTTAAGAGCATCTTCATTTCAAAGGCAGTAGCATTGGCAAAATAACAAAGAATTAAATAATGATTCACGTATTTGAATGAAAGATAGTAATTAGAAATTTTTCTATACTGAAAGTATTCTGACAATATAAATCTGAGTAGATGTCTCTGCCAAAAGACTGTTCTTTGGCTTATGTCTGTGGTGCACAAAATAGCTACATATTTTCCATTCCAAAGATTTTCTGGATCTAATCTTGCTTAGATACCAGAACCTTACATTTGCTTAGTTTTCTCAGTGATGACATTAAAAATTTTTTCATTCAAAAAGTCTTTTTAGGATTCAGGTTAACTATGCATTTAGGGGGAGTATAGACTTACTCGCAGAAGTTTCAGACTTTCTTCCAAAATTCAGTTTTAATGGTTTGTTGTTTTGTTTGGTTTTTTTTAAACTTGTGGCTTGGTTTTGCTTCTTTCTATTGTTTCTTTTTAATCAAGGTCTTGGTTTCCATACTTATAGCTATAAAAAGTTTTATTGTAAACAGTTAATTCCAGTGGTGCTTTCCTCAAAATGATCTATGTGACACTAACATAAAGGAAAATTTTAGCAGATTTTTGTATTTCAATATGATTATTTAAATTTATATTCAGACTAGATATATGGAAGACATTTTTTTACATTTAGGACAGTGAAGCACTGGAGCAAGTTGCCCAGAGTGTTGTGTATATCCCATCCTTGCTACCATTCTAGGTCAGACTGGACAAGGCTCTGAGGAACTTAATCTAGTTAAAGATGTCCCTGGTCATCGCAGCATGATTGGAGTAGATGATATTTAAAGTTCCATTCAAACTCAAACAATTCTATGATTCTTTATTTAGTATCTCTTATTAAAAAAAAATGAAAAAGTAAATGAAACTATACATTCTGTTTCTTTCATTAAGAAGTAATTCAATGAATAAATAAATGAAGCCAGAAAGCTGTGGAATGAGAGTTTGTTGCCTTCTAGAGAAATTAAATAGATTTAAATAAAAAGCAACCCAACCTATTCTTCCTCACATGGAAAAAATGATTGCTGAGATGAGCATAGAGACAGTGAGGCACAGTGCTTGCTTACCACTGTGTCTACACAGAGAGTTATATAGACAGGCTTACATCACCTACATCTAGTTTCCACTGCATAACACATTAAAATAATTACATTTTTCACTGTGTATTGACATTTGCCTTTCTTTTTAGATGGATTGTTATATTTGTTCAGTCTTACATCTTATGTCTAAAACTGTAAAAGGGGTTCCTTAAACTTTGTTTTCAGCGTTGGTCGGTCCTCAGTTAATAAACAAGGTTATGGCCCTTAATAATAACTTTCTACACAGTAAACTAAGAACATTATGGATTCTGAAACACACAAGAATTTAATTAAAGCACACAGAGAAAGAAAGAGAAAGTCTATGAATAACTTTAGAGAAGATAGTAAACTGGAAAAGTAAACATCATCTAATAACATTTTTCATTAGATGATGTCAATATTCTCAATTTACTATCTTATGAACTGAAAATTAAAATAATCTGAAACTGTTCTATCTGAAGAAAATTCTATCTGGAAGATATTTTACAAATTTGATTTTTTTTAATTTTTTTTTTTTACTGCAGTTAATGGCATAACTTGATATAATATATATTGTGGCTGTCTAACTTAGTGTACTTTCCATTTATTTCCTTTTGATTATCAACTAGATCTTGGGAAGGATTACATAGAAGAACCAGTCTCACTGTAAACAGAAAATGTAACTGCTAACATGTGTAAAGAAAGAATAAGTACATAAGAAAGAAGTTACTAATATGGAAATATTTTATCAACGAACTAGCAGAGAACTAAACTAAATCAAGACATCAGGAAGGTATCATGAATGCAGACATCGGCAAAATTTAGTCTGGAGCAAGGACATAGTGTTTCACTTCTTTGTACCATCATATGCCCATTCAGTGTATTAACAGACTCATAGTTTAGTGAAGCTTGATTACAGTGAATAACTTCTGAATATCCTTTTTGGTATTTTTACATTTTCATTCCTGAGATATGCAGATAGTGCAACTTGTACCATAAAAGTACTTGAGGAGGAGGAATGTACAGGGTTACACAGAAGAACATTAGTTACAGCTGATGAGCAGACTTTACATTCCATACAGCCTCACAGTTCCTCTTTTGCATAAACTTCTGCTTCAACAAGAGAGAATACAGTGAACTCTTTTACAGTTAATGGAAGTGTATTGTTTTGGAATAATTCCATTGTAGTTATTTCAGAATTGTGACAAAGGAACATTGAATGACATATGCTTCTAATTAGAAACAATAACAATTTTAATTTTTTGAAGACAGAAAAATTGCAGTTATTATCCTTATTGTAAAATTAAGTAAATGTTTCATACTAAATGAAACCTCTCACATCTGTTCCTTTGTAGCTAATGGAACTTTCTCTAGCAACTGAAAACATCTGAGAAAATGTTATAGTGATAAAAATTGTGTTTATCAAGAAAAGCAAAACTAATTGTACTAGGTCTGGAAATTGTAGTTTATGCATTTGCAAGTACTATTGATTTATTATATTTTTGTATTCTTAAAACCAATTGTTTCAACTTCTAAGTTTTTTACAAAAAATGGTGATTTTACAATTCATTACCACTTTTAATACCAAAATGTAAATGAAGATTCTAATTGTTTGTAGGGGGAGGTTGGTTTTGAATTAATTTTGCTATTCATTACTCCCTTTTAATATAAAAAGATATGTTAAATGTAGAAACACTAAACTTATACATACTGTGACTGTGGATATGTTAATGTACTTAAGTATTCTACTTGCACTACTTTCATTCATAAATGACTTGTAATTTAATTAATAGAATCATAGATTCATGGAATGGTTTGAGGTGGAACATCTAGTTCCCTCCCTTCTACCATGTCAGGTACACCTTCCATTAGAAATTACTCAAAACCTCATCCAGCCTGACCTTGAACACTTACAGGGACAGGCATCCACAACTTCCCTGGCCAACCTGCTCCAATGTCTCACCACCCTCACAGTAAAAAATTTCTTCCTAAAACCTGATCCAAACCTACCTTCAGTTTAAAACCCTCCTCCCTTGTCCTATTACTGAATGACTTTGGGAAAAGTTCCCCTCCAGCTCTCTTCAAGGCCCCCTTAGGCATTGGAAGGTACTCTAAGGTCTCTTGGAGCCTTCTCTTCTCCAGGCAGACAATTCCATCTCTCTCAGAGTGTTTTCATAGGATAGGTGTTCCATCCCTCTGATCATCCTCCTCTGGACTTAGTCCAACAGGTCTATGTCTTTTGTTAGATGCTCTCGAATTGGGTGCAGTATTTCTCATGATATTAGGAAATACTGTGTATATTTCCCAATAGGTTGAATTAAACCTGTACATATCATCTTGATCTGTACAGATCATCTCGAGTGCAATCACACAGCACAGGACAACCAGGGGATCAGGCCCAGACAATACTGGTTTATGAAAGGCAGGTCCTGCATGACCAACCTGATCTTGTATGACAAAGACACCCCTCAGGGGATGTTGACTACCCAGAGTTTAGTAAAGCATTTGACACTATTTCCCACATCATTCTCATGAAGAAACTGACTCTTCATGGACAGGTGAACTCTTCAGTGAGTAAGTACTGACTGAATGGCTGGGCCCAGAGAGTCGTGGTGAATGCAGTCCATCCAGTTTGTTGACGGTCACTAGTGGTGTTTCCCAGGGCTCAGTACTGGGGCCAATCCTGTTTAATAACTTAATTGATGTTCTGGATGAGGATGGAGCACACCCTCAGTCAGTCTGCAGATGAATTAAGTTGTGCTGAAGTGTTGATCTCTTGGAGAGTAGGAAGCCTCTGCAGAGGGATCTGGAGAGGCTGGATCAATGGGCCAAGGCCAATGCTAGGATGTTCAATAAGGTGAAGTGCTGGGTCCTGCACTTGGGTCACAACAACCCCCCTTCAGTGCTACAGGCTTAGGGGAAGAATGGCTGGAATGCTACCCATTGGAAAAGGACCTGGGGGCAGTGGTGGACAGGTGACAAACATGAGCCAGTGTGTGCCCACTGGCCAAGAAGTCCAGTGGCATCCTGGCTTGTATCAGCAAGGTATGGCCAGCAGGACCAGGGCAGTGATCGTCCCCCTGTGCTTGGCATCGGTGAGGCCACACCTCAAATCCTGTGTTTGGTTCTGAGCCACTCACTATAATAAAGACATTGAGGTGCTGGAGTGAGTCCAGAAAAGGGCACTGAAGCTGGTGAAGGGTCCAGATGACAAGCCTTATGAAGATCAGCTGAGGAAGCTGAGGTTGTGTAGCCTAGAGGAAAGGAGGCTCAGGGAAGACATAGCTGCCTGAAAGGAGGTTGTAGTGACATGAGTATTGGTTCCTTCACGAAGTAACAAATGCCAGGATGAGAGGAAATGGCCTCAAGTTGCACCATGGGAGGTTTAAACTGGATTTTAGGAAAGATTTCTTCATCAATAGGGTAACCAAGCATTGGAACAGGCTGACCAGGGAAGTGGTTCAGTCCTCATCCCTGAAGGTATTTAAAACACACGTAGATATGGCACCTGGGGACATGGTTTAGTGGTGGACTTGACAGTGTTAGCTTTATGGTTGAACTCAATGATCTATGTGATTCTATAAGAGATTTAAATAACCTTAGAGCTCATGGAATCTCTGTTAGAGAAGACCTGAGTGATCAGTTACTTTCCCAGGCCCTGCAGATGACCACTTAGTAAAGTTTCCAAAATGATAAGTCTTTATAAATCTTACCTAGAATTTTTTGAATAAAATTAGAAGAAGTTCTTTCAAAAAAGACCTTTAGGAAACCTGATTATGCTCTTGTTACTACATGAAGTCTCAGATAAGGAATGCTGAAGAGCAAAATTTCATTATACTTTCCTTCTTTTTACTATTTATGTTTGTAGACCACAATTCCACATCATTTAGGAACCTCAAAATCACCTCAGAGAAATGTGGTTGTTTTATTCTGATTGTACTTGAAAACTATTTTATTTATCTCTGAGTTTGAAAATTTCAATTGCTTGAATATTTTTAAATTTAATTTATGTTATATCCATCTTGATCTGAATTACTAGTCAGTGTTGTCTGGTGAAAAGGCAGGTAATTTCATGATCAATGTAAGTAAATTGTATTTCATAGCCTAAGAAGCTTCTTTTAGAATGCCTTTAACGAGAAGTAGAAAGTGGAAAGCTTATCCAGTCAAATATTTTTATGTCTGTAGCCAGAGAATTTTTCAAGTTTGCAGTATATTTAGAAAAGCATAATATTGACATAATATTGTGCAAGCAAATAAAAGGACACAGTGTTAAAAACCATGTGTTTCACTTAGTAATATTAGTATTTGTCCAAGGCAAAATGTGAATACTTTTTTTTTTTTGTTTCTGTTAAAGCTTTGTAAATATCTCACTTGTTTCTTTTTTAACTTTTGGAGGACATTAAATGTCAGTGAAAAGATTGCTGTTACTTGCTTCTGTGTCTCTTACCTTCTTTCCTCAAATTCATTCTATTTTTATTCACAGCTCCCTGCGGAGGAAACCTGACCGGCTCATCAGGTTTTATACTGTCACCAAACTTCCCCCATCCTTATCCCCACAGCAGAGATTGTGACTGGACAATCACTGTTAATAGTGATTATGTTATATCGTTAGCATTTATCAGGTAAGTTGCTACTTATGCATAATTTTTGATCATGTTTGGAACTCTATTATAGGCAGTAGTTCAGAATTCTGTAGGGTAATATATGTATACTTAGTATGACTATCAAACTAATTAGTAATTGTTATCTTTATTAATAGTCACACCAAATATATAAGAGTACCCAATACATACACAGGTGGAGCTTGGAAGCTCATTTTTCCTGTTTTCTTACAAGCACTCTGTTTATACTGGCTAACGTTGAGGTGGATAGTGCTCAATTTAATAAGATTCAACTCCTGAGAAGGCAGCATGGAATAACTCACTGAACTGTCTGCAACACAGGATGGTCTATAATGATGGAACCTATTGATCATATTTTGTTTAGGACAGCTGCTATTTAGGCAAAATTTCAAAAGTAGTCTTTAAATTTAGTTTTATTAGTCCTTATCATGTCAGGGTATTCCAACAAGATATTTCCTGGTGTTCTGGCTATTAAATGGAATTGTTGTAGAATTTTCTTTAATCACAATGCAAGATTAAATTGAGCTTAATGGAATCCACAAAGGAACTTTTGCTGTTTCCATTGTATGTAACACATAATGTTAATTAACATATCTATTATATATATTTATATTATATATATATATATATATCTAAATATGCATCCCAACTGGGAAATATGTCACAGAAAAGGTAAAAATGGCACTTGTGATGTCCCATAAAAATTAAGTTCTTCTTATGCTGGATGTTCTATAATAGTGTCTTCATTTTTCGGATCAGTGCCAATGTGATGACTTCTTTAGATAAGTAGATCATAGAGTTGTCTGTTCTTCATGCTCAGTGACACAGTGTTTTGATGAATTCATTCTAAGGAAATTCATCAATTATATTTACATAATTAACAATTTAACTATTTTGTTGGTGATTTCAGAATGTTGTAAGTTGCTAAGGAAACTTTCTATTGTGTAGTAGCACTTCTTTTGTTGTTTTAGTTAAATATCATGTGATCAAGATTTTAAAGAATATTCTACTCTTTATATTGTACATTTAGACATGGATCTTAGAATAAAAAAAATTAATATTTTAAAGTGTGACTCCAGATATTACGAACAGTTTATGGATCCCAAATATTGCCAAGTTAAAAAAACTTAAAATCTGGTCAGTTGCTGTGATTCTTTAACAGATGCTGAGAAACTTAGTCTTGGTCAAAGTAGATTGCATTCTTACTGAGAATTCCCTCATTTATGACCCACAGACTGTTCCAGAATGAGACACTCTGAATGCTTCACTAAGTACTGTTAAACAGTCTTTTGAGTGGAACTTACTCCACCTAATCCTTTTAAACTCAAGACAAACTATGGCACTTTAACAAACAAAGATGCTGACTTTTAACTTTTGCATTTCTTTAGTAAGGAAATATTTTGGAAGTAATCCAAAAATCTAAAAAGGAACTCTCTCAGGTCTTTAATGCCTACATTTATTTCAATTGGGCTACTGTCAAGTAGAGATAAATAGTTTGGATTTTCGTTCTTTCACTCTCATTTTCACAAACTTTTTTTTTTGTACAGGGACAGTCTTATAAGTGAAATTGTTTAAGTCTCTGCCCTTAACTAAAATTAAGTTTGAATTTAACTAAATTAGTTAACTAACTATAATTTAGTTCAAAAGAAAATATGAAGTTTCAATACTTCATCTTTTTGTTTAAACTGATCATAGGTAAAATGCCTTGTGCTCTCAGAGATATGAGAAGATCATTCCCTGGCTGTGTTGAGAGTGTTTAGTCTGACTGAAGCTGTGTATACAGTACTCTGAAGCTGAGTGCATTATATCATAAAGCATTTCTGCCAAGAGTTCCACCAAGTCTGGGCCATTTATTTTTCTAAACCTTTAGAAATATGTTTAAGGTCTTTTTCTATTTAAAAAACTTCTTAAAATTTTTTTCTGGCTAGCAGCAAATTGTTGTTTCTAAGGAGTGAACCAAAAGATACAGTATTTCTGTGTTTGCTAATAAAACCATTCTTTTACAAACCATTTTTTTTCTGACAGTGGAGGGGTGCTTTTCTTCCTTTGATGAAAACAGTGATTGTAAACTTCACGTTTAAGCTAATAAGAGTGAATATGTTAGACAAAGCATATTCTATCTCAGATTTCTCTTTTATTTTTTGTTCTCTAGCTTCAGTATAGAACCAAATTATGATTTTCTTTATATCTATGATGGGCCAGACAGTAATAGCCCACTGATTGGGAGCTTTCAAGATAGCAAACTGCCTGAGAGGATAGAGAGCAGTTCAAATACCATGCATCTGGCTTTTCGAAGTGATGGATCTGTTAGTTTTACTGGATTCCATCTAGAATACAAAGGTAAATAGAATTATTTTTCTTATATCTTTATAAAGTTCAATGCATGAGTGAAAGTTTTAATATGTTTTAATTTCTCATAGTTTTCTGTGTGGTAATGTTTTTGTTTTGCCTAAGAATATGATAATGTTTATAATTTATTCATACAAATATAATATTATAGACTTGCTAACTTAAGATAAAGCTTCTAGTATGAGTTCATTTACCTGACACATGGTAATGCTGAATGCATCATTCCTTCCAGTATGTGAAAAAGGCTTACCAGAAGGCTGGGCGGGCACTTTACATGAGAGTATGTAGTGATAGGGCAAGGGACAAGGGCCTTAAGATGAAAGAGGATGGGTTTAGATTGGATATTAAGAAGAAATTCTTTATTTTGAGAGTGGTGAGGCACCTGAACTGGTTGGCCAGAAGGGTTGTGGACTCCCCAGCCCTGGAGGTGTTCAAAACCAGGATGAATGGAACTCTGAGCAACCTGGGCTAGTGGAAGGTTCCTTGCCTGTGGCAGGGGCACTTGGAACTAGATGATCTTCAAGGTCCCTTTCAACCCAAGTCGTTCTATGAGTCTATGATTCTATGAAAAAAAAGGAGACAGCTGTTTACAGTTTCAAAAACAATAATGCAGTGGCATAACTTAAAAGCAGATATATATATATATTTTTTTTTTAAATTCAGAATTTTATTTACTTTTATTTTACATAGTAGATCATGTTGACTTAGGTGCATTTTAAGGTCTTGTAAGATGAAATTATGTGCTAGAATCTAGGAGTCAAATATTGGAAAGGAAAAAATATTTTGACTAGACTTTTGTATGATAGGCCATAGTAGAGCTGTCCACGTGTCTCAGATCTGTCTGAGGTCACAGCATAGTAAAGAAGAAAATATAGACTAGTAAAATATATAATCAGTAGGAACTTTCATTACTGCCTCTGCATGGCTTTAGAAACAGAAATATTTGGTATTAAAAGAATATGAAAATATTCTGTAAAGACACCAGAAAGAAAATATGGATGGTATAGACCTCCTTGATCTTATTTCCTACTCCATTTATTCTGAAAGCAATTCATAAATGCAAAGGTATAGAAGGGAAAGACTTATGTATTTGTTGCTTTGGCAAACCCATGAAGTTTCCTTATACTTTCCTAAAGTTATTGAATTCTACAGTTGTAAAGGAAGTTGTCTCCACAGTATGAGCAAGTCCTGAGAAGTTAAAAGTAGATATCCACATGATGGTAATCCCAGATGTATGTAGTGTTCCAGTACACTTAAATATATTTCTTCTTCTCAATTAAACTGAAGAATGATAAATTTAGATGGAAGTGCTATAGAAAGCAATCCAGGCTCGCAGAACTTCTGAAGAACAAGAAAAGAAATTATTTTTAAAGAGGCAAATCTTTCTCTTCTGTGCTGTTGAATGAAGTCTAGTCTCATGGAATCAAGGGTTTCTCCCATCAACCAATCCAAGTGTAAAAGATATTCATTAGGGAGACAGTCTCTTCACATTCTTGATCTAGGTTTAAACAAAGAAGTGAACTGCTGTACTTCGTGATCAAGGCAGAATACTATTTCTAACATTACTGTTAGCCCATGTGAGCCACTAAGACGTCTTTCTGTTCTTCAAGGAGTCACAATGCCAGAGAAATGCTGTAGCTATCAGCACATTCTTAAAGGGACTGAAAATCTAAGTAATGGGAGGATTCAGGTATGTGTTTATGTGTGTATATGTAAATGAGGGGAAGTTGGAAAATGGAATCAACCTAAACTTAATTTTCCCTGTTCACCTGACAGGGTTATATCTGCTGCTTTTCTCAGAATAACTGGAGTATGCATTTCAACATCTTCTTTAAAAAGAATAAGACATAAACAGAAGGAACTATTTCAATTCACATAAAAATTTCAAGGATTATGAAATGTGGACAGCTCAAAATCCCTTAAGATGACCAGCTTAATCAGTGAATTATTCCATTTTTACTTGGACTATCTGATAAATGTTCCTCTGCACTGCTTAACTTAAGTGTATCATAAGAACTCTTACTGTGTGGCCACACCTTGAATCCTATGTTCAGTTTTGAGTCCCTCACTACAGGAAAGATGTTGAGGTGCTGGAGCATGTGCAGAGGACAATGAAGCTGGTGAGGGATCCACAGTACAAGTCATATGAGCAGTTGCTGAGGGAGCTGGGGTTGTTTAGTCTGGAGAAAAGGAGGGAGACCTTACACTCTCTACAACTACCTAAAAGGAGACTGTAATGATGAGAGGGTCAGCCTCTTCTCCCAAGTAACAAGCAATGAACAAAGAGGAAATGGGCTTAAGCTGCACCAGAGAAGGTAGAGATTGAATCTTAGGAGAAGAAGTCATCATGACAGGGATTGTCAATTATTGAACAGCCTGTCAGGGAAGTGGCAGAGTCCCCATCCCTGGAAGTATTTAAGACGTGTAGATGTGGTACTTAGGGAAATGGTTTAGTGATGGATTTATCAGTGTTGGTCTTACAGTTGGCCTCAATGATCTTAGAGGTCTTTTCCAACCTAAATGATTCTATGATTCTATTCTATTCTTCTATAATAATGTGGGTGGAAAATCAGCTTGCTTGCTGAATGAGACTCTTGTCTAGTGTTAATTGTGATTAATAATGCAGCCAGTATTCTCTTCATTCACAACCTGTATGATGGGGCAGAGCAAATTTGTGGACAACATCAGTTTGGAAGGAAATATCAGTGCTATTCAAAGGATCTTACGAGGTTATAGAATCAGACTGACAGGAGCCCTGAACAAAGTGTTCTGGTTTCAGCTGAGTTAACTATTCTTCCCAGAAGCTGGTATAGTGCTATATTTTGGCTTTAGGATGAGAATAATGTGGATAACACAATATTTTGGTTGCTGCTGACCAGTACTTACACTAAGTCAAGGACTTAGTTTCTCATGCTGCTTTGCCAGTCTGGGGAGCACAAGAGTGTTCCCCAGCACAAGAGTCTGGGGAAGCACAAGAAGCTGGGAGGGAAAGCTGGACACAACTGACAGGACAGCTGACACAACTTTCCAGTGTGATATTCCATACTATGGTATCATGCTCAGCATGCGAACTGAAGGGAAATCTGCCCTGGGGGACACTACTTAGGTGCTGGCTAGGCAGCAGTCGGTTAGTGGTGAGCAATCATTTTTCAATTACATAACTTGTTTTTCTGGGAGTTTTATGTCTGTCTTCTTTTTTCTATTTTTCTTTTCATTACATTTATTATTATATCTATTATTATTATTATTACATTTTATTTCAACTATTACACCATTCTTATTTCAATCCACAAATTATCTTGATTTAACCTTTCCAGTTCTCTCCCCCATACCACTGTGGATCCCACTGAGCAAGGAGCTGTGTGGTCCTTACTTGCTGACTGTGGTTGAAACACAACAGTCCTCTTCGGCAAGTTGACTGTAGGTCTGAACAGAGTGTGTTAAAACAAATTTGTTTTAAGCATTCATTATATTAGTTTAATAGTCTCTGGTCACAATGTTGATTTATTTGTACTAAGAGTCATCGTGCTTATTCTGAGAGTTGTGTTAAGTAACAACTTACTTTCTTTATATGTTCTTTTTTTGTTACCTCTGGGGATTGGATTAAGGATATAATTTGATGGACTGTGTAACACTGGCTTAAGATATGATAAAATAATTACTGTTTGTGTGACTAATCTGGTACTTTTGCTCAGCTTTGCTGGCATCACTGTACTTTTAGAGAACCCCTCTTGCAAGCTATTAATTATCGCACCCTTTATCTCCTCAGAGAGCCAATATTTGGGGCAGACAAGGAGGAACACTTCCCCCACTCCTTCATCTTTCCTTTCTCCTTCACCTTTCCCTTCTCCTGCAAGTTTCAATAACTCTTGAGAATTTTGAATATCTTTGAGATATTCAAACCAGTATATTCATATTGCTATGTCTCCTGAATTTATTTCAGGTTTTGTTTGAGGTTAAACAACTACTTAGGAATACTGCCCAGAGATCTGCCCTGAGGCTGGATAGTTCTGAGTAACAGGGTGCATGGGATAGTATGGGCAAGTACCAAGGACAGCAGGCACCTCCAATGTTTTGGTAGTTCAGCCCCAAACAAGTGCAGAATCCTGAAAAACTAGTAAAATATTTTGGAAAAATATCTTGTCACATTGGCAATTCCAGAGAGACACAAATCATTGCAATGTGCTGGGGCCTGACACAGGCCTACCAAGCCCTATTTGACATAATTCACTATCCTCAAGGGGGAGAGGTCTCTGGATCTGACAACAAAACAACAGGCACTGTGGTTAGCTTCCATGATAGGCCTTGCAACTGAACTATAGGAACAACCCATGCTGGTATCAGTCACTCCCCCACACAAACAGAAATATTGGATCCAAAAGTCAGCTTGTTTGGTAACAAAAGAAGCTCCTACAAAGAAGAGAAAGGCGAAAAAAGTGATGAATTATGATGAAGAAAAAATTAATCACTCTGAAGTTAATCAAATATTGGAACTTTTTGCCCTGAGATGATGTCATCTGAATCCTTTAAAATCATAACTGGACTGTACAAACGCCTAAATAACCTAATCAAATTGGCCCTGATTTGCATGGGGGTTGTACTACATCTCTGTCAAACTAAATTTTTTTGATTTGTTGAATTTAAGTTTTTCATACAAATTGTAACTGATGTAGTGTGTCCTATATGTGCATTAATCTTATTTTAAGTTACAATGTACTCAATTTATACTACGTTGGTGGGCCATATATTTCAAATCCAAATCTCAGACTGACTCACGCCCCAGGTCTGGTCTATAATCATGTTTCTGGTTGGGTTTTATTCTTCTCTTTCTCTCTCCCTCCCTCTATTTCTATGTTATAATGGAGGAAAAGCTTATTAGTTCTAAGTGCTCTGGAGTATAATTATGGAATGCTTGCTATGGTTAGGTATGTCTGTAATATTATCTCTAAGAAGTTTATTATGGCTTTATTCTCTTTGAGACTTAGGAATAGAGTAGTAAGTCATCAAATTCTGGACAAAGTACCTGCTTCTCTGGACTTTCAATATGGTTTTCCATGCACTGAGATACTAACTTTCTGGAGAATTTTGGCATCATTACCATATGCTATTCAATAGAGACTTTCTTGTTGAACTTGAGATTAAAGCATGTATCTCTGTTTTCAGCCTGTATTTCAGCAGCCTTACTTGATCCAGTGGTGTGCCAATGTTGCCAGAGAAGTAAATGCTGGGTTTTTTTGAAGCTTGTTGCAAAATTTTATTATGTGCAAAAGGAACTGACACCTTGTATACACAGCCAAGAGTGTAATGTTATTGTAACCCAAATATGAACTGCCTAATGAAAAAAATTTAAGTCCCTGCCTAATTATTACAGAAAATAATTTTTAAATTGCTCCTACAGAAAAAGGTCTTTATAATAATACAGCTAAAATTTTATTACACACAGCATTTTCTCTGATGTTCTGCTAAATCTGTCACTGCCCTTATGTGTTTTTAGCTTAATGATACTAGTATTTTTGGCAAAAAAATGGGAAAGGCTACAGGGGTTATCAATGTCTTGAGTTCCTCAGTTGGAGAAACATGACGTTGATGGTGAAGGACTTTTCCTCCTGTCTCCTGGGAGCACTCAGAAATTTGCTGAAACAGTCTTCTTATTTGCTCTTTTTTTCAACCCCCACTGGTTCTCAGCCAGATCTGATGAATCCTTTTGCCACATTTGATTTCATTCTTCATACATTATAGTGTATTCTACTAACTTTTTTTACAAGTTCACTTAGTAGCTCCTTCAGATTTGTAAAAGTAGTTTTAAGTTGCTAAGTATTTCAGACTTTATTTTTCAGAATTGTTATTGAGAAACTGTATTTCTATAGTGACATTGTTACTGTTTAGTCAGCAATTTCAGGAGCCTGTCACAACTATAACTTTGGGGAAAAGAAAATTACAGGGCTGTATTTTTTCCCTAGAGATAATTTGTGCTGTGACAAATCATTTCTTTTCTCAATTTTTGATTTATGCACCAGACATTTTAGATTACTTTACTTTTTCTGTCTTTATTTTTTTCATGTAGTAGTAATTTCTACTTTATCTGAGTACTTTCTAGAATTATGAAACATTTTGTATTAGTTTTGTCATAAACTCAAGAATTATGATCTCACCATATCAATCATGAATTGATACATGTATATCAATATTTGTTCAATAAGAAGGAAAAATAATGTTATATTGATATTCTCAATATATTAGTTATAATCCTAAATTAAATTATTCTTTTTTTCCTTAATTTTTTTTCCTCAATTTGATAACTTTGTCTTGAAAGAATTTTAAATTTGCCCTAAGACCTGCCAGACTTCTCAAGTGAAAGTATGGTTGGCTTACATAATAATTATTCTCTGCGTGATATCTTATGGACTTTCTAGAAAATTGCTTCTTTTGACTTTTCATTGTTCATCCAAATTTCTGAATGAGTATTAAATACATTTTAGGCACCACACTACAACTACCTAAATGAACCAACGTGAATATCTAATGCATGTTCTTAACGATTAAAGATATATTGTAACTATTATTTGTTACTGTGTTGTTTTTCATATCAGAACCATGCTCTGTAGATTATATATGCAAATCATAATAAATTGTTAACCACATCAGGAGATCTTCACATTCTCTTGGAAGATGTGAAATTGAAATTTCAAAAGAATTCTGTGTTTTCATCTTCAAATGTAAATGCAATGTAACTATTTCTCTCCTCTGAGAAATATTTCAACAAAAAAATGTCCTTAAGGGATGTACTTAGCTTTGCTCTGGTAGTGACCAATAGCTCATATTTGGCCAAACTGTATAAAAGTCAAATAAATAATAACTGCTCCTGATTATCTATAATTTTTCAGAAACTTTAGGTTAAGTACTGACAGAATCAGATAAAATGTCTTTTTATTTAAAACTGTTAAAAAGCCTTCCAGGAATTTCAAAACTCACTTAGTCTTTTGGCAACTATACCTACCTGTAGCAGAAAGTTCCACAGTGCAAATATGCCTGTGGTAAATAAACACTTTTTTTGATGTATATGAAAGTTGCCACTGATCTTGTAGAAAGTGAAGGAATGTTCCCTATTGATTTTTGCCACAACACCTTTAAATGTTAAAAAAGAAAATCTGAAACTTCTATCTTCTGCTTGATAAAATATATTACTGCAGAGTCCATCCTGCACAGCACAAAATCTGCTTCACTCCAGCTTCTACCTAATATATTTACTGTTTTTCCTTGAGGGAAATTGCATTTTTTCCTTAAGGGAAATTGCGTTTTTTCCAAAATGTTTTACTTTTCTCACCTTCTGCATAATAATGTTGTTAATTAGAAGTGTTGAGTATTTATTTTTGTGCAATTTGTTACCGGACACTGGTATTCACATTATAGAAATAAGAGGGAAGCAAATGTAAAAGCATATGCACATGTTTGAATTAATTTCAATATTTTGAAACAAATATCTATAAATTATAAAAAATGAGATAAATTTAAGGAATAATTTTATATGTTGTCCTCCAGTGAGGGATAAATAGGTATATGAAAATATACCATTATATCATATGCATATACATATTCATTTGAAGTTTATTAATTTTGAAGAAATTATTTTTCATATACTTCTTATTTTGCAACAAGCTGCTCGTATTAATTTCCTCCATTTAGCAGTTTTCACACCACGGATTTTAAAATTAGGATGTGTCATACCTACTGGAAAAATGTCCATAGATCTAACATCATCTAACTATATAAGTACATCATTGAACACAATGAATTCTGAAAAAAAAAATGGAGCACTATAGGAATTATCTGGAAAAAAACACAGAAGGCATAGTTTTGGTCATAATATAGTAATTTGTACAGTATTTAAAATAAAAGAGAGAGAATATTTGTTGTAGAAGGAAAAGCTGCTTTAAAAACCCCCAGGTTCTACAGGGTGCTCAAAGAAAACCTCAAGAGAACTCCAGGAAATATTTGTAATATCGTAGATTATATTTAGAATTATATTTCCATTTGTTTCCTCTATAGCAAAACTTCGTGAGTCTTGTTTTGATCCTGGAAATATAATGAATGGAACAAGACTTGGAATGGATTATAAACTGGGTTCCACTGTCACATATTACTGCGATGCAGGCTATGTTCTTCAAGGGTACTCTACACTAACATGTATCATGGGAGATGATGGAAGACCTGGATGGAATAGAGCCCTGCCCAGCTGTCATGGTAAGAAGAGTTTTTCATTTATTTTAGTTGCCACTGTCATTACATTTTCTTTGTAATATGGAAGAAACCGGTGAAAAACTAGAAGTGATTTTAATGATATTTGCTCGGGGAAAAGCCCTTTTCAATGGTATATGTAATAAAATATATATGTGATAACTCAGAAAACTATTGATTCAAGGTTTTATTAACATTGGATGAATAGTGCTACATGTTATTAATGCAAGTAGAGGCTGGTAGTAATGTCATTCTCTATGTCAACATGTATTCTTGAATTAATTTACAGAAGAATATAGAGATATATACCATGTATATATATTTAAATACGGCATTAAGTATACTTTGGATGTCACAATATATGTTTGCTTCTTTTTGTTATTAGTGGTTTTGAAAACACATAGATGAAATATTTTGTATGTACCACATTATATCATTCAATTTGTTGGACATGTGGTCTGTAGAAATGTTAAGCCTTGAAATGCATGAAAGATCCAATTATTCAAACTTTTATGAATATGAAGAAGTCCACTCATTTCAGGATTCTCCTGACTAGCTGTATGATCATTGACTGTGTCAAGCATCAGCATTTTCAGATTTAAACTCTAAGAAAAGATTAAAGTTTTATTTTACTTATTTCTTAACAGAAATTGCTAACCACTTGCAATTTTCACTTTGTGAAAAGTCACATATTCTCTAAGATTAAGCACAAAACCTCTCCCATATATGCAGATATTAATAACAGAAAACTAACTTTTGCCTCCTAAGTTAAAATAAAATCCAATTATCATGTTACTTTCAATTCCTTTTCATAATCTGAACACAAAAAAAACCTGTTAAATCTATTTCCATTTTGAATAAATGTGTAATTTAAATAGAATATGGATTTTCTGTTGTGTATTTAAATTTCTATTGCAAAGTGGATGGTGGAATACCAACAAAGTAGAAAAAAAATTTCTCAAATCTAAAGAATATCCAATATTATAAGCAATTGAAGCACTTCAGTGTTTTCATTATCTACCCAAACCTTCACAGTACTGAATTCCAAAGCTCAGTGACATCAAATTGGAACACTGGCCTTTGCAAATGTTTGGAAGTGTGTTCAAACTCCCAAATTCTATGCAATGGAAGTCAAAAGTTTTTTCCTCTTTTTAAAATGAGGTAAATGTTGTTTTCTAGAGAGGAGTCAGTGAGGAAGGTTGTTGTATATAAGAGGGGAAAGATTCCCTCTTTTTGGAGGGTCTTTTTCTTAGTTAATGAAAGATAAAGAATTACTTTATCAATGCAATCATTGTGTCTATCAGTGTCACTTGTAATCTACTTAGCAATCTTCCAGTGCTGTCTGCTGCAACATTCAATAAAGAGAGAGTGTTTTGCTGGAAGTACTGCTGTTGTAATAAAAAGGGGAAAAACAAATCTTAGAATAAAAAAGCAGTGGAGTTCTGTCACTGATTCTAACTGGACCATTTTCTTTCCTGGAAGAGCAAGGCCTTATTTCAAAGATGACAGACCTCATACTTCTGCTGGGTATGATGGCACAGGATAGGCATTTTCACGTGTTTTTCTAATATTGCTTTTTCCTCCACTTAGGAATTGATGAGGCTTTTTAGTTATGTTTTTGTGACACACATAAGTTATGAAGTTATGTTTCTTTTGACCACGTAATTAGTGCTTTCCACTTTTGTGTGATTTACCTCAAGAAAAACAGAACTTTTATATAGGTGTGAGAAAGATGATATCTGTTGATTAGCTTTCAGTTACACAGAGCTCTCAGAAACAGTTTGAGACCTGAATTTTGCTCCTGAAAACCAGTCTCACCTACACAATAAAATTTGCAGAGTAGAAATAAGATTCCTTCATTCTGCAATTTGTATTTTTGCAACTACATTGAAACTGATAGTGTTATAATGAAATCTGGTATAAAATATAACCCCGGCATATTTGGAAGATTTATTTAGTCAGTTTATTAGTTGCAAGAAAAAAAAAATTGAGCCCCAGAGCCCCTTTATACCTGTAATATTTTGATCTAATATTTTAGGTATGGAGTAAAAATAGTTTTCTATAAATTTACCTATCATGCTCTCTAAATCTTTAAATTTTTAATATCAATTTAGGATCCAGGTTCTTCTTTTAAATTCTTTTGAGCCATATTTATGTAGGCTTATAGGCAGAATGAGGCATGTAAAATAGAAATCTTACAAATTATAATCTCCTTTTGCACATATTTTGAGTTAATTAAGTCAGAGGAGAGGAAGGGAGAACTTCCAACATTCCAGGTGGCTCATTCAGCTCAAGGGACATGTTTTATAGAATATAGAATATGCTGAAATGGAAGGGACCCACAAGGATAATTGAGTCCAACCCCTGGCCCTGCACAGCACCATCCCCAAGAGTCACACCATATGTCTGAGAGCACAATCCAAACACTTTTTAAACTCAGGCTTGGTGCTGTGACCACTTCCCTGGAGAGGCTGTTCCAGCACCCAGCCACCCTCTGGGAGAAGAACCTTTTTCTAATATCCAACCTAAACCTCCCCTGACACAACTTCAGTCCATTCCCCCTGTCACTGATCACCACAGAGATGAAATCAGTGCCTGCCCCTCCTCTTCCCCTCACGAGGAAATTGTTACTGCAATGAGGTCTCCCCTCAGCCTCCTCTTCTCCATGCTGAACAAAGTGACCTCAGCTTCTCCTCATGCACCTTCCCCTCAAGGCCCTTCACCATCTCCATTGCTAAAAGCTGCAATTCTACCTTTATTCCCTAATTTTTTTTTTTTGACCCGGTCTTATGTGCATTAGGCATGACTAGCATTTAGCTGAAATATTTTTTTAAATGACCTTAAACCTCTTTAAAGCTTAAGGTGTGGGAAGTGAACCAAATCATTGGCTTTATTCTTTTATGAACACATGCAAAGATTATCCAGGCTAATATGCTAAGCTATTTGGTATTTCACAGGGGATGTTAAGAACAGGATGTAATTAACATATGCAGATGCATTATTAGTTTGACAGAGACAATGATTAATGATTTCTCTTAGCTTCATCAACTACAGGTAATTTTAAATTTTTGGTAGCAAACAACAATTGCTTAAAAAATAGCAAAGAGTATTGTAATGGGAAATCATATTTATAATTGAATGTGAAAATCTTGTTCCTACTAGAAGAAAATCACTTATTGATCACTAAAACATTTTACTACATTTCATTACGGTACGTTGTTGAATCCTTGAAAATATTTGAATCCAAGCTTCAAAATAACTCCATCTGTAAGATATATCTAACAATATCCAATATTGTCATAACTGCCATTGGGAGCTAAACCAATTCAGAATACTCTCTCACTTTCTTTTGATCTGTATTAACTTATTACTGCTATTTGAGGTAGCTCAGATCTGAAAAATTTTAGGAGAGAAGACTGCACAAAAAAGTGTAATCTTACTGTTTATTGTTTTATAATATAGTAAATGCTGACAACTTTTCCACCAATCATTCAATATTGATTACCTAGTCAGAGACTTTATAGGTCACATCTTTATGCACTTTTTACATAGTGACCATATGAAGGGCTGCTGTTTAAATCTATTTCAATGTTTGAATGAGGAATGAGTTGGGCAACTGCAGAAGTCAGAGTATTCCTGCAGCTAATGAAGCTGAATGTTACTGTTCATGAGATGCTCTGTGTTTTATAGTTCCAAAGTAATGTTCAGTTTAACTACCTAAGCATCATGGTTTACTTAAAATTGTCATGTTTCGACTACTTACAAAGCATTTCTTATTTTCTTTTTGTACAAAACAATATGTTTGTTTTGTAGAATCACATGGACAATGACCTGAGTACTTAGAATTGAGATCAAATAGGATTTCATTTTCAATATGAAGAATACTATTTAAATGCTAAATAGTTTGAAAAGTTAGTTCTTAATAGCCAAACTTGAAAAGTTGATTGAAGGTCTTGTGAAAAAATTATAAAGGATTTTATTTCATTGTGATTGAAATATCTTCTGAATACTTAATTTTTGCTCCCAAGCTACCACTGCCCATTTTTCACAAATGTATGTCCATTGCTTTACCATTCCAAGCTTTCCTTCCATATAGTCAGTGGAGAGAGACAGGGTTCTTAAAAGGTCACCAAAGGAGATTCAAAGAGCTTGTTAAGAAGGTATGTTTTTCCATTTGCATCTGGACTGCATGAACAGGATTTACTCTGCTTGCAAGCTCAGCAGGATATGACTTAGAACAGCAACGTAGGAAATATTAGATCTAGTGAGATATCTGAATATACTGTGTAGAAGCAGTACTTTTTGAGATGAAAACATACAACAAACTGTTTTGGAGTGTGTTAAAATGTATGTGTTAAAATTTAGCACTTTGATTTCTGTGTAAAGGAGTAGGCATCTAAGTCTGCTTGTAGTTTAACCTATAAACCTCACACTACAGACCCTTTTCTGTATGAGCAAACTCATTATTCCTTCTCCATGGAAAGGGCACCATTGTACACCAAGAACTATCAAGTCAAAAAGCCAAAACAAGAAAAGCTAACTTCCACATAGTGGATTCTACAATAATTTACTAGAGATTTAGTTACCAGTATATACTTCTGGGAGATAGGAGTCTCATTTTTCTGAAGATATGTGGCTGATTTTTTTACTGTAAAACACACACATAGTTTTGTGAATAAGAAACAAAAATAAGATCTTTCTAAATGGCTATGCAGACTGCTGGTATTTTGCTGAAAACCCCACAGTTTTTTGAAAATACCATTGTGTTGAAATCTCATATTTTCTTAAAAATAATATCTTCATATCAGAGAAAGTTTGAAAATTTTACTAAAATGAACTATAAATATTAATAATTCTAGAAAAGTCAGAAAACAAAAATAAGTACAGACACATGCATATATCCATGGCAAGCACTGCTGTGTCTGACCTTTTGCATATACCTTTGGAATTTTTAATATGGCTTTACAAAGTCCATTGAATAATAAATGTTGTGTATAATTATTCCCAGCTTGCATTTAAGAAGTAATAATGTAATGTAATGGTAAATAAAGTATTAGAAATGAAGAAAGTTGTTAATTACAATGATCTCTTTAAAATCAGCTGCCAGAGAATCCTAATTCCCAACACATTTAAGGGATTAGTTAAGTAGAGTGCATCATAAAACCAGGCACTTCATTTTCTGTTGAACTAAATCTGGAGCCAAATTTTAGGAGCATAGTTTAATGAAGGAAACATTAAAAAGAAGGAAAAATAGTTTAAGCTACATAAACTTGGGGTTTTTTTCAGCTTTAATTTTTTATTTTCAATACCATAAAAAATTGTTTTGAAATCAAGTGTATCTATTCAAGCCATAATTTTAAATAGGTTTGCTTATATGCAACTGTTAGTTTGAATAAATAACATGAATAAGCAAGGAAAATGTAACAAGCAACTTCAATATTTTTGAAAATAACTTGTAAATGATAAAATATGTAAATTAACTGTCAGTTTCTAATTTATTTGTCAATAAAAGTACATAGAAGGTACCGATGAAAATACAGAATAAAATATGTTATGTTTTCATATTTAGAATATTAAAACCTGACACTTTTTTTGCTTTGAATATGTAAATTTTCAAGTAGAAGATTGAAAAAACTTTACAAAAAAATTCTTTTATCATGTATTTTGGAGTAGAGATAAAAACAGTTTTTAGCAGTAGTTTACGTAAATATATGCTTGTTTCTGTAGTTAGTGTTTGCACCATAGGTGTGTATTTTTCTTTGAAATTATTTTAGAACTGACAAAGTAACTGCAGAGTATTCTGTTCTTAGAAGGAAAAAAATATCCCTACCATTTTTTCACACAGAGAAGCAAATATTTATTTTCCAAAGTCTGCAAGACACTGAAGTAGGATAGGATTATGTACTATCAGTTAATAATCACAGTAAATCAATTAATTAATAACTGGAATTAAAGGAACTGATCCAGTCATCTGCACTGACTGTAGCTGACAAATATGCATATTTTAAACTTAACCTCAGTCAGCAGTCAGAACGTCCTCGTTCTTGTCTAATAAGACCTCAGTAATCAACTGGAAGATTTATTAGGTAGGATATGCTGATGGTTGCATCCATAAGACTCATATTTCATTATTTGCACAAGTTTTGTTATTGCCACTTTATCTATCACAGTGGGAACTAGGGGATGGATGACTCTGGGCAATAGAAGAACCTGCAGTTAACTGCATTGTTTTAAAATGGAATCCAGTTTTATTTTCCTCCTTGACTAGGCTGCATGCAGCATTTAGCCAATATTCTATGGAAATGGTAAACAAGGACATTGCCCAGCTTAAAGAGGATAACTGCCTCTTTTAGATCCCATGTTTCTTGATATTTAACTCAGAAGCTGCTTGTGTTTCAGCTTTTTCATGATGTTACACTCTTTTGAACAAACAGTGTCTTCCACAACAATACTCCTAGTTTTGAGGCATTAACTGGAACCTTTTCATGATGTAATTCTCTTTTTATACCATAAAGAGTACCTGTGTGTTAAGAAGTTAATATAAAAAATCAGAACACTTTACAACACATATTTGTGTATTCTATCTATTGCAGAAATTTTTTTGTTGCTATGAATTTAAAAGGTGACAGTTCCTTCCGTGTTGTACTGCACATTTTATATGTTTCTATTGTTTTGTTAATCAGTTACTGACTCAGTTGGTAATTTAAAGCTTTACTTAGGTAGTATACCAGGAAATACACTGCTTTGGTTTGTGGGTGAAATTTTAATAAAGGATATTTTCAGACATTCAGCTATATTTACATTTACAGTTGAGAGCAAATATAAGTAATGGAAGGCCAGCGAATGTTAATTACAGTGATATCATAATTATATTCAGTTCAAATACTGGTGATACAGTTAGCATCTTTTATTTCAGCCTATGATAAAAGTATGATATGAATAGAGAAACAGCTGGCCTAAAGCAGAGCATATTTTCTTAATGGGAGTAAATGTGACAATAATGTGCTCAGAATGTATCGGAAGTATCTATAATGCCTTCAAAGTGGACACTCTGGGAGGAATGGAAGAGGAAAAGTCTTTTTTTTTTTTTTTTTTTTACTTTGTATGGGGAATAATATCAAACTAAGGAGCTCATTGAAATAGATTTGAAGACAACAGCAAAAAGGTAGGTATTTGCTGCAATCATGTGAAAACACCATTTTAGAGTATTTTCAACCAGAATCAAAGTCTAAGCAGATCACCAAAAGAGGTGGTGAAAAAACACAGTAAAGAAGTCTAATAGAAATTAAGATATATGTTTCAGGAAAATGAAATTGTGTTCAAAAGAAGGTAGTAGAAAGCAGCCAACAGGGTTTGGTGAAAAAACTTTAAAACCTGATCTTACCAGTAATACAGTTTTGCAAAGATTAGACAAGTGGGAAATTTATTAAAGTCAACAGCAGACCAAGGCCAAAAATACATTCAGGTACAATGTTATTGAAAGGAAGAAAAAACCCCCCTAAATGATACACTATGTTATGTTTGTTATATTACTTTCCTAAGGTAATCAGAGAGGTAGTGTATTAGAACTACTCCTTTGGCTTGAAGGAACTGAGTCAAAATAATGAAAATCAATAAACAGAACCTTAGCAAGTTGCTAGGATAAGACAGTCTTTTCTGTGTAGTTCTGAAAGAGATAGATATGAAGAAGTGTTTTAAGTACAAATGTGGACCTTGAGGTTAAGTTAGCCTTTCTATCAAAGCAGTGGGAAGTGAGGAACCTGTCAAAAATCTTCCATGATGAGCAGCTGGCCAATTTCCACAGCTGGAAAATTGGTAGAGATTATTAAAAAAAAAAGAAAAGTAAAGCTAGGAGGTGCACTGTTCAACATGCTGAAGAAAAATCCATATAACTTTTGAAGAAGAATGTGGATCTTTTTGGGGAGTCTTAGAGCTCAACAAGCATATGAATGTAATTAAAAACAGTTGATACCATATCACAGAATTTTTACAGGTGTTTGGCAGTATTCCATGAAGATGGGTTCTCTTTGAAGGGAAAAGCAATACAATGTGTTAGTATAATATTTGATTACAAGGTAAGAATTGAAAGTCGTTGATATGATGTCAAGTTTTATGTTATCTAGAAAAAAAGAAAAAAAAATCAATAAAGGAAGGCTACCACAAAGATCCCATACATATTTGTCTTAAGTCCAATACAACTTCACATAAAATTGAGATGGCAAAGTTCACCTTATCACAAAGTGATATGGTGTAATCATATCTAGAGTCAAATGCACTGAGTAAAATGTACATCAGTTTAATTTCTGTTAGGTGCAGATGAAATGCTGATAGAAGAAATATCCCTAAATATAGGCATGTGAGGATAGACAACTAGATTTTGGTTGTGAAGTATCACAGAATCACAGAATCACAAAATGGGTAATGTCGGAGGGGTCCACAGTGGATCACCTGCTCAAGCGGAGTCATCCTAGAGCACATTGCACAGAACTTCATCCAGATGGTTCTTGAATATCTCCAGTGAAGAAGACTCCACATCCTCTCTGGACAATCTGTTCCAATGTGCGATCACATGCACAGTAAAGAAGTTGTTCCTCATGTTGAGGTGGAACTTCCTATGCATCAGTTTCTGCCCGTTGCCTCTTGTCCGCTGCTTGGCACCACCAAGAAGAGCCTGGTCCATCATCTTGACACCCTCTCTTCAGATATTTGTAGATGTGGATGAGGTCCCTCTCAGTCATCTCTTCTCGAGGCTGAACAAGCTCTGTTTCCTCAGCCTGTCCTTGTAAGAGAGATGCTCCAGTCCAAGATAAATTACCTTGAAATCATCATGACTAGTCTTTTGCAGATTAGCAAAATTCTATCAGAATTATATTTCAGGATTTTTTTGCCTCACAGAGCATCCTGGGCTATGAGATAAACTCTGATAAGGCAGTGTTAACAAAGGAACATGAAAGCTGTTTTCTTCTTACCTTCAGATATAGGAGAGTTTATTTCTCAGTGCTCAGAGTTCAAAGAAAAATAAAATTGGAATTTTTAAATGTAGTCCTTATTAAAAAGAAATAAAATAGTCTTTAATTTCTGAGAAATGTAATTAAGAATCTATCTTTCTGATACTGAGAAATAGATCTGGACGTTACGCCATCTTTAGCGTGGTGATTTCAAATGTGGTAAATAAAATTCTCTGGGTTGCTAATCACTAGAAAATCCCAGAGACACATGTGAAAGTTTTCCAGACACAAAAGTCTTGTGAGTTTTTGTCTTTCTTTTTCTGATTGCATGTTTTAAATGGCAATTCTGTATTATTATTTTGTTTTGTATTTTCAATTGATATTTATGCTTGTAGCTATTAATTGACCAGTTATTTTGGCTACTGTTTTATTTTACAGTTCTTTCTGACCCTGTTTTTTCTCTCCTGTGTTTCAGGAGTTGTGTCCCCATACCTAACTTTCTTAATTATTTTTATTTACTTCTAATCTGCCCGTGTTTTTAATTTTTTAAATTATGGATAGTGTATTGTTTCAGGTTTGTTTTTTTTTTTTTCTTCTTTCTATCTTTCTTTAGTCTGAGTTTGAAAAGTGGGGATTTCTATTTCTTTAAAATTAGTTTAAAAGTCTGTGTTGCAAACCTATACAGAAATGATGGAAAAGAAGACTGAGATTAAGGGAATTACAATGACCTTACTGAATTTATCATTAACTGTCAGATCTCAAATTTAAAATTGCAGTCAGTAACTGTTCCTACAGTTTCCTTTCAAATTGCTGGTGCACACACACACTCAAAATATTTAAAACCACTGGAAACAAAGTGTTCATCACGTAGAAACTTGAAGCTTCCTTGTAGTATTGTATTCTTAGATGATTAAAAAGAAAACTTATTCTTTGTACCAGCTGGGATTCACTGGTGCTTCACTAGTGCTTAAAATCTCATTTGGGTAAAGAGACCTTCTAGAGACAGGCAAATAGGCAGCATACAACAACATCACGGGGTTTTGAATGGGCAATACACTCATTGCAGCCTCCCCAGCCCTAAAATAGGGAAAGTTTTATCACCGAAAAAAGGATTCAGGAGCTGATATCACTTATGAGCTCTACAGTAATAAGTAGATTCCTTGTTCTGTGAAGTTCTAAATGAACTCATACAGTTACTGAGTTCTAAGAAAGCTCATAATTTTAACTTTAATCATCATATTTTTCAGATTTCTTCTGCTTAGAAGCTGTCATCATGCTCTTCATCGCATAACAGGAATGATTCTTAAAATAATGACATATAATTTTGGTATGAAGAGTACAAAGATGAATAAATAAATAATACGTTGGAAGGGATGATTATGTCTTGTGAAGAGATCTGTAAATCCTTGAACATTTTTGATTCATTCTTTCTGATGCATCAGTGTCTCAATTCTGCTATTGTAGCTAATATGTTTTAAGCTTTGTTAATCTCTGACTTATTTTTACTTCTACACGTGTCATATAATTCTCTTTTCCTCTTGCTATCTAAATATACTTGAAAGACTGTGAAATGGTCTTCCCCAGAAGACTGCCAATTTTCTTTTCTCTTCTTTTTGATTCATTTACTATGTTGGCAGTTAAATTGTTTTAAAATGATTGTTCATCTTCCCTCAGAAGTTCCTTAAATATCATGTCAAGGCTTTGCTGCAGACAGTTGACTTGAAAAGCATGTTTAAACTTTTATTTAGTTACTTTTTTCAGCTGTGGAAGCTATAACAGTGGTGTGCTCTTTCAAAGGAAGGAAGCTGTGCCAAGGCACAGGCTGACTGCAGAGACCTATTCCACCTCCATTTATTATGAGCAGAGAGTGTTTCACTGCAAAAACCTTTATTCTAGCACAAAAGATGTTAGACAATATTTTCTCTTATTTGATGACTCCCTTCTCAGAGCCTGCTACTTTAACTCCATTTTATTGGCAAAAGCAAACAAAACATTACTTAAATGAAAGAACACAACCTTATTAAGTGGGTGTTTCTGCAGCGAAGACTCCTGGAAATGTATCACAAGGAGTTCTAGTGGTTTATCAACTGGAGCCAGAGATCTCTGGTGCAGTGAGAAACATGAACAAGAGGAGACAACTCAGCATCCTCCAGCTTGCCTGGGAACACCAAGACAGCGAGAACTCAGATCACATTCCTTGTTCTAGAGTCAAGCAACATTAAAAACAATCAAGTCTTCATGAGCTGCACATAATTCCTTCAAAAGTTAAGAAGAAAAATATTAATGCAGCAAACATCAATTAAGAGTGTAGAAGACTATAACACACTGGAAATTAATTTACTCCACTGCTATCTGTTGAATTATTATTCTTTCAGAAAGCTATTTCTTGCACTATTAGCAGAAAAATGAGGAATTAAGAATAATAATTGTCTGCAATTTAGCTATTTTAGATTCAAAATTTGCTAATGTGTCTGGTAAACAGGGATTTAAAATTATTTCGTATAATTTAGAACTAATTTCAATCTGGGTTTTTTTAGTTTTTTTATAAGTTATTAATATATTAAACATATTTATTTGGTATCTGATTATGCTTAACGATGAAATATTTTGACATCTATATGCCACAGGCTTTGCTAATAAATAATTAATGATGTGTAGCTCCACCCTGACATTTAAAAATGGAATCATTATATAGAATTATATTTTGGGTTATAAAATTGGAAATCTGACTCTTCAAATTTTATTTAATATTCTCTCTAGAGCTTTGACAATTTAAATGGGAGCACAGGATTTTGCTTTTATGCTTGTTCACTTTACTGCCCATCTAAAAGGGACATGAATTAACTCAAATGGGACAGAAACATAAATGTATCTGATTTCCAGCTTATTGCATTTGTTCAGAAAAATATAGGAAAAATAAATAAGGAAACAATAATTTTTCAAATTGATAATATTTTGGATATTTGAATAACAGCCAATATTATGGAAGAGATATCAAATATGAACCTGTTCTACAGCAGGAAAAAATTTAGGATTTTGACCTGCCACATCTCTTTCTATTAAAAAATTCATTTCAGATTTTCCTTACACTTGGCTAAAATGAGTGAATTTAGTAAAATAATTTTAAGCAACACATGATTTCAGTACTTGATAAAACTATATGGAACTTTTTAAAACTGTGCACCACAGTTCCTAAAGGAAAAAAAAGAATATAATTGAGATTTAATAATCATTAATCATTATATTGAGAGAAAACATTGTTTCTAAAATTAGGTATAATGCCATCATTTCTCAATTCTGTTAATGATTCAGGGCCTGCTTTAGTAAATTTCTAAATTCCTGAGATTTTGCCAGCTCTGCTGGCCTCTGTTTTAATTAACCTAATTCAAATCCTCTTACATTACAGAGAAGCCTGAGCTTCTCATTTTTTACATCAATTTTGTTTGCATAGTTAAACTGTATTGTGAAGACTGAAGAGACTGCAGCATAGAAATCTTCTATATTCTTCATTATATTCTTTTCTTTGGTACTGCCTTCCAGCCTTATGATGGTGCAGTGTCACAGTGTATTTTTTGGAGTCTTTTTATTTCTAATGTATTTCTGCATTTCCAAGTATCAACTAAAATACACATTTCTATATCAGATTATCTTTTGCATATTCATTGTATTGTCAAAGCAGCTTTAGGTCCTTCATGAACTCCACATTTGCAGACTGATATCCACAATAGATATATTTTTAAATTGGAACTTTAGAATAAATGTCTACCATTTTTATGTTACAATGTGCTTTGCATGACTTTTAAAATTATTTTATATCTAGAAGGTGATATATGAGTCACTATATTTGCTTTCTTTTTACCTATAAGCACTACAAGAAATCATTGCAACTGAAAATCTCATAATACGACTACAAAGGATAAATAGAGTGATATTGTATTACATGAGGCTAGGAAAAAGATCATCCAGTGATTTAATATATGTGGAAGTTTGGGCCGGAATAGAGTCAATTTTCTTCACAGTAGCTAGTATAGCCTGTTTAGGGTTTGTGCTGTGTTGATAATACCAGGGGGTTTTCATGACTGCTGAGCAGTGATTACAGAGTCAAGGCTTTGCTGCTCCTGATACCATCCCACCAGTGAACAGGAGCTGGGAGGCAACACAGCTGGGATAGCTGATCCCCAGTGACCAAAGGGATATTTCATAGCTTATGGCATCATAATCAGCAACAGTCTAGAGGGAAAGTTGGCCTTGGGCCACTGGTCAGTAACCAGCAAGGTATTAGTTTCTTGATGGTGAGCAAGTGTTTTCATTTGCATTACTTGTCTTTCTTGGGTTATATTTCTCTCTCTTAATTATCTTCCTTTTCTTTAGAATTTCCACTTTTACCCTTTCAATTCTCTCCCTCCCCCACAGGGGGAAATGAGCAAGCAGGACTGTGTGGTGTTTATTTGCCTGCTGGGGTTAAACTACAATAATGTATTAAACTTATAAACGTAATCATATCACTAAATAATTATTTTTCTTAACCTACTCATTTAGACAAATTGAATACTAGGTATCCCAGTCTGGATTTTGAAACGTTAGATGAAAGTCAGTATCTCATTACCAGTTCTTCAAGGCATGTTTTTCCTCCTTTTTCAGACTGTATGCACAGTTGTTCTTATTTTTTTTAATGTGTTTGTAACTGTGTAATCAAATTTATCTGCATGACATAAAGCCATACTGTGCCATTCATTTTTAAGCAGTATTCCCATTGATTCCATTGAGGACTGCTGCTTAAAAATGGATGGTGCAATATGGCCCTTAAATCTGCAAATACAATTGAATTATATTAGATCTTAGCTGCAGGAGTGAGAAAGTAGGTGATCCGAAAGCAGCAGTAGGAATTAAAAAAATGCAAGCTGCATTAAAAAAATTGATAGCAAAAATAATTTCTTTGAAAGATGAAAATATTTGAGATTGATTCTCATACTTACGTAGTCCATTATTCACAGTTTTTTAACTAAAGTTTCAACTTGTGGTTTCTTTCTTTTGGATAAACTGCAAAGGCATGATGAAAAACATATGAGCAATAAGCACATGACTGGGGCTTTTATCCCTGTATTATTATGCTGGAGGCAGAGAAAATTTTACTTTATAGCAGTAGTTAGGCATAGATTACAAGGATCTGTTGTTCCGCTGGGTGATTTTGCCTCTGTGGTTATCCACTACATTTCTTTTACAACTACTGAATGCTGAAATTTGAGAAAAGATGTCACTCCGATGATAATGCATTTTATATTGTATTCTCTATTTACCAATATATTTCCATAAAGAGGTAGAATTTAGTTATTTGGCAAAGGTACATGAATACTAATGATCAAGGTGGATAATCTTCCAGATAAAAAAGCTTGCTAATTTAGATACAGAATGGGTGATACTTCATTTCTGTTGTGATAGGGCTTTTTCAAGGGCTACAGGGGATGCCATTGCACAAGACAAGATACCATTAAAGTTCAGCACACAGGAACTTTTTGCCATTAATGCTAATAATGTTTCAAGGAAACAGTGAGCAATGCATCAACACACTGATCCATATCACATTCTTACCACAGTCAAGTCCCTGCCTCTCCTTCTAGTGCTCCATTGCTGACCCTGGAAAACAGAACAAGGACAGCATAGTGCATAACATTTTTGTGAATAAACTAGTATAAGCTAGGGCATAAATAAATACATAAAGGGATACAGTATTTCAGAGCCTAAGCAAACATTAAAAAATACTGAAATACTATTGGAGAATTACATTCAAAAATATCAGTTGCCTCCTGAAGTTTTTGTTTTGTGTGGGTTTTTTTGCTTGTTGTTTGGTTGGTTGGTTGATTTTATTCTCCAGGATGTTTTTCATTCCCAGGGGAATGAGTCTCAGCATTTGTTGCGTGGGGGTTTTTTTGTATTGACAATTTATATTTGTGGGTGTGATGGATTTGCTAGAATTTTTTTACTATAGGTAGACTTTTCAATGCAGAGCATAACAATTAGACAAGTTGATTTTCACAACTTATAGGTCTTTGTATTTATAAGGAAACTATATAAACCATTGCACTATGAAAGTGAAACAAAGGCAATGAGGTCTACTTAGCTGCAATGAGCTTAAGTGAAAGTCAATGGCTAGCATGGTAGTAATGGAACATTTACATCCATCCAAAGAACTTCATGCTAGATGTTCTCCAGAGGCAAAAATATATTATATGTTTGCATCAAGTTAATGTTTTCTATTCACTGTAGCTATGGTTTCATGTCCATCTTTGATTTATGACCGTTAATATTTAGTGATGGTCAGGGTAGAATCTCCTCTTCTTGAAAATTTTTGGCATTTTAAATTAAACTGTTCCCAAAATGTAAGGAAGGAAATATATTCAGTGAACTCTATGAGTTTACTAAAATATCAAGCAAACCTCTTCCTCCTCCCTGATACATTCAGAAATGTCCTGGAGGACTGTCTGGCTGCTATAAGAACTAAATGATTTATGAAATCAAACATTTTCTCAGCTTGCAAAGGTCAACTGGATGCTTACTTCTCGAATCAACTTCCCTTTATACTAGTTGTTTTTGAGACCCAGGAATGTGAATTCTTGTGAAGAAAGAGTCATTACAGAGGCAGTTAGAAAATAAGGGGAGACAATAAGGGAAAAGGTAAACTAAAAGGGGAGAGTGAAAAAGTCCAGAATGAGAAGACCAAGGAAAGAAATTACTATTAAATATTCAACACAGGTATTTTGTTCTTGCTGCAAATTAAATGTTAGAGTGACAAAATGTTGGAGTGACAAATAGTTTGTGTCAACTCCAACCTGTACTGACCACATTATAGTAAGAGTTGCCGACAACTCTTGTTGAGAGACTTGGCACCTAAAAGATCCCTGCTGGAAATCCTGCTTCCAGATTTGTACTGTGTCTCTTCTTGTCTTGTGTGGACAGATATATGCCCACTATAAATCCAATGCAGCTGTGTCTTGCTTTCATGGAATTCAATGTGTTTAGAAAAATGTTTAGATGTTTCAGACAATGTGTCATATGAACATTTTAATTATCAACTGTAAAAGAAAATGGTATTACCTTCTTCTTTTAGAGACTTTGATATGCTGAGGACTGTATATAGCTATTAATTTTAAGTATTGCTTTTGTGTGCTATGCCTTCAAGCTTCATTAAGGGTGTAATTCTGTTCCTTTTTGTGTCAATGGTACTAACGTAAGTGGAATCATAGTTTTACTCTAAATTTGCATATTATTTATATCTACTGATCAAGAAGGTATAAAAATGACAGTGTTAGAGTGGGACAGTGGTATTGGTCTTTGTTGCTGCATTATTCAACTCACAAACAGTAAAGAGGGAAGTGAAGTTAGACATAAATAATTAGCCTTTTTGGCAATCTTATTTCTCTTATTTTAATGCTTTTGCTGCTTATATTCTTCCATATTCTCTTCTGTTTTATCCAATATCTGGAATAGAAAACCTTGAGTACTTACAAGCTGGTAAGCAGATCTGTTTTTATCACAAATATTATCTCATTCAAATAGTGAAGATTTTTTACTTTGTGTTTTTCCAATAACTCAAGGCAAATAAGTCTCTGCAAATGAAACTCAGCCAAGATACTTAGTACTTCCTGGCAAAAAGTCCCAATAGTTCTATAATCTAAATACACTTTCACAAGAAATCATGAATTTCTGATATTTCACATGGTGGTGGATTGAGGGAAGACACTGAGATTATTCTTTTAGCCGTAGAGAACAATATTCCATGTACACGTGGTAGTCTTGGTGCCCACTCTGTGCCTCAGGGCCTGTGCCTATCTGCTGTACAGAGCATCACCAAGACCTCGTCCTGATCTGGGTCCTGACGGATTTGCTTAACTCTAATATAGGTGCCATGTCTACCACATGCGTGCACATGTGCACGAGCAAAAGTCAAGATTCTTCTGTTGACATATTTCAAATATCACACCAGCCCATTAAATTATTTCCAAATTGTGTATGCAAACTGGAGCAATAGGTGCCATCTGCTCCTGTTTCAGGTACACAGTCTGTCAAACTGAAGCTACACCATACTGAAAGCAATCCATGCTCATGCAAGTTGCAGAAATCCCTTCTGAAAGTGATGGGGCCTTAACTTGATATATTTCAAAGATGTGTTCTTTTCATAGTATACTCCACCAAACACTTTGTGTGAATTAACTAAAAGTAGTCTTAAAATACATGATTTATAGCTTCACTAATAAATATCCTGTATTTAGTATAAGTAATGAGATAAAGTCTTCTGCAATAATAGTGAGAAAACAATCTTTTTCTTATTCAATATAATTCACAACATATTAACATTCTGAGAGAACATGACAAAAAACCCCAGATATGTTTAGCAAGTGAAACATTGAGTACTACTTCATTTTTTAATTTATGTCTCAACAGGAAATAAATTTGTTAAATAGATAAGTTAACACTAAACTAATTTAAAATGTTTTATGGTCCAAAACAGAAAAATTATTCTAAAGAGATGCCATAGTCTTGATAATAGACTAGAGTTAAATCTAAATTAAACCACTAAATTACTATGTGTGTGTGAAAAACAGGTAATAGATATAGGAGAACACTAACATTGAATAAGGTTTCATATATATGAATGCATCTGTACATCTCTGATAAAGAAAAAAAAAGAAGAAATAATACTGTTTCCTGCTTGAAAGTTTTTTTGTAAACCTTAGAAAAATGCACTACTGTGGTAAATAGCATTTGTATCTGTCTGCCTTTTAATCAATTATCATAGCTGTTAATGATAGAATAAATGTGATGTTTCTGTGATACAGAAAAGTGTGTGCTCATAACTTTATATATAAAAAGTTATAAATAATTGAGATATTTATATATAAGTGGTACATCATGTTCAGTCAAGAAATCCTGACTTTCTTACTTCAGTAGTTGTAGACATGATTTTGCATTATTAATCTATTGGCAAGGGGAAGAATTTACTAGTGTGCAGAAGGGTAATCTATGTTTTTATCATAGAAGAAAGCATCACATGAATGAATAGTTTTGTATGCTGTAAATAATAGCATACTGTGTATAAAGCATGTCATTATTTTATTAAGATGGTTGATAAATTGTAAAGAAAAAAAATTGATCTTTAAAACTGCAGAGTGCCATCAATTTTCTTTTGATATATGAGAAAATTGCACATATTCCGTATGTCACAGGATAAAAATTTAATTCAGTGTAGAAGTGTAATAAAATTTCATGTTACAGCATATACCAACAAACAACAAATCAATTTTAAATGATTTTTTTAAATTACATTATTTAAAACTGATTATCTTCATTTTCTAGCACCCTGTGGAAGCCGATCAACAGGTTCTGAAGGGACTGTATTATCACCAAACTACCCCAAGAATTATAGTGTTGGTCACAACTGTGTTTACTCTATCACTGTTCCTAAGGAATTTGGTAAGTGGGTCTGGTCTCATTCATATCTTTTTGTTGCTTTTCAACAATTCTGGATGATTTGTATGGTTGCTTTTACATAAAAAATATTAATGTGAAAAAGCTGTTTTAAACTGATACTTCTATTAACACTTCTATCATTTAATAGTGCATTATTTTCTCAAAAAGCTTATATTTGCCATTATCTTTTGAAATTGCTGTTCAGTATTTTACTCTCATTGTGAGAACTAATATGTAACTTGGAATATTGCTGTGATGCTAACCAAATTAGTGGTTAGATATTAGTGGTACCACTTCAGGTTTCTTTTCACCCAAGGTCATGTGCCTACACTCTAGAAAGTGAAGCATAGTTCCAGTAAGTCCATGGAAGCAGCGGGAGAAATGTTCACGTTAAATATTTGGTACTACTGCTCTGGCAACCCTTGGCTTCTCTGCATCATGAGGCAATGGCATAGTCTTTACTGACAAATGAAATTAGAGCAGTATGTGTCTGCTTGGTTTTTGTAGGCTCACAGATCCTCCCTCAAAACTCCACTCCCATGCTAACATTTTTTCTCCTGACTAGACAAATCTTTTAATGGTGTCCTCTGTCCCACATAAAGATAGGGCTTTTACAGCAGTGTTTTATCTGCCTGGATTTATGAATTATTTAATCTCACTTTATTATTAAACAGTGTCTATGATAATTGATGGTTTCTTTTTCACTTTGACTTCTTGGTAAGCAGTATGCAACATATTGAATATCATTTATGCTTTAAATATCCATGCTTCAGGTTTATGCTTGGATAAGCAGGACTTCATTCTGACCCACAATTCACATTTCAGTTTGTCAAATAACAGGTGCTTGGGGATGGGAGTGGGTATTTATTAACCTTCTGTCTTAGTTTGAAAGGCA